>PYUH01000238.1:419669-487989 GCA_016808085.1 Suaeda aralocaspica | reverse complement strand
TTTTTTTTTTTTTTTTTTTTTTTTTATATTTATCACTTTATGCAGATTGTATTCTTGATGCTTTTGCTAATTGCTTCTTATCTTTTGTTATTTAGAGACGGAGAAAGGGATTTTTGATGCTATCCTTCAAGGACATATTGATTTTGAAAGTAAACCTTGGCCATCAATCTCTAATGGTGCTAAGGACCTAGTGAAGAAGATGTTGACACAGGATCCGAAAAAGCGAATCACTGCTTCCCAAGTTCTTGGTATGTAATTCTTTTCTCTTATATCAAGCAAACCGTGTTGTGTTCTATCTCTGCTGCTTAGTTTGCTGATGAAAGTTATCGGATTGGTATTCTGTGTAACACATGTTTAATGTTTACTCGATGCCTTAACCATTGGTTCTACATCTTCCTTGGAATGAGTAATTAGGTGTAGTTGGTCATAAATGTCTGAATTAATGTGGTGGTATGAGTGGAACTACGGAAGAGAAAACATCTAAAAGTTAAATACTCGACACTTCAGTAGTTCAGTAGCTGGTAGGAGTGTTTTTTTGGTCAAGTTTTATAAAGTTGGTGGTAAGTTCCCCGCTATTTAAAGTCCTAAGGGCTTTTCAAAATTTGATTATAATAATTGTTGGGAGTTTTGCTATATAAAGTATTTGATTTTTTATTGCATTATATGTCCGGAACTCATCAATGTTGCATGACTACAAATGTAGAACATCCATGGCTCAAGGATGGTGAAGCCTCAGACAAGCCAATAGACAGTGCTGTTCTGTCCAGGATGAAACAATTCAGAGTTATGAACAAGCTCAAGCAGCTTGCATTAAAGGTTGGCAGACCTCTATTTTATCTTTTTCTTCTGTTTTATTTTGGTGCAATCTAACATCATATAAGCCGTGACAAAGTTCTGTAATGACTTCAAAGTTTTTTAATCATTTGGCTCTTTTTTTCTGGGTATAGGTCATTGCTGAGAATCTTCCTGCAGAAGAGATCCAAGGGCTGAAACAGATGTTTGCAAACATGGACACTGATGGAAGTGGGTCAATCACCTATGATGAACTGAAGGAGGGATTGGCTCGACTTGGATCAAAGCTTACCGAAACTGAAGTGAAGGCACTCATGGAAGCTGTAAGACATGAAATTTTGTTTATTATAAAAAGCAATGTGCCTTCCCTATGGTATGCACTGCTCTCTGTCTGACTCCTTATGTTCTTATTAGGCTGATCAAGATGGAAGTGGAACAATCGATTACATTGAGTTCATCACAGCCACAATGCATAGGTACAGACTTGAGAGAGATGATCAACTTTACAAAGCATTCCAGTTTTTTGACAAAGACAACAGTGGGTAAGTGGCATCTTCTTTACCCCTTGACTATTTCTTTTCTACTCTTTCCCTCTTCCTGCTCTAATTTAGGCTAATTTACATCTACATCAATATTATAAATTTGTAGATTAAACTATCATAAATGTATATTTCATAGTTTCCACCTGTTTCAAAGGGTGGAAAAGCGATGATTTGATTCCGTACTACAAACTTCCTTAGGAAAAAGAAAACCAAGCTGTTGTTATAAGCATCTGCTTATGGTGTTTATCAGCATTATTTTGACTTTCAGTCTGATGAACTTCCACAATTTCATCCAAGGTAGTTATGCTCCAGCCAAATAGAGCCAGCAGTGACCATCTGAAATTAGACGATAGTTTGTTCCTGCTTTTAGACCCAGTTTTGATCGAGTCACTTGAGTGATGAAGATTTTTTCTTTCAGTTTCTCCTTTTGCTGTTATTAATCTGATTCTAATTAAATGTATCACAGGTTTATCACAACAGATGAACTAGAGTCAGCTATGCGGGATTATGGAATTGCTGATGATAGTTGCATCAAAGATATTTTGGCGGAAGTAGACACTGACAACGTAAGATTTTCTCTAACTCCTTGCTTTTCTGAATATTCTAGAAAACAATGAATGCCTAAAGTTCACAATGTTTTACTTACTGTTCCAGGATGGAAGAATTAATTTTGACGAGTTCGTTACGATGATGAGAAGCGGAACCCAGAATCCAGGTGCCAAACTCATTTGATGTGTTTATACTCCTGCGGATCATCCCAGAATCCTACTGCAAGGTGATGGTCAAGGGACACTGTTGGTTGGAAAATCAGGCGTCCCAGAGCAAATGACTAAGTCATATGTGTGACCCATCGTTGGGGCATGGTTGGCAGTCGAGTTTATTGTAAAAAGTTTGTGCATACACAGTATCCCTGGGAGTGGTGTTTTGTTTTCAAATTTGAGTTGGAAGATTTTTGGACATGTTTGAAGATTTTCTGTATTGTGCTCGGAGAAACTAACGGGCTCTAGCTTGTGGTACATATGTTTCTAGCTGTTGGGCTACTAATTGCCATAAGGAGAGATATATGTGTTTTCTATAAAGCCTCTCAGAGGATCCATTTGTAAGCTATATGTTGATGAAACCTTATTTTTCCCAATGTTTATTGTGAATTTTCACTCCAGAAAATAATTATTATCTTGAAAATTACGGGTGTCTGAAAAATGGATGTTCTGTCCGCTCAATGCCAAATTCTCCTGAGAATGAGGAGTCCTGCCCATAACACCAGTGGTATATATGTACGATACCAGTTTCTAAAATTCTCCACAATAAATTCATTGGCACTCTTCTGAAATTATAGATGGTAAAACAGAGAAACAGACCAAGTGATGTTGGAGGGTACAGTCAAAGACCCATAATAGATAATGCTAGTATGCAAGAGCAAATGCATTAGTGCCACTGCCCTTGCTATGGAGGGAGGATAGCGTTAGACTTGAAGTGTCAAGCAATTGTCGAACATCCATCAGATATCAGTTCATTACTTTAAATGTCATGAAACTCACAGGTTCGTGATGCCTACTGATAGGCGACTTATAAATTTAGGTTCTTTACTATATCATAACACCATAACACGTTAATTTCATTCATGATCAAAGTTCGAATCTACATGAATGACCTGACTATTATAATCTTAACTACTAATGCTGATTCCTGAATCCTCGACTAATAAGACCAAAAGAACATAAGCTAGCTTTAATCAATTTAATTACGTTTACATAGGATTCTGTATGTAATTTCAATTGCTCGAACGTTCTTGAAAAGGCAGAATCAGAAGGCAGAAGTAAAGGAAACTTTGAATGAGATTCAAAAACAAATCCAATTTTATTTAATAGTACGAAGTTTGTAAGCTGAATACATGACACATAACTGCCATCCATGGATGCATTAAGCTAATAACAAAGAAACGAAAGTAAATTCAAAAACCACAAACATCAAACGTTCAAATGAACAAACTAAAAAACAGAAATCAAACTACAGCAGCAACTCTCAAGACCAATAATTCAGCAAATCTTCTTTGTATCACATCAGCACAAAGCAATTCAAAGCTTAAAAACCATGAATCTTGATCTGATCTTTCTTCACGAGGCGAGCCTGAACAAGGAAATTGGCAACCTTCTTTCGCTGATCACCTTGCAGCTGAATAACCTTCCCTAGCTCCTTATCTTGAACCACATTCCCATTACAGCAAAACTCCTTCTTAAGGTCTTTCAGTATCTTTTCGTAACTGTAATCTTTTTTCAGGCCTTGAACAGTTGTCAAGCTTTTCTTGCCATTCCTCTGTTGAATACGAATATGCACATACTCTTTCGCTCCAGGAGCTTCCGACTCAGCCTCAGAAAATGGGTCTAGAGCAGCAGGAATCTGAATGTCGATATCAACCATGTACCTTGCTTGTTGTGAACTTGTAAACGTTCCGAAGATTGTTTGTTTCTTTTAAGTGAACTGCAATCAGAGTAAAATTCAATATTTAGAAACAGATACAATAGAACCATTGATATCAATAAACATAAATATGTACACACAAACAATCAAATAATTCACAATCCTATTCCAAAACCCTAAACGGAAAACCCTATGTTCCGAACTCAAGTTCCGAGTTTAAGCACCACAATCAAATCACAAAATCGACGATGATCATAAACTAACAAACCAAAACTTATCTTTTTTTTAGAAGAGATCAAATCACACAATTAACAATCATCGAATTACGATTACATAAATCTTCCGTATTTATCAATCGATCATAAATATTCAAAATCAATTAATGAATTAAACATCAAGAACAAATTAAACTAATCACCTAAACATTCATATCATAACTAACACAATCAAACAATCAACCTCAAAAACCCTAACAAAACACATGATTATAATTAACTTCAATAATCAATAATCAATAATCATATATACATACATGAATTTAACATCATGATCAAATCAAACACATGATCAATCAAATCAAAACAAAATCAAAATCAAACAATAACATGAAAAAAAAACCTAAAATCAAACTATAAATTCAATTTAATCATAACTAAATCAATCGACGATCATATGCACCAATTCAACACAAAAAACAATACAATTTAATTCAAAAGTAAAGAAAAATTCACTTCAAATCAATAACATATGCAATTAAAAACTAAATTAATTAAAGATTAAATGTGAAATTAAAGAAGGAATTTTTACCTTTTGAGAGAAAACTTGCGTAAAAACAAAAACCAAAGACTTGTTAATGGAATAATCTTCTTATTTTGGGGTCTTATTTATAGAGCTTATTTTAAAGTCGGTTAATAAATTATGACATAATAAATAAATTAAATTAAAATAATTGTTGTAGTTGCGTAATAAAAGTTAACTGTAGTTAACGGTGTAGATTCTTTTGAGTAGTTTAAGTGCAAATCAACGGTGGGAGATGTTTTAGATCGACGGTTGATGTTGAGTTTTAGAGATTAATGTATTTAGTTAAGAATTTATGCTAATGTTAAATACGTCATAATTAGGGGGGATGAACGCAATTTGGGGGGAATAAAAGTGGGGCCCAATGGAGAGACAACTAGACAGGAAGTGATTTAGATAACGCGTCGAATCAACGCACTCGTGAATAGGCAATCCTTCCCTAAAAAAATAATAATAATAGGCTATCCTTAACTTAACTTTTTTGGGTGAGGTTAGTGCATTGTGGGTCCCACAGAAGAATCCGGAAGTTGATGATCAATGGATCATGACATCAACCTATCCTGATATCATCTTGGTTATGCGGGGTTCGTGTTGTGTCATGTTATGTCTAAATCGAGTTCTCTTACTAGTGAATATATGTGTTAAATTTGTCAATTAAATATGTGGTATCATTATTATTATTTTTTTAAGGTGCGTTCAGAAAATCCTATGTAGATCTATGGAGTGATACATGTTAAACAACCGAAAAACTTGATGAACCAACCAAATTTAGTTCATTAAGACAATCCTATTCAATCATGATTATCTGACCATGCTTCCTTGTGCTTACTCATTTAGTCTCAGTTAGCTTCACTCGGCCCAAAGTCAAAAGTTCAAGTCCACACTCGACCCTAAACTTATAATCATTATCCTGATTTGACCAATCCTTATACCATACTCCCATGAGTACAATTAGCAAATATACCCCCCTTCCCAAAACGCTATGTTTCAGACTTTTAGAAACCACCTATATATACATAGTCTTTTTTTCCATAATTTTTGCTATTTTTGCTGTAATTTTCTCTCTCCTCCAACAATCAATTTCTCACTCTAAAAAACTACAACAATGGAAGATTCAACAACAAATTATACAGCAATTGAAGAAATAGACAGAAATATGCAGATTATAAACGATTTTGAAGCAGAGACAGGTTTGGATTTAAATCATTGTGTGATATTTTTAGGCTATTGTGAATATTAGATTGATAATTACTAGAATTAAAGATTAGAATTCATATTCAATTTCAAAATTGTAATGTACTTAATTGATTAGTGAAATATCTATTTCATGAAATTAGTTTGATGAAATTATGCATGTTTTAGGATTTCGACTATAAATATTGCTGTAATATCCATAGATTTATGAATAATATTCATTTAACCTAATTTTTGAATATGAATTTTGCTATAATAGGATTCTGACTATGAATATTGGTATAATATTCACAGTTTTATGAATAATATTCATTGTATTCTTTAACCTAATTTTTGAATATGAATTTTGTTGTAATAGGATTCTGACTATGAATTGGTGTAATATTCATAGTTTTATGAAAAATATTCATTGTATTCATTTAACCTAATTTTTGAATATAAATTTTGCTGTAATATTCAAATTTTTTTACATAATATTCATTGTTCATATATATATATGCAAAAATTATGTTATCATCTATATATGAATGTTGTTGCAATATTCAAAATTTTTTACATAATATTCATTGTTCATATATATCTTATAAGTTATTCAGATATTGAATATTACATTTACAAATATGAATATTAGCTTATCAACTCATAAATATCAACTTTTGCAGGTACACAAATTCAAATGAAAGTTAAGGAAGCTGAAAAATCAGAATTACTCAGCATGATAGTACAAAATGTCGAAGAAGGTTTTGATTTGTATAACAAATATGCATTTAGAAAAATATTTAGCATCAGAAAAGATAAAACAAGGACTCGAAAAGATGGAAGTTGGACAATGAGAAGATATGTATGCTCAAATGATGAAACAAAAGATGATACACACAAGAAACCAAGAACTTATGATAAGTTGAATACCAGAACAAATTGTGGAGCATTTGTTCAATTTCACATTGAAAAATTATTGGTTTTCAATAAATTTTTTATAGAATGTTATGTTCAATTTTTGGAATGTAATATTCAATTATTTTTTAAATGTGATATTATCCTTCGATTTTTTTTATTTGCATGTAATGTTTATTTTTTGATATTTAATATTCATTTCTATTACTGATTAATGTTCTAAGTATTACTAAAAGCAAATGAATATAAAGTTTGATGAATAACCTTTTCAATTATGTTTGGAATATTTGCATGTAATGTTCATATTTTGATATTTAATGTTCATTCTATTTTTTATGAACATTATCTACAAAGAAATGAATATTACTTTTGATAATGATGAATATTAACCTTTGAGAAACTTGTTGCAGGTGAACAAACAAACTACAGCTAGAGAAGCTGACAAAATGGAGTTACTGTACAAAAAAGTCAAAAACCATGATAAGGTTTTTGAATTTTACAACAACTATGCATGTCGCAAACAATGATGAATGTATTACTAATGTATTGAATGTTAGATCAAAATGAATATTTTTGTTGATATATTGAATGTTACATTCTTTAAAAATGAATATTACATTCTTCAAAATGAATATTACGCATATAGAAATAAATATTATAGTTGATAAATTGAATGTTACATTCTTAAAAAATTGAATATTATACATATACCAATTTATTGATCAAAATAAATATTGAATTCTCACATGTGAATATTACATTGTTCAAAATGAATATTATGCATATAGAAATGAATATTATAGTTGATAAATTGTATGTTACAATTACAAGCAGGTAAATGAAAAGAGTTTGAACTTGCTAATGATGAAACATTATAAGTTTCTTTTGGAGTGATATGAAAAGAGACTATGAAGCCTTTGGAGACCATTTAGTATTTGACACTACATATTGAAATAATAAATGTGGAATAATACGTGCACCATTTGTTGCAATGAATCACCACAATGCCAATGTAATGTTCGGAATGGGATTTGTCTTAAATGAGAAGATTGAATCTTTCATTTGACTGCTCGAGTCATTTCTTAGCTCTAGTGGGAGAAAATATCCTACAACAATCATGATCAATCAATTTGCTGCAATGGCTGCTGCTATATCAACTGTATTCCCACCAACAATATGTCATAAACTATGCACATGACATATTAGTAATAACTCTTCAACAATATACCAATTATAATCATCACCAATTCAAGTCACCAACAATATTACTAGTAATAAAGTAAATATTATATCAAAAAAATGTATGTTACATAAATAACAAAATATTATTAAACTCTTCAATTTACGGCTTTATCTTTTCCGGAGTAATTATTTCAACAAACTTCATGAACTTCTTTTAACCACCTCTCACTTTCGCTTTATCTTTTTTCCTTTTGATCAACTAGTTTCTTATACTTCTTTTCTTCACAAACCTGAATAATACAAATTAAAACAAACAACATCAGTATAATACATAGCATAAAAAAACATTACATATAAGAAAATAGATAGTGCTTGTAGAATAATGAACATTACCATTATTTGCTTAATTGCTTCCCTTTGTCCTCACAGGTATTTTACTCACAGTTTGAGATTTCTCAATAACAACCAAAGATTCGCATTGCTCCACAGTCCACACCTTTAGCCTTTTGAGGTAGAATCATATGAGGTCTACTTGGAGCCTTAATGGCAATAACTCAATTGAAGTTTAATCAATAAGCTGCTTAGAAACTCATAAGTTTGTAGAAGAGTACAAGAATAAGTGTTACTTTTCCAAAAATGAATATTACACCTCAATTCAAAATGAATAATACTAATAAGAAAAATGAATATTACTCTTGCAAAAATTAATGTTACTAATGAACAAAATGTGTATTACTAAAAAAAAATGAATATTACAAAAGAAAAGGAAATCATACTCTTCATCCTTTTCCATAAGCATTTCTTACAGTACTTTATGAACAATTGATGAAGGAGATGCAGCGTCATCGCCTTTCTTATTTTCCTTTTTCTTGCTCAACATTTCTCCTAAAGTTTCTTCTTCGCTTGAAGTTCTACAAAAAATAAACAAAAATTCAGGGATTATCTTGATTCTTGAATTACTTGATATTTCATAAATATTAAAAAAAAAAAAAACGCATGCAAAAGCAAATTAAAACAAAATTAAGCAAATTAAAAACAAATTCGCTAAAAGAAAATAATAATTACACTTTATCACAATTTTTGTTCTTCGCCATAGCAAACACAAGATGCAAAAGCAAATCAAAAAGAAAATTAGAAGCAAAGTTTGATGAAATCAACAAATTACAGTAGAATTCAAATACTGAAATTGAAAAGTTTTAGAGAGAGAAAATGAAAACCAAAATAAGAGAATGAAACAAATGAAATATTTTTTTTATATATATTAGAAAGTTGAAACACCGCATGTTATGTTTGCTCACATGCATTGCGTGAAACTCACGCTCCCAGGAGTATAATTGGGTTTGTGCTCCCGGGAGCACATAATAATTTGCCTGATTTGACCTTGCTTATTTTAGGCATCACTTTTGCCCCCAACCTCAACGGCCTGGCCCAACCAACAAGGCTAAACAATTGATAGTAACGTAAAACACAACTTGTTGACCTCATTGAGCTAATTTTGTTGAACCATTATTATTTGACCATGCTTTGTAAAGCTCATTTAATTCAAAATTTATCTTGTTTTAGGCAAATTTTTCTAGCGTGGTCAAAAGCCCAAACCTACTCCCAACCCAAATTTCATGATCATTATTTAAAATATCATACAACATCTAAGAACTCCAACTCGACTGTATCTATTCCGAGCATCACTTTCCACCCAACATTAGGGATGTTCAAAATAACCCGATCCGAGCGATTCGATCCGATAAAGTTGGATAATTTTTTTGATTTTGGATCGGATATCCTATGATCGGATAAGGATCACGTTTATTGGATTGTCGAATATTCGAATATGTGAAGAAAAAAATAAGCTTTTCAGATCGGTCGGATCACAGATCGGATAGCGCGTGTTTCGGATCGGATCAGATTATTTCATTAAATTTGAGCGTTTTGTATTTTTTGGGCTAAATTTTTTATTAAGCAACAACTTTTTAGATAGTTGGATATCCGGTTATCCGATCCGACAACTTGTGAATATTTTGGATCGTATGTCCGGTTTCACTCGGATACAGATTATGTTTTTGCCGATCCGAAAAGGTCGGATATCCGACTTGTCAGATTGGATCGATCTGAATGAACAACCCTGCCCAACATCGCCTACCTCAACCAATCGTGTCGGTTTTTTTTCTTCGCCTTCGGCCCCGGGCCAGCCAACCGACAGCCCGACATGGGCTTATGACAAGAATTGGTCTTTTATCCAAAAAAAAAAAGAATACACAAACATGTTCTCCGGTACTAAATCGGAAAACTAAAACAAAAAGTCGATCAATTTTCGGAGATGAACTTCTGTATATTATAAATCTGAAATTTTCAAAAATTCAACTCAAAAATTTTTTTGAAGCTTCACTTTAATGGAGAAAACCAAAGCTCTTACAACCACCATTACTGCTTCTCTCAAAAACCTCGATCTTAATTCCTCTTCAAAACCCAATTTATCCTCCAAAACTACGTCTCTCCATTACCCAGGTTACTTTTTCTCTTTCTCTCTTTTAATTAAGCTTATTAATTTCATATTAATTATATTGTTGTGTTTTCATTGATTTAATTCCTCTTTTGTTGAATTATTTGGTTTTTGTTGAATTTGTGAATTGTTAATTTGGGTATGCAAATTTGTATAATAGGGTTAAAGTTGTGATCTTTGAGCAAAAGGGTGTGTAGAAAGTAGAATTATACATTAGTTTGAATGAATTATGATTGTGTTAATTTGGTTTTAAATTAGATAATTTGAAATTGAAATGGGAAAAATATTATTAATTTGTAATTAAAAGTTGTGTAGTAGGGTTAAAGTTGTAATCTTTGAGCAAAAGGGTGTGTAGAAAGTAGAATTATACATTAGTTTGAATGAATTATGATTGTGTTAATTTGGTTTTAAATTAGATAATTTGAAATTGAAATGGGAAAAATATTATTAATTTGTAATTAAAAGTTGTGTAGTAGGGTTAAAGTTGTAATCTTTGAGCAAAAGGGTGTGTAGAAAGTAGAATTATACATTAGTTTGAATGAATTATGATTGTGTTAATTTGGTTTTAAATTAGATAATTTGAAATTGAAATGGGAAAAATATTATTAATTTGTAATTAAAAGTTGTGTAGTAGGGTTAAAGTTGTAATCTTTGAGCAAAAGGGTGTGTAGAAAGTAGAATTATACATTAGTTTGAATGAATTATGATTGTGTTAATTTGGTTTTAAATTAGATAATTTGAAATTGAAATGGGAAAAATATTATTAATTTGTAATTAAAAGTTGTGTAGTAGGGTTAAAGTTGTAATCTTTGAGCAAAAGGGTGTGTAGAAAGTAGAATTATACATTAGTTTGAATGAATTATGATTGTGTTAATTTGGTTTTAAATTAGATAATTTGAAATTGAAGTGGGGAAAAGATTATTAATTTGTAATTAGAAGTTGTGTAGTAGGAGTAAAGTTGTGATCTTTGAACAAAAGGGTGTATATACAGTAGAGTTATAGTTTGGTTTGAATAAATGATGATTGGTTGTGTCACCTTGATTCTGAAAAAACTAAAGAATTTGAAATTGGAAGTGTTTTAAAGATTGTTAATATTTGTAATCCAATGTTTTGCAAATCAACTGCGAGACGAGTATATGTAAGGGAAGAGATTGATTGATGTTCAATTACAGTTGATACATCAAGGTGTGTGATTGTGTCATCTTGATTCGCTTACCACCAATTTGAAATTGAATTGTAGATAAGGCTATTGATTTTCAATTCAAAGTTTAGCAAATCAATTGCAAGACACATTGATGTATCGGATAGATTGACTAATGTTTTATGAAAATCGATGTCTGGAAGTTGTAATAGTAACCCCAACAGTGGTATATCACTTATCTAGTTGTAACAAAGTTTTGATGAGTGATGTTAAGTTCAATAGAATATATATTGATGTTTAATGTGGAAAGAGAGTGATTAATGTTCAAAGTGAGTTCGTGATGTAGTTTTGTTTGGTTAGTTTTCAACTCTATAGATGTGACTGAGTTCGTTTGACCCTGCTAAAAGTATGGTATGGTGTACTGCAGTCTGTCCACTTAAAAGAAAGAAGCCTCCGAGTTTGGTCAACTTATGCATTTCTGTCATTGGGAAGCATTTGGAGGATCTTATTCCAGATTTGGGCGAGATTGCTAGCAGTTTTCCTGCACATATAAAGGTTCTGTTCTATCTACTCCTTTTAGATTTTAAATTGTTATATCAATAGATGGCAGAGAAATCCTGTGTCGTAATACACTACCACGAATAGAGACTTGTAGAGTAAGTTACAAGTAGCTAATTATCTGCTGTATGGATTGATATTTGAAAGAGTCGCAATTTATATCATGTTAATAGCGTTGCCGGCTCGTTCTTTGTTTTAAATAGGCTTGAGGATTAAACCAATGTGTACTCTTGTTTGTGTTGTTTTGTGTCTAATATTTTTTGTTGTTGCTATTATTATTGATATTGATTTCGCCAAAAATTTAAGTATTGGCTCATTACTCGATTTATTCTTAGCCTTCTATGTCTTGTCATGGACCTTATGTATAGAAGCCCTAGGAATCTCATTAAAAGTGGCATAAATAAAAAGTAGCAGCTTCCTGTGGAATACCCATTCTGATAATAATTAGGTTTCTTGTGCACTACTGTGATGATTTCAACTTCCAAATTTTGTTCTTTGGATCAGTTGGTTGGAATCTTTTTAGAAGCGTAAAGCAATAGACCCTTTATTCCTTGCTCATTATATTGCCTGATTCGCCTCAATCTGAACCATTGCTTGCACTTGGATAGTCAGTCTACCCTCGTGGAAACAAAATCATTGAAAGAATAAGAGAATCCTTATCTTCAATATGAACAAAAGGGGACACCCTTTTTCTGTGTGTGTGTGTGTGTGAGGAGTCCATATGGACTAAGATGTTGCAACTGTTTATGTCAATTTCTGTTTACCATATCCATAATTTCTTTTCAAAAAGTCGTGTCATGTATCCTGTAACCTTTATTGACATGGTTGAATGATTTGTTCGATAATGTATTGATCTTTCCCTTTCTTGGTACGTACTGTCTCCTTGTTAAATTAATGGACTGTTGAAAATTTTGATAATATTCTTTGTCAAAGTAAACCAATCCATTCAAAACTAGAGATACGAAGAGAAATCAATTCTTTTAAAGATCGGCCAATGAGAAGATATTGGGAATCTAGATAAGATTATTGTTCAAGAAACACTAGACACATTATTTAGTAACACATTGGACCTATACTTGATCTACAATATTTGTAAGGAGACAAATTTTCTAGAAGCTGTCTGGGATACTTTCTTAGACTTCTAGCCCATTTGATTGCTTCATTTCATCATCAAACTGGACAAAACTCTTACGTTTTTGCATGACCCTACGTTAGATACTACAGTAGATATGAAGGGAAAAGGCTACTAAACCAAACCAGACCAACGCCACCTTTGTTACAATTTATCCAACTTGGGTTAGCAACGTTATGGAGGATTTAAATTTTATTTGAGTGGATTGAGTGGTTTGTAATTTGGCTATACTTTTATTTGCAGACTTGTATGAGTTTGTGTATACTTGAGTTGTTCATTGAGACTTTTATTCTCACAACTTTTGCTGCTGCAATAAACTGCAGATGGCAATTGCTGCAATTGCAAGGAGAAGAAAAGTTCTAAATGACGATGTAGTCATCTCTCTTGCTGATGACACCTGGGAAACTCTTGACATTTCTGGTTCAAATGTCTCAGATTTTGGTCTTGCAAAAGTGGCAGAAACGTGTAAATATTTACGTGCAGTTGATGTAAGGTTGAGTATTTATGTGTTGACAAGTATGGAAATTTATATTAATAGCAGGTTATTAGATGTTAAATCTGGAAAACTTTACCCTTTGTTTGATAACCACGAAACATTAGGAGGAGATGAACTGATGAAGAAATTTAAATTTAAACTGCAACTTTTCATGCTCTCTCCTTCCGTTAAAAATAGATATGAAAAAAGGATTTCAACTTTTAACCCTACATAATTTAGAAATTTAATCATCTTGTCAGCTTAAAATATTCATTAGCTAAAAAAGTATATGTCTCATAGTATTCATGTTCTTTTAGTATGACCATGCTAAGTCACACTTGTTTTTACAGCCAATGCGGCAAAATTACGCCTAATGGTCTATCTCAGCTGGTGCAGCGTTGTCATTCTTTGGAGATACTAAGATGTGGGTACGCATTTATTTCTTCAATTTTCTGGCTTCAGATTTTTAGCTATAATAAACTAGTGATTATCGAGTTATGTGTGCAAGAATTCCTTGATGCTGCATCTTTTTTCCTATTGCAAGCTTTATATTTACGCCTTCTAAAAAAAAAAAAATCCACTCTTCTGCTTTATGGCTGAAACCCTGGTCTGAAAAGGCATGACAAAAGCAATTGTGTACAATGTGAATGTAGAATTAATTAGCATTTGTGGCTTTATCACCAATTGTCTTCTATTGCAAACAAAACTTCTGTTTTTTCAATTTTATTTTTTTAATTGATTGATTGATAAGGGTGGGATCATGGAGGTTTCAAACGAGGTAAGGGGAGACCGAAAATGACTTGGTGGGAAGGGGTTAGAAAGGATATGAAGCTTTGAGACTTACAAGAGAATGAGGTCCTTGATCGCAGGGGATGGAGGAGGAAAATCTATGTGAATGACCACATGGAATGATTGTTTTGGTTCATGTAGCCGATCCCAATTTTTGGGATTAAAACTCTGTTTGATTGATTGATTGATATGTTCGGTTTGGGGGAAAGGAGGGGTTTGAACTAATATCAATAAAAGTTGTAATATCATAGTAGATGTTTATTCTACCACTTGGTAAATGGCTCGTTATACATCAAGTTTTGGGTTATTGTTGTTATCATTCTATATTGACATCCCATATGATGGGCTCGCCCAGGATGTGGGATTATTACTTGAAACTTGGAAGAAATTATTAACCAACGTTAATTTTGCAGAGGTTGTCCGCAGAGTAACTATACTGCAAAAAGATGCTTGGGTTTATTTAAGCCAGAGCTGAACAACGTTGAAGGAGATTCGTGGGAGGAACTAGATATAGCAGAGATCACCCATGGCGGACAATCCCTGCGGTGGCTTGTTTGGGTGAGTGCAACCTTGTGTTTTTAAGTCATTCCTGTATAATCTATTTTTTTACTTATATGGTGGGTATAAGTTGTCAGTTTGTCAGATGGTGTCCAAACTGTTCTTTAGGTTTCAGTTTCTGAGATACCTTCCTTAGACATACCTAAATCTGAATCATTGCCAGAGAAAGGGAAATGTGCGTTTCATCTGTTAAACACTGTTGTCATGGTTAATTTTTTCTTTTACTGTTTGCAGCCAGGCATTGATCCGGATTTGTTAACAACCTTCTCCTCTGAATGCCCTCGTGTCAAGGTAAACCCACAATCTTCGCCTCTTGACTTCAAGGGAGTTTCCGTACCTAGAGAAGCACTGTCAGACACAGTTCTGGATGATCATATAGTTGAGGATATTGATCCCAGTATATGGGCATCCTCTATACGTATAAGAAGGATAATACCACCAGACTCTATTCCAGAATTGTCCAAAGCTGAGAGATATAGACTAGCGTTTGAAGAAAGAGATACAAGGTTGGCCCCGAAACGTGCCAAGAATGCTAGGCAACATCAGCGTCGTGCACAGAGAGAGTGGATGGCAATGAGCCCAGAAAATGATTCGATTTTTCTACCTTCACAAGCAACCAAATCATTACGTAGTAGGGGTAGAAACTAGCATTGATGATTGTCAATTCTGTTTGGTAGCTAATGTGCAATTTTCATTTGAGCCACTTTTTTTTGTGCTATTTTTCACTTTTTCCAAAGGAAAAGGAACAAAAATGTAACGAATAGTACATAATGTGGTAGGGAAAAATGAAATTTTACATTCTATTGTTAGTTTGATTATCCCATTACTCATGATTGTATGATTTTTTCAGGCCACCTTTACTTCATATACGAGTATACTGTTTTCAGGCTGTATTACTTAAAGACAATATTATTTATTTATATTAATATACCTATTTGCTTAGGCTAAAGTATTTTCACCTTATTTTCAATTTAGTTAGTTTTAGCTTAATTTAAATTCAGTCCGATACAAGAGCAAGCATGAAAACCTTGAGCCTTAAACATTTCGTTTGTCCTCTGTCCCAAATGTAAAGGAAAAGGGTTTCCATCTAAGAAATATAATCAAATATTCTCTGAACATGTTAAGACTGAAAATCAGTTAATTGATCAGTTGCAATGTGCCCATCAGAATATTTGTTAAGACTGAAAATCAGTTACATCATTATTTAACGGTTTTGGAAAATTTACTTGATAATTTCTGAGACGATAGCTGATCAAGGCTTGCTTAATGAGATACTGTAGTAAAAATGAAGCCAAGTTATTACAACTTTTTAAAGTTATTAGTACTTGCTAGTTACTACTTGGTTGAATTTACAATTAAACCTGTCCAAGCTAATTAAATACTGCAACTAAACTAATTGCACATTTACGAGTAAAAAGAGCACAACTTAAACATATGAGGCAAAACCTTCCTCAGAAAATACATTAGCTCTTTCGCAGGGCGGTTGCTAATACATCAAATAGTACGAAGTACTAAATCTAAAATAATCAGAGCCTTAACAATGGCAAATTGCACAAAAATTGAAAGAGCAAACAATGGTCGAAAGGCACAAGGAGAAGGTAGAATACTACCAAGATCTGCCATCACTACCAAGGAAAAAAATCTGCCAACAGATTCATTGCATTTGACAAAAATGAAATTTATTAAACAAAATGATTACAAGGCATGCCTTTTCAAGCAATTGGTTTGAAACTTTGAATGTTCTATACTTGATTTCTTTATTAGAAAATTCTCTTGCTCAGGCCGACTACAGGGAGGAAACTTGCACTCTCTATTCATTAAAATCTATGGCATTTAAAAACTCCAAACTCTACAGCTACTATCTCATTTAACCTCAACGAAAAAGGCGAGGGAAAAGACGAACATTTTGGCGGGGAGAAAATAGCATTCAGTAACTAAGAACTGATCATTGCTTCATCAACTGGCGGATGACATATGGTAGGATACCACCATGGTCGAAGTAAGCAAGCTCCACCTGCAAAACAATTATATGAAATTGTTATTCACTCTAATAAAACTCCGTGAAATCAAAGGGAAACAAAACAACAAAGCAATAAAAAAAGTTCAGGTGAGTACCTCAGTGTCAAAGCGAAGAGTACATGTGAATGACTTTCCATTGTCAGTTTTGACAGTAATATCCTGTCCTGGTCTGATCTCGCTAACCTTGGAGGGAAGGTCAATGGTGTATCGTTCATGACCTGTCAATCCTAGTGTCTCAGCATCCTCACCAGCCTTGAAGCAGAGAGGGATCACTCCCATACCTACAAGGTTGCTTCGGTGGATCCTCTCAAAACTCTTGGCGATGACAGCTTTCACACCCTGTTACAAAGCCAATTTATTTCTCCCTTATCAGACGAATTTCAAAATAAAACGATTTCAGAATAGCCAGTGCAACACAAAGTTAACTAACCTGCAACATTGGACCCTTGGCAGCCCAATCCCTAGAACTGCCACTTCCATATTCAGCACCAGCCAAGACAATTGTGTCATGACCAGCTTCCTTGTATTTCTACAATTGAAAGAGACGAGGAAGAATAGATGAGACACATGTGAACAACTTCCATTAATCTACAAGAATACACCACCTACGCCAAAAAAAACCATGTCATTTTTTCTAAATAAAAGTGAGAAGAGAATTTGATGTACCATTGCTGCGTCAAAAACATATAATTTCTCCCCAGTTGGGACGTGCACCGTCTTTGGGCCAACTTCTCCATTCATGAGCTTGTTGACAATACGAATGTTTGCAAAAGTACCCCTAGCCATCACTTCATCATTACCTCTGCGACTACCATATGAATTAAAGTCCCTGCGGTCAACCCCACGTTCCATGAGAAACTTGGCTGCAGGACTGTCCTTGTTGATACTTCCTGCTGGAGAAATATGGTCAGTGGTGATACTGTCACCAAAATTGAGAAGACAGTAGGCATCCTTGACTCCAAAAGGACCAGGTGGGTCAAGGCTCATGTTCTTGAAATATGGAGGCTCATGAATATAAGTTGATTTTGGATCCCATTGGTAAAGAGTCCCAGCAGGAACTTCAAGAGAGTTCCACATTGGGTTACCCTTGGTGATAGCATCATAAGTACTCCTGAACATATCGGGCAATACACTAGATTGCACAACCTACAGCGGAAAAGGACAACCATGACACATTGTTATTCATTCTATGTCAATGATAATTGAGTAGCGTATAATAATGTAATTATGTAAAGCCATATACCTGAGCTATCTCTTCATTGCTGGGCCAGATATCTCTGAAGTAGACACTCTTACCATCTTTTCCGGTACCAATGGGTTCTTTGTCGAAGTCTATGTTAACCTATAAAATGAAAAATCATTGACATTAATCAATACTTCTAATTCTGTTGCCCTATCAATGTCATAAAGCAAGATGATGAAGATGACTGTCATAATCAACACACTATCAAAGCCTGAGTATCCTGAACTCCTAACATCTTATATTCTTAATTGGGGTTTTACTCTAGTAAAGAACTAACAAAACTTGAGCAAATAGAAAACAACAATGGCACTTGCTACTCATAATTTATACACTGCACAAACGTGACAATATCCTAAAAGAACAAACTAGTACAACAGATGATGAAATTCATACATTAACTGACGAGTCAAAATTGTATATTGAACTGACCATCAGCTAAAGAAGCACTAATGTTTATACTTTATAGTAGCATAATAATACCACTGAACAGTGAACAGTTAGGAGATGACCCACTTAATATTCCAAGTCAAAAACTGTATCACAATAAAATTCTCTCCAAACAAGGGTAAATATATGAAGATAAGTAAAACAACACTGTGGCTATGCAACATAACATATCAAGTGGTAAACTTACTGTTCCAGCTAGTGCATATGCTACAACCAATGGAGGGGAAGCAAGATAATTGGCTCGTGTCAAGGGGTGAACACGCCCTTCAAAGTTACGGTTACCAGAGAGCACAGCTGCAGCAACAATGTCTAAAGAAAAACAACGCACACATATTAAGCTTCTACAAAATAGCTCACAAACTATGACCATTACTGCAAACAAATACCCCAATTGTATGCAGACATCACTAAAACTTTGATAAAGCATACAAGAATATAATAGCTTTTATACACTACACTATACAGCTCAGTAATATATTGCTCTGTGCATTCAGAATGATCACACAGGTCGCAACAAAAATTTAATGCATTAAAGGAAACATCTAAAGCTACCAAAGAAACTACCAACTATCAATAATAGACTGCTATTGAACATTCATTATACAACAGATCAAGGGAAAATAACCCTTTTAAAGTCCAGCAATTTGAGCTTTAATAGGAACCCAATAATTGCCTCCCTGCCAATACAAAATCAAAGGCCGATTTAATGGTTTACACATACCGTTTTCAGAAATAGCTGAAGAAACAGATTCATCTAAGTCACCAGAATTTCCAATGCAAGTTGTGCAACCATAGCCAACAATGTTGAAGCCCTGTTGATCCAAGTATTTCTGCAGACCACTATACAAAACAAAAACCAAAAAAAAAAAAATTACTTTATAAATGAGTAATTTTCAATCAACATAAATTAAAAGGCGCAGCATTAATTTATCACATAGACCAATACCTCTTTAGCAAATACTTGGTAACTACTCCAGAACCAGGAGCAAGACTAGTTTTAACCCAGGGCTTGACCTGAAACAACATTTCAAAACAAAGTCAGAAACACTATCAGCAACCACATCTGCTGACTATTGATAAAGTGACAACAAATGGCAAGGTTCAGAGAAAGATTAAATTCTTTCCTCCCAATACATTTGTAGGCACAGCTATCTAAAGTTGGCTACATTTGTAAATTGTTCTAATAGTTTTTTTATTTCATATGCAAACAAAAAAGATGAAACCTCAAATAAAATATTACGAGAGTTACAGTCCAGGTAACAATTAAACTGCACATGGAGTAAATCAAGATCTCAGCAGTCAATTTAAGGAATGATGTCAATTATAAATTCTTACCTCTAACCCGAGCTCACTAGCTTTCTTGGCCACCAAAGCAGCACCCAACATAACACTAGGATTTGATGTGTTAGTGCAACTTGTTATAGCTGCTATGACAACACTTCCATGTTTCAATTCAGCAGGTTGGCCATGGAATGAAAAATTGGCCACTTTCTCCTGCTCTTCTTTTGGAATGGCAAATCCCTACATGAAATCAAACAACCATTAATAATGAAAGATAAAACCCCATCAAGCACAATAATTATAAAGGTCAAGTGGTACACAACACTATCTAAAATAATTGCCAAGTTGTACACAAGTATACTAATTAAATACAGAGTAACTTGCAGTACCTTAAAGCCAACTTTGTTGTTTAAACAAGCAAGCCAATCAGCCTTCATTTCCTTCAAAGGAACGCGGTCATGTGGCCTATCACAAAAATTTCAGAGACATCAAATTATTGATCTCATGAAACATGAAATCCAAGAATAGAAAGACATCAAGGTAACATTCAAGAGAAGCATACCGTTTTGGTCCTGAAATGCATGGCTCAACCTCAGATAAATCCAGCTCTAGATATGATGAATACACTCGATCTTGTTGTGGCTGAATCACAAACATGATTTTTTAGACAAAATAAATACATCTACCTTGCAATACAAGAATTTTGACACGTGTTTTTACCTCACTGTAGTCAACAAACATTTTGTTTGCACGTAAATATTGCTCAATCATGGAAACCTGCAATTATAGATACAAAGATTTGAGTGCTAGATAGAATCGAGGTACAAGTAACTAATATTTATTCCAAAATTAAATTAGAAAAGAAAAAAAAGTTGCCGGTAAACTCACGGTCTCATCACTTCTTCCTGTCAATTTTAGATATTCCAAAGTAACATGATCCACAGGGAAGAAACCCATGGTTGCTCCATATTCAGGAGACATGTTTGCAATAGTGGCCCTGTCTGCAAGTGATAACTGACCCACTCCCTGACCTGTATGTGCAAGAAAAAACAAAAAACTTGAACTTCAATGGCTTTACTAAAACCATAAGCCACTTTAAAAGAAACCATGCACAAACTTACCATGGAACTCAACAAACTTGCCAACAACACCATGCTTCCTCAACATTTGAGTTGCGGTCAGAACCAAGTCTGTGGCTGTGACACCATCCTTCAATTTTCCAGTCATCTTGAATCCAACAACACCTGGTAAAACCATGCTCATGGGCTGTCCAAAATTCAAAAAACAAAATTAGAAGGATAACCTAATCAGGACATCAAGGAAGCAGAAGAAGGAACCCAATCAGTCTCACAGATATAATCACATGACACACAAAAAGACAGTCAGATCTTATAGTTCAATGGCAGGGAATAATAGAAATAGCATGTTACCATATCTAAATTTTCCAATAATCAGGTCTCGATGCTTAGGATGTACTTATCACAATTAAGATGAGTAATACAACAACCTCAATATACACCCCAAGTAAAATAAAAAATAGGTACACCATGTGTATAAGAATATTCGTGAAGTTCTCCCCAAAAAACTTTGGAGACGAATGGTAATGCAAAGCTCAAGAATTAAGATGGCCAATATAAATAAATTTGATACTTGCTTTTTCAAATGCAAAAATGAACTTGATTCAGTTCATCCATTTGATTTCATTGTTTCACTTCACAGCCTTTTCAGATAGTAATTAAAAACTGCATTATGATGGGAGATAGGATAACAACTTGGCGTCATACCTGACCAAGCATGGTTGCCTCGGCTTCAATTCCTCCAACACCCCAACCAGCAACACCTAATCCATCAATCATTGTTGTGTGTGAATCAGTACCAACGACACTATCAGGGTAAAGAAGTCCATCAGTGTTGAAAACTACTCGTCCAAGATACTCCAAGTTGACCTGGCATTTCATGAAAAAGTGTGTAAGGATGTTGAAAATATGAAGCACCAACTTTAAAACGCAAGGCCAACTCTTGTAAATAAAAACACACAAGTAAAATCCAACCACAAACATATTAAACTCGTAAGTCATGCACATAGGTGAAATTTCTTTTCAATCAATCAAATCCTAATACTACGCAAAATAATTAATTACACTGCATTAGACTAACAACAGGATAACATTTAAGAGCCACAAAAAAGGTACATGATCGCATAAGCATTGTGTTGAATTGGTATCTTTTCAAAAAGTATGAAAGCAAGAGGGAAGAGTGGACATGAGAAAGACAGTAAGTTGAATCAATAAGTAAGTTGCACATCGCAAATTGTAAAATCTCAAAATAATCAATCAACACACCTCAAAGAGTATCCACACACATGACAGAAGCGATGCAGAAAAACGTTACATTAACTAACCAGCTTTGGCTAAATTAACATTAAAATCTGAGAGTTATCCTACCTGGTGCACAATACCAGAACCAGGTGGAACCACAAGCATATTGCGGAAAGCAGTTGATCCCCATTTAAGAAAACCGAACCTCTCCCCATTTCTCTTGAACTCAAGTTCCATGTTTGCCTGAACTGCATTCTCAGCTCTTGCAACATCAACTTGGACAGAATGATCAATGACAAGGTCCACAGGAACCTAATATCCAAAGTGCACGAAGTTAAATTTACACACAAGAAAACTCTTTCAACTTCCAACAAAATATACGGGAAAAGGAAATGTGTTTTCAGAAAATCTATAATTGGGGCCCAAAACATAGTAGTAATCTTCAATTTGTTAGGCAGTGACTTATAGACTGATGCGTACCCGGCAATCCATTACTGCAACTACATAATACAATGACGGACTTATCTAAATTATAAAACTGAACTAACTACTTAACTACTATGTAAGAAATTCACTTTTATTTAAAACACAGGAAAGGAAACAAACCAATGGGTTGATCTTGTTGGGGTCGCTGTTCAAGTTCTTCATGGCATCCCTCATTGCAGCCAAATCAACCACAGCCGGTACTCCAGTGAAATCCTAGAAACCAAAAACGAGGTTAAAATTATAATCTGTAGGCCAATTTTATGATCTTCAAAAGCAATGCTCATACTGGAGGCTAGCAACAAACCTGTAGAAGGACACGAGCAGGCTTGAAGGGGATTTCAACCAATTTAGGCGCGGAGTTTTCCCAGTCAATGATTTTCTCCACATCCTCCTTTGTGACCTGGAATCCATCGCAGTTACGAATGGCAGATTCCAAAAGGATCCGAATAGAGTAAGGCAGCTTCTCTGCGAAAGAAAACAAAATATGTTAATGCCATAAGATGCTTAATAGATCAAAGCCAATAATTACAAAGAGAAAAATCTCAAAATACAGAACTCACCAACTCTTGGATCATTCAGAGCTGGCAAGCTGTAGAACTTTCCGAATTCACCACCACCAGCCTTAGGTAGACTGGTGAAAATTCCCTTGTAAGGATGCTCGGCAGCTGAAAGATTACAGAATCAACAAATTGCGACGCAAGTTAGTCATACGACACATTGTACAAACGTCTCAGAAAACAAGTCATAAAAAAACAGATCAAAGCCTCAAACTCAGAAATTAAAATCCGATCGAAAAGAAATTTTTCGGATTCGAAACAAACAATCGTATCACTCGTATTTGTCTATCCGATCATCAAAGTTATTAATCGAACACTTTTTCATCAAAAGTGAACTCAGAGGCTAAAACTTAAACAATCCATCACTCATTTCCTTTATTCTTTATTCCGTATTAATATAAAAGCAATATCCCAACGACAAAATCGGAGCAACAAATCAGTCATACAGCAAGTGTCATCTCATCAGTAATAAAAAAATCCAAAAAATAATTAAAAAAAAATCAAAGTCAATTGATTTGCTTAGCGATCAATCAATCAATCAATCATTTATAAATACTTGAATATCACTTATTTCTACCTCAAATCATAAACTGATATAAATCAATCAAATCATTTCAATTTTCAAATGATAACATATCATCAATTTTCAATCAAAATAATTCGAAATGAAGAAGATCAAACAATCGCAAATCACTTCTACCAAAAATCATCAAAAAAAGAAAAAAAAAATCGTCGAAATTCAAACGAAAAAACATCGAAAAAGAGAAGATCGATGAAAGCGAAGAGTTGATATACCCATAGTAGCGATCCTACGTTGAAAACGTTCAACAAGAGGAGGAGAAGCGGAAGCGATTTGAGCACGAACACTAACCGGCGATCGCCAGTCAACACCGTGACTCCACCGGGAAGAAGATGAACTAATAGATCGAAGAGCAGACGAATAACTCAGGTAACGGTGACCGGAAACCGGAGAAGAAGATCTGAAAGCGGAGAAAATTCTAGAAGAAGGAGAAGAAGAAGAGAGAGAAAATCGGTGTTTTGCTGCTGCACGAAGAAGAGGTGAGATAGAAGATGAGGACGATGTACCTGCTATCATGACTTTTTTAGTTTGTTGTTTTTTTGTAGAGAGAGAAAAAAAAGGGAAATTATTAATGTTAGAGAGAGAAAGTGATGGGCGTAAATAGGATTTTTGTTCACACAATTCAAGGAAAATTAATTAAAAAATGGGAAATTAGGAGGAAATTAATGTTAACCCTAGAAAAAAAAAATACGAAAATTTAATTTAAAAATTTAAAAAAATGAATTAATTTTTGGGGAAAAAAATTAAAATGAGGGAGAAGAAGAAGATGACAAAGGGAGGAAGAAAAATGAGAGATGAGTTTGTATAGAATGGCGGAAAAACAGTGGAAGATAAATGAAGAGGTGTTTGATTTTATTTTTATTTTTTTAAATTGTTTTTTTTTTGGGGGGGGGTTTTGGAATTTTGTATGAGGAATAAATTTTCAGCTTTTAAGGGGAGTAATTAGGTGTGACGCAGTATTGGGGATTGGAGAGATTTGATGGGGTATAGGCCGTTGGATTTGTGGAGCTGAAGGAATGGATGGTTGTGATTGAGTGTGGAGGTGTGGGAGAGTGGGGTGAGGTGTAGGGGAAAAGTTTGACTTGTAATTTTGGGAAATTTTGTTACTGGTTTTGAAGTGAATTTTGAGTTCATTTTAGCCCGTTGGTGGGCCAGGCCCGTGTAAAGGGACCGTGGCACGCACAAGTTAGTGAAATTAGATTTTTTTTATATAGGTTTTCTAACAATTTGAATTGGTGTCTTGTGGGAAAAGAAACCCGATTTTTTTTGTTTTCATAGAATTTTATAATCGGATAAAAATTGAGTTATACCCGTAATAAAGAGAGTAAAAAATGCAAATAAAACGATGACATATAAAAACTGAAATACTACGTAGTTGGTTGTATGAACTAAGTTCTCTGGCGGTGAAAAAAAAGTTAGTCCTTATATATACACCAATTGTCTCTTAGAATTTGTAATACACAAAAAATTATTACCTATCGGTAATTATTTATATAGGTAAAAGAAATCAAACAAAATCCCACATAATCTTATCATTTTTTTTAGTGCTTGGCTAATTACTTATTGATTATAGTACTTGTTATATACATACATGATACTTCCAAGCCCCAAACTTGGCTACTAGTAAAGAGATGCTTTAGCTTTAGCTTTAGCACATGATTTGTTGAATTGTTGCGGTAACATGATGCTTGCAGTAAGATGTCGATTTAAAAAATAAACATTTTTTATTTTTGCATGTACTCTACTTAATTTTTAAAATAAAAATTTGCAATTATGCATTGCTATAAACTGACGAAATACTGAAATTGTATCGTTATCACGCTTTTCAATGCACCGAATTCTCCTGATCATTTCATCCACATCACGATCCAAACTTATTTGTAATGTACCCAAGTATATTAATAAGAAAAAAATATGGTATATCAAATATTAGATACAGTAATCGATAAAATCAGAGAAAAATTAAGCAATACTGTGCTTATTTTTACCTCACATAGTCTTGCATAGCACGTTGTGCTGACCTTTTTGCTCGAATAAATTAGCTACTGAACAATTTTTGGCATCGACTTGAAAATCGTATATCAAATATCTCTACGAGTAATGTTTACTACTACCTCCGGTCCAGGAAATGTGCAATAAATGAATTATTTATATCTTACATAAATAACTCATTGTCACAAATTTCATGGACCGGAGGTAGTAGTTTATCAAGGGGGTATCAAGTTAATATTTGTTAGAAATATATTATGTTTATATGATGGTATTTTTGTAATTTTTGATGTAATGTAAGAGTAGTATTTTTAGGGAAATATAACAAGTTTTTGAAACTTGTGGAAACAAAAGACGAAAATACCCCCAATATTTTTTTTAGTTATGTTTCTAACAAATATTAATCAACAATAACCCGTTTATCAAACGATCAAATAAGTCAACTTTGAATCAATAGGTGACAGTTAATAGGCATAATCATAGAGATTATAGTGAAAATTAAAAAAGGTGCTTTCATAACTGATTAGTTATACTAGGATTTTTAAGATTTTTACTTTATTCTGGAAAGGTATTAGACCATTCTGTTAATTTGAATCAAGTTAAACTGAATTGAACTAACTTGATCATAGTCTATATACATAATACATAAAAGTTGAGCTAAAACAATTTGAATGGACTTGACTTGAATTAAAACATACTTAAATTATGCCCTAATTAAAGAACATGACAGTAACAATGTAACTTTGTGCTTAAATCAAACACTCCACAAGAGTTCAAGAATTACGAGAACTTCCTACTACTCCTAATACTAGCACTTTGTGAAGGGTGCAAAAGGGTGTCATTGATGAATTCATTTTCCTTATGATTATTGTATGTATATTGTATATCAAAGATTCACATGCATGCCACATTTGAAGGTGAATGATAGAGTGTAAGACGTATTTCAATATGTGATATTTTATGGGTCAGAGCAGATATATCAACACTTCTTCTCACACATGTCCTTTAGTTAATTAAGTTGGTCCAGAGTAATAGCCATTAAAGACCCAAAATTGTGGATCTGGCTCTAATACCATGTTAGAAGGTTAACCCAATCATTTCACAAAAGAGTTCTTTATTTTGATTTTCCTTTACCTATTGTAAAGACACTTTAGAATGAAAGAGTGGAATGGTTCAATAAATACTACTACGGAGAAGTTTGGCTCTTTGACATTAAACAATGCACTAGATCATAAGTTTGTTCTTTTTTGCCTTTTTGGGTGTGAAGGAAAGTGGGGTTCCTATAATACATATACAATTACATTTAATGAACATATAAATATACAATGAGACAATGTGGGGGTAAGGCCGCCCCTTGACCTCCCTAAAAGGTCTTGATTAATAGAGGTATCAAATTGGAATAAATTCAATTCCTTCCTTCATCTACCTATGGAGTCTTTGTCAGTGCCAATAGTCCCCACTTCCCACAAACCACAACAGCTCCAATTTTAGCTAGCAATGCTTACTGAACAATTAGTGAAAGCCTTACTCCCTTATACAAGATTACGAGGACTAGAGTAAAACTATTGAATCAAGTCATGTCAACACATCCGGTTTTGTATCGCTTGATTCACTTTATATAGTGTATATTTAAACGACCTAATCTAATTTGTCATGTCACATGCATGTGGAAAAAACAACTCGATTCATATTTAACATTTTAGTCAAGTATATTCGTATAATTGAACCTACATTGGCTAAATTTAGGTTAAATATAAAGTGTCTTATTTATTATATCGTGTCAGTTTTTATTAGCTCTATCTCAAAAAATCAAATAAGTAATTTTAATTTTATGTTACAAACTATTGAATAATAAATGAAACCGAGAGTAGTCAAGCTAAGCTAAGTATTGTTGAATTAATTTCGCTAGCCGTTTCATATATACAAGCATTTACGACTTAATAGTGGTGTTGGCGAGATTCACCTAGTTTCTTCAAACTTTGGTAGCTAGGTACTAAAATACACCAATTAAAATCGTAATTCATCTCTTGCTTTGATAGTTTAAACAAGCATGACTTGTGACAACATCTCAAAATTTTATTTTATTTTATTGAATAGGCCAAAATAAGCTGCATGAAGTCGTAGATGAATCACAACATTTGCGCAAGAATGTTCAATTTCAACTTTGGTTCTATGTTAACTAAAGAGGCAATGCAGTAACAGGAAATTATAAAAAATCTCTGAAATAATATTACCAAATTAATCTCACTATGATGTTTTTTAGTGACTTGAAATTCATTTATGCCGACTCGAAAGCATATATCACTGACTTAATTTTTGTAAAAAAAATTGTAACATGATACTTATGCGCTGTGACTTGATAAAAAAGTGACTTGAAAAATATATATTGTAACTTAAAACTAAACAGTTGTGGCTTGATAAACCTTTGAGATAAATTAATCTTGAGGATTTTTTTAAAGGCTCTCTGCAAAAATTCAATTAATAATAAGTACTAATCATTGACTAACAAACGATATAATAATAAGCTATAATTAACAACTACTAAAACATACAATTAGCTATATTGATACGATTAATAATCTGCAAGTAATTAGAATGAGCAATTATTATACACTATATTAAAAGGCGTTGCTGTCAAAGAAACTATGCCACGTGGCACTTTAATGTACGAAGAGTCGAATACATGACATTTGAAACAAAGTTTAACCACCAATCCATAATAAATTTGATGTTTAATATTTCAAAACAATAGATAATAAAGTCTTGTAATCATATAATATAACTATATAAGCTTTTGATTTGTATCGATTATTCACTTACACTAAAACTTATGACAACATTGTTATTTTTATCCCCAATCATTTGTAATTGTTTTGCCTTTTAAATTAATAACTTATCACATTATAGCTCCTGCAATCTAATTTCGCACTAAACAAAAAAACATAATAAAAAACAAACACAAGCCGACCCGGGGCATTGCCCGGGCCAAAATTCTAGTTAACCATAAAAAAGATGGAGATCTTCTGTGCATTGTTGAATGTTGATAATTGTTTTATGACTACAACAAACAATGCTCAAATTAAAAATCAAGTTCTGAGTTTGGTTCTATGTTGACCAAAGAATTAAAGAATTGAACCATAATTATGATCAACAACTGATATAATGAAAGCTATAATCAACAACGGACTATTACCATATGTCGAGATGCTAAAGCGAGGTAATTAATTATGATCTTGTAACAAGTTAACCTGAACTAACTATAAACACCGAATTTAGGCGTACAGTTTAATGACACTTTTTATAACCTCAAAATTTAAAGCCCAAAAATAAAAATAAAAATAAATAAATAAAAATAAAAATAAAAATAAAAAAACCAACCCTAAACTATAAAAACACGTACGCAGCTCTTTCAACTTACAATTGGCTTCGTCAGTTCGTCATTCCTTGTGACCTTGTCATCAATTCATCAAGGTATTATTGTTTAATTTAAGTAGTTTTCAGAATTTCGGTTTTGTTTAATTTAGCATCACTGTTTCTTATTGATCGTAACACTTAGATTTTGTATATCTCACATGTAATACCCATGTGTTGCGATTAATTTCAGTTGTTTAATTACTTGTTAGTCAGTTCATTGTTCAGAATTAAGTTGTTTAGTTTTAGTTTTTTGCTTTTTTAACATTAAAAATTTAAGAGAATTAAACACTTATAGGATTAAAGAAGAATTTCTTTTAATTTATTGTCATATGATTTAAGATGGTCTCTCCCGCCGAAGGGTGCGGCCATGCTTGTATTTAACATGTTCATATAAGTTGGATTCAAATTGTGGGTGTCTTGTATATTGATCAATGATAGTTAAAAAGGCTTTGATTTTTGTTTGAATAGCTGTTGAAATTCAATGATTTTGAATGTTGTGCAGAGATCGATTATTGTGGGTTCAATGGTTTTTTTGTAAGGGTTTATTGTTGTTTGATCAAGTTATATACTCATATGGAGTAGTATATCATAGTATAAGTGATATGAATTACGGAGCATAAATTAAGCTATATTCTCCCTTTTTTAATACAACCTCTGTCATGTATTGCAACAACTAATTATTTTATATCTCACAAATTTATTATTTTCGTTGCAACTAATTCTTGGCTGAGGTAGTATACATTTTGCCGTAAAAAATTTTGGCCTTATCCCATACCTGCTTCCGTCTTTGTTCTATTACCCAATCTAATGTAACTTAGATGGTGATCCACCATGTGAGAAATCTTGTCTCCGCTACCAGTTTAGGGTTTAGAGTTGAGGGTGAATTTATCATTCATGTTAAGTTTCAATTTTGGGTAAAATATTTTAATTTTATTGATTATGCATGTTTGTTTAATTTCTCTTAATTAATCAATTCAGACAACAATGCGGAATATGTATTGTGATCCTCCGTCAGCCACCTTCACGCAACCTGATGATGTCTCATATGAGCCTTCTGCTTCGGAGTTTGAAGTGAGAGGGACACCGTTGTTCGAATTACTTTCTCTTAGGCTAGGCAATCACTCCATGGTGGTACATGGGGATGGTGATGTAAATGTTGATGTTCATTCTGCACCACCTTTGTTGAGTTATATGGCCACATCGTACTTGTTGATGAACATCAAAATAGATTCACTTTGTTTCATCGAAATCAACACAAGCCAAAGACTGTTTTCCTAACTGATCCATCGTCAACTTCAGTATTGCATAGTTTTGACTTTGAAGGTCCTCGTTGTCTACTAGGTAAATTTTGGCTACAATTTTGGCTGACAGATAGTTATAAGGGTATCTTACTACTTGATGATTCCCTCTTCGTTGACTGTACACGAGGAGTAATTTACGACAAAGTTCAATCATTTCAATTTGCTACCTCTACTTCAATCTCAATTTGGGTTGACTACAAGATACACTTGTGTGCCCTTATTGCTAATGTTGGAGTTGTAATTGATAAAGTCGAATCTGATCCCAACATCGTTTTGGCAGTAATGTTGATGTTTCTGGTTCTATTATCGCGACCACTCAAACTAGTGATATGAATAACATTGCTGAAATTGTTCTATATGATGGGTCAAAGAAGCTAGTTTTTGGGGCATTAAACAAACTATCTACATTTGCAGTTTCTTCCTTTGCTTTACTTAAGATTTTAGTGGGTGTCACAGTTGATGGTGATCAAATTATTTTATCTCGTAAGTTTAGGCCTAATGACTGGTTCTCTATACCCTATGTAAGTGAAACTTCCACGAAAAGTTATCGTATTCAAGTGATTGTAAAGTGGAATCATCCAAGCAAGTTTCTGCCGGAATATTCAATATCTGAATATTTTTATGATGATTCCATTGAAGTGTCCAACAAAAGGCCAAGAAGCAAACATGTTGAGAGAGTGGAGAGGTTGGTGCTTGTGTCTATTTACCATGATTTTAATATTTCTTTTTATGATTTGTGCATTGAAATTCACTCAATTTTTGTTTATCGATGCAGCATATATATATTCAACCACACCTTAGGAGTTTGAGCAATCAAAATTGGTATATATTATATTGTACATGTTTGTTTTTATTGTTGGTGTAAATAGTTGTATGCTTTAGAGCTGTGATTTCAGTGTCTGGTTTTGTTTATCAATAAAGTTTATAATTGGAGTTTAATGTAAAACTAACTTAGCTTTCTATTATTCAGGGACGTGTCTGTTGATAACCGTGCTCAATGTATGGAGATACATTCAATCTCTATCTGTTCCTATAGCAGTGATGATTCTCCTCTGTACCTCAATGGCAGAATATCAGCTTTTGATGAAGATAACAAGTATGTTATGTTTGACAGAGTCTTGGAATATGATACATCACATTCTCATGGCACTCTAAGACTATTAGGCCCTAGTCGATGTTGCACGGGTGATCATGTTGGTGTGAACCTTGATTTGAAGGATATTCAGGGTCGTGAAATGAGTCGAGGTTGTGTAGCCTATGATAATGGTACCATTGATCGATTTTTGAACATGCGCCTTTGTTCAATTATACGTGGAAAACATGGGTTTGCAGCAGTTCATTACACTATCTTTACTCTTTAGTGATGCAATAGAAGCTAAATTGGAATTTACATTAAAGCCCATCACTCCTGATGTTAGTCTAAAGTTTCATGGGAGAATCAGGACAAGGTATAGCTATTACAGATACTCAACCCACCACCAAAAGAAATATTATCAGAGTACTCTTTTTGAGAAAAGCGAGCTAGAGACTGTGGATTTTGGTGAACTACCTTTGTCAAAGTCTGTTGTTGCTGTACCACTTAATGATTCACTCGTTGTGTTAGCTAAGATCCACGTTGTTCTTGATGGCAATCGCATTGAGACATTGCAATATGAGCCGGAAGTTTAACCCTCCATCCCCGAAAAGAAAGATTAGCATCATAAGACCTTGCGCTACAAGTTCAAATGCTTTCAAGCGTCAAAATTTTAATTTTGAAGTATTAGTAAAGTGGGTTCATGTCGAACTCTAACTTGTAATATGTCCCCTTTTTATTTATCGTATAACTATCTATAATGACAAACTTTTATATAAGGCAAGCCACACCCAAATTTAAAGGGTGGCCAAGTGTAAAAACAAATCCCCTTATTATTTACTTAGGTTGATACTCTTTCAAACCAACTACATCACACTCCGCTCACTAAACTCCCATTAAAATCTCCTCTTACACGCAAACCTCCCATATATTAGCAAAATATTGATAAATTAGTGAAAAATGAAGAGATGTAGCCGATGCTAGATAGTCCACAATCTAGTACAGTTTGTGAAATTATGATTTTCTAATAATGTGGTTCATCTGAAGTCTGAACCATAAAACACAAAGTTTAGGCTTACAGTTCAATGATGCAGACAGCCTGAAAATTTATAACATTTCATGACAGCTGTGGGGATCCTCACATCAGGTTTGCACGATGAAGTAAGCAATCATATCAGCATAGCATACTGGAAAAATAACTTGCTCGCTTATACAACCTGAAGCTATACCAATATTGTGCGGCTAATCAAAATCAGTTATACAGAATAAGACTGACAGTATTCGACTCGTACAAGGTCTGTATAATCAAAGCACCAAGGTCTGTATACTGAGTTATTTTGATTAATCGCGCCACATGTATATTAAGGCTTGTCCAATGCATCAAGGTTGATAGAACAATGTATAAGTCATTCACTCATTCTAGAAATTAATTTCGGGTCTCTTGATTTTGCTTGTAAAAACAGGCAAGGGTATAAGGTTGCTTACAATAGGACCTTTTATTTACTCTGATAGGATCATTGTGCATAAAATTGTAGGCAACACCCATTTACTCATACAAACCATAATGAATTTAGCACAAACAAAAAGAAAAATTACTTTTGAGGGACAGGAACCTAGTGAAGGACAAGAGATTAACAAAGAAACAAGAACTAAGATATGGTGCAACTATGTGAATTAATATACCAAAACTTCCAAGCTAAATTAGTCAGCAGGTATGAACCCACTTTGACGCTCTAAGTTTAGACTTACAATCTATAGTAAAACTCAACACAAATTTGCCTCACTACTCATTTCTTTCATAAATACATTAAATGGAGTGGGAAGCAGATAGTCTCCCGACACAATGGAATAGTGTGGAACAAAATGGTGCAACTATGTGAATTAATAAAATGAACAAAACATATAATTTCTGAACCATTAACATCAATTCCAAAAACTTGGTACAACACTTCTGATCAGATGAGAATTGTGAGTCAATCCATCACCAATGGTACTATGGTAGGCACCATGCCACCATATATGCCCAAAGGTCTGATAACTGATGTAAACTAAGCAATCAACAAAGGTAAGAAACTCGAAGCCTATGTCACTCAGACATAGGTAGAAGTTTTAGGCATGGGCGTGTTGACAATTGGACAGGCAGAACCATTATGTTAACAATTTACACTATATTAGTTCAAAAAGATGTAGAAGTGTGCGAGTGTGATAGTCAAGTGCAACTTCTCACCTTCACAGGCACTTCAAAATTGAGGGCTTGCTTATAACAGCTCCAAGCACATAACAAGTCCAGTTTACAGCACTCTAAGAGATTCAGCTCCAGCAACAATCTCCAACAACTCTTCAGTAATTTTAGACTGTCTTTTTCTATTATATTCCATAGAGAGTGTGGTGTTCAACTCAATAGCATTATCATTCGCATTATTCATAGCATTCATTCGCGCAGCAAGCTCACTTGCCAACGACTCCTGTAACACTCTCAGAATCTGACTGTTGAGATACAGAGGCATCATAGCATTCAAACTCCAAAAGCAGGCGCACTGAAGGCTCTTTTTTCTTCCCAACTTTCAGCCTCTCAACAGCCAACTTCCCTTCCTTAGTAGTCAACCTAAAGAACTCATCCTCCAAAGCATCAACACTATTCCCATAAGCATCAACAACCTTCCCCTTCGAAGAAATCGGAAGCAATGTATGAATCACAGGATCAGACTTAATCAATGACACAAACCTAGTATACAACATTTCAACCTTATCAACCTCCTCACTCACAAACAATGAAAACACATCATCTGCAATCGTCTGCGCCTCCTTCACAGTAGGAAACCCTTCAATCTCAACAAACCTATTTACCAACACATATGGCACCCGCCTCGAAAAATAACGATTCCCTTTCTTCCCTACACTAATAACAACACAACTTAATCCTAACTTTTCCAATTCTAAAATCCTATTTTCTGCCTTTTGAATAACAGCATTGTTAAACCCTCCACAAAGCCCTCTTTCCCCTGTAACCACTACAAGTGCAACTTTCTTAAGAGTTCTAACATACTAGCTAAACCCCCAGAAAATGGTCTACCATTAATAACAGCTTCTTGAGCTCTCCTTACTTTTGCAGCTGCCACAAGTTTCATGGCTTCTGCTATTTTTTGGGTATTTTTCACTGTGTTTAATCTCTCCCTAGTCTTTTTAATGGTGCAATTGATTTGAAATCTGGAAATGGGTTTTGCAGAATTAGGTGTTTGGTGAAATGGGTTGAAATTATTTTCTAAATTGATTGAGGGTTTGAGAGTAATTGAAGAATTTGATGATAATGGTGCCCTAAATACAGAATTTGATGAACAAGACATGATTTTTATTTTGTAATAGTAATATAATTGTTGGAGAAATTAAAGATTATTGATAAAATTGAAGGGATTAATTGGAAAAATGAGTGCTTTGAAATTAAATAAATGTGATATTTTTGAATTTTTCCAAAATTGAAATTATGAATAAAGAGATATAAGTAAGCTTACTGTCAGTCGGTTGATTTAGTTGCTGATGATTCTTGAACTTGTTGGCCATTTAGCTAAGATTAGAAGGTTATTGTCCATGAGATAAGTAAAAGTGCAATAATAGATTATGTTGGGCCATGAAAGTTATAAGTCCTAAACTGCCAAACTAGATTATACGTATTAGTAGACTGGTAGTCAATCTGTCAATGTAATAATAAAGAAAAACTAGGGTTTTGATGGGAGGAAAAGAGAGAGAATCAAAAGAGAGGCGACAATATATACGAATCATAATTTTTGGAAGGTCAATCTTTATGATATTTTCAGATAAGCGATTCTATCGAATTCTACTTTCACCCATTAATGTTAATCTTATCTTTGAAGGCTATAATAATAAAAATTATTAGAATTATGAATAAAAGTTTTGGAGTCCGTTTGAATTGAGTAGTAGAAAAAATGAAATCAACAAACTCACAAATCACTTGCATATGACAGACAAATAAGACATAAATCATATAATTTTGTATAATGATAAAGTGCAACCGGCTTCAATTCCATCAATGCACATAATCACAAGGTTAAGTAATTCCAACACAAGCATTATTCTTTTGGAGTTTGAGTTCTAGAACTTAATAACTTAAGAAACATAATGCACAAATTAAACCAGAATATGTAACCAGGGAAAAAAAAATTTGATCAAAATTAAATCTTACAAAATTTTACAACTGTATAGAAATCAACCAAAATCTACTTAGCTATACAAAAACATCACAACTTCATGTATGTATTAAAAAGCTAAAAGAAAAGATACTACATCATGTGTACTTGCACTAGATAGCATAATTTTGACACAAATCAAAGAAAACCAGTTTTTGACAGAACAGCATTTCTCACCCTACTGAGATCTCTTCCTTTGAGAGTCCTCCCAACACCTTCACAAACAGAAAATGAAGAAATTTGACTCCTTGCAAGCTTTTTCGCCAACCATTCATGAGGCGGCAATCTACCCTCCTCCTCATCATCATTGCCATTACCATTGTCATCGTCTTCATTGTCCTCCTCACTATCATCACGGAAATGATCAAAGTTTGAAGAACAACTCCCTTTAATGTTATTCTTCCTTGGACTTTTCCCATAGATTTTAGTCCAGTCAGGAACATTGACAGGAGCAGAATTCTGCACTAGTTTCAACTCACTGTCATCACTACTGTGCTGATGTCCTTGAACTCCTGGAATCATTCTTGCTGCACTTGGAAGCCTTCTTGAGATTGAACGTCGAGTTCTAGGACTGTCTTTGACACTGGTTTCGCTCGTTTCCTTGATTACCCCCCATACATCCTCCTCTTGGAACTCCTCACTTCTGTATGGCCTCAAGTACCTGTTCTCCATTATTGTATATCAACCTACAAAAATAGCCTCCCACAACCTTGGTATAAGAGTTTGATGACTTCTGCAATGGAAAAAATCGGAACAAAAAAGGATTCAATTATTGAATATTTTCTTTCTGAATTTGCCAGCTATATACTCAAAAGAGGAGCAATAAACAAAGTTTTACAACAATAATAGTAAAGTACAGAATCTGCAGGAAAAAAATAATATAGTAAATGAATATAAACTCAAGAGATTCCAAAAGTCTTAACAATTAATTTACGTTAAAGTTTAACCATTAAATTTCTTCTGTAAGATCTGAGAAAGACCTGTATCTGATCTTCTGATGAACTAAATGCTGATTTTGATGGACTTCCTCTTATGTGCTGTGTTGTTTTTACAGCATGGAATTGCAGAGAAAACTACAAAGCAGCAGTCAAAAAAAAGTATTTTATCTAGGTGATACTATATGCAAGACATTCCAAGGGCACACACAAACACACATATATATAAAAAAAAAAAAAGGGAGAATAAACTCCATCCAATTCATTACTAAAATCAGCCACCCATGTGTGACTCGGATTTTTCATTTCACTTTAAATATCCGTGTCAAAACTATCCGAAAGTAAGTTACCATATGTTATGATTTTACAGTCGGACACTTCAATTTGAGTCAAAATGTTGTTCCGTAAAAAGTTTTTTTATTCCAAATTAGACGAGTTAGACAGTTGGACACATATCCGTATTTGTAACTAATGCTCAAGGAATCAAAGTTTGTCAGAATCTGTGTAGTGCTTTTACACAAGTAGTTAATTTTTATAAGCCTAGTTTGTACACTTTTTATAATTAGACTGTCATTAGCCATTACAATTAAGCTGGCAATTTATTTAAATAAGGAAAGAATTGTTTTGGTATCAACCACATTTTCCAAGTTCCTTCCAACAGTTATATTTCCTTTCATAAAAGATTAATTCCCTTTTTACAAAAAAAAAAAAAAAAAAAGGATGAAACAGTAACTTCTCTCTCTCTTTGTTTACTTGGTAAACCAGTAAAACGGTTCACTACTTGTGTAAAAAATGATGAAAAGTGTGATTATTATTAATATAAAATTGTAAAAGACATGTGACTTTTATCCTTTACAGGACTAAATTAGCCAATAAGCCGCCAACCATTGTATGTATTCACACATGAAAGTTCACTGTATTATGATGCACATTTCACTACCTATAGGAAGATAAAAAAAAACTTAACCCAATTTAATAAATTTATGGAGTGGGGTTGTGTTAGTGGCATAGTCGCGTGAGTCCTTCCGATCAAGACCTGGGTTCAAAACTCACTCTAGTCCGCTTTAAAAGAACTTACATCTATTTTTCCTTTTATGGTGACTATTTGACTAAACGCATCTACTTATTTTTGTGAATATTAAAAAATAAAAGACGACTATTTTTGTAAGTAAAACAAATTGAGCAAATTCTTAAGGAATCCACCACTCCACCAGATTTTAACATTGTGGAAGTAACTGGATTCATTTGTAATTTACTGCATATGAATATCCCCACCATTTTTGTCCATAAAAAAGACTGCTCAAAAGTTTTTGGGATATGTTTTGCTGACTGGACCCATGATCATTAGTCAACACAATTTTTTAATTTTTTGTTCCTTAGGTTTAGGAGCATTATAATGCAGAGATAGGTAGACAACTTCACATAGTATTATAGCACAATTCATTTCCTATAAGCTATGTACTCATATAGACTTATGGAGTATAAACATAAAAATAATATCGGAGTAATTTTTCAAAGTATGATTTTTTTTCTCTTATTTTTCAATACATTCGCTTTTGATAATAAGTGAATTTTTTGATACAATTCTCATATCAAATGCATTACAAGTCTTCAAGCCTTATTTATTATGACTTTGTCGATCATTGTTAAAGTAATACATCACATATAAGCTTTTTTGTAAAGAACAAATACACATTTTATTCAAAATAATGCACATAAATGTACGATTTTAACAAAAAACGAGGTTCCATTACAACCTAGCTAGCGCTACGGCCTATGGGTACCAAATATGGTTCATTTTATCTTTGTTAGGCTCATGAAGTGATGCCAAAAACGTAGTACTCCATAGTAGATAAGACTAGTTACACATCGAGGTCACAACTCTCAAGTGTCCTAGTAAAGTTTTACCAACGCTAACATTTGCAAGAGTACTTGTTTATAGTCCTTACAATAAGGATAACAAATTCTAGTAATTGTTGACTACTTTACAGAATTTTAAGCACATGATTCATAAAAAAATTATTTTTATTTTTTATTAAGACATCAATATTGTTTTAGTCACTTAAAAAGTCTACCAATCAAACAACAAATGATTTTAATTACTTTAACAAACACTTGTACCTGAAAATGATGGTTGATGATGGTTCGATGCACTTGTTAAAATGCCAATTTTTCCTTAGTGCTTTCTTTCACCTAAAAGAGCTTCACAAGGGGCCACCATGAGAAGGATGTAACTTGAAATGAACCAGATTAACTGTACCTTTATCATGTAAGATCACTCTATATTATCAAAAACTGTACTATATAGAGGCGAATTTGTGTTTGAACTAGTAGAGAACGTCCCTGTCGTCATTGATTTGATCAAACTCGGAATCAACTTAGAATTATCAACATATGTCAATACTAACTTGTGAGCGCGCTAGAATGAAGCTTGACAATTTTACATACTGATGTAGACGAACATCTGGTTGTGCCTTAGTTGCCGTTTTTTATAGCCTAGCAATCACAAACTTAGATATGAATAAGAACAGAACATGTAATTGCCAGTCGCATTTCCTATCAGAACTTTCAGCACAACGCGTACAGATTGTTGAGACTCAGTATCTGACTGGTCTTGCAGAATTACTTCCTTGATGTTTCAAGGTTTCTGTACAAAGATTAAGAGTTCTATTAAGGGCTTGACTTTTGTATTTAGTGTAACCAAGTAAAAGAACACTGGTGTTCTAAGCAACATTGTGAAAGCGTCCAATAACAAACGTTAATTGATCAGTGAAAAATGTTATGCTTATGGAGAAAGTAGTTCTATCAATCATGTTCCTGCGAGTATTAAAACATGAAAATATGAAGATTAGTCTTCTCCGGATGCTTATGCACATGTATTTTGCAACTAAAACACTACAGAATTCGAGAAAGCAACTTTGGTGATTTTTTCTTAGCCCTGGCAAAAGAGATTATGAGCTTTAGATTACTTAGCACGAAGTAAATGTGAAGCTACCAATCTTGGCTTACATGTTTGCTGTCAAATCATGTGTTTTGGCTTCTATATAAACTTATACTGAAGTAGAACTTGTCAAAATTAATATCGCTAATATTTGATATCAAGATTTTGTCAAACACAATTTTACTCGACAAAAATGCAGGCATCATACATAAACTGAACCAAACAAACGAGCAGCAGACCCACAATGGGAGTTGCAATATGCATCGCTGATAGCCCTATAACAGAACCAACTATGTAAAGTAGTAAAGGATAAATGACTTGCAATGACATGTGCTAACGATCACTATCTTACCCCACTAGATAACCTTAATAATTGATATGCATAATTTTATTTGGTTTGAGCAAAAGATCCCAAAGAAGCTCATGTAATCATGTATGCAAGTTGAAAGATTTGGGAGTGGCATAATTGAGACATTAAAAAAGAGAATTCGTAAGCATATACAAACAGTGAGATGGTTCCACTCTTTGATGCATCTCCATACATGTAATATTTCTTTGAAGTGAGAAGAACACATTGGACCAAACTCAAAATTGATGTGCATGAGTAATTGAAGCATACAATTTAAAACCTGTAGTAATATATTCTGAGAATGTTAGCATGTTACAGTACCCCAACGCTGTTTTATGAAATATGTTGTGGGGATATAAAACAACAAATGGTCTTCTTTTCATGCATTGTGAATCTGGAGTTAGGTTTACGCGTACACTAGAAGCAAGATCTATTCACCCTTCATGTCTTATAACTGTGAGTTCAACATAATTGCTGTGTAACTGGCTAACTGCTGGGCGTGGTAGTCCTAAAGTTGCATAAAGAACCTCAAATGTATCAGCTTGGCTAATGTAACTTAAATGGCAGACATTCTTTAGATTTCAACATATAGGTATAGAATGAAAGATTGTTTCCTCGACTACTCACCTTCCAAATCGCCCTTATCTGACATAGGTATCAACCTACAACAAGAAATGCAAAGCGCTAACAGAAATTTTCCAGAAAAAACTGTGATTACTCTAACATAGACAAAGAAAATTGAAGATCTCTCAATCCATAATTCAATACATGACTTTATGAGGGAGCATGCTCGTGAAGATGGTTTTAGTTTCTAGTTAACAGATGATACTGTCTTCCTGAAGTGCCCTTGTGTAAGAGACAAATGTTTTCCTTTGATGCGTTACATAACAATATAACATCAGCCACCTTTTCTGGACTAAATAGTTTGTAACATTGTACTACAGATGTGCAGCAATATTTTCTGCCCACAAGAACTGAATGTAGAACTAACAAGCGCAAACAGAACCAGGGAGCTAACGATTCTCTCATACCACCAATCTAACTTGTGCAGCAAACCTTAATTAGTACTGACAGGAGTAACAACACTAGTTTCACCAGGTAGGTTTCGACACAGACCAAACCCAAGTGAAGTTCCAACCTACATGCCATTGTAATAGCTCAATCATACACTTCCATGAGTTCAATTACAGTGTAAGCTAGTGTAAAAACATTGCAATAGAATCAAGAGCAAAACAATGATAAGGATTATGATACTTGAAACATAAAGAGTACACGACACTAACACCAGGCTAAGAAGTTGCTTATAGAGTTTAGTCATCTACAAGCAAGGGCATCAAACCTTTTCTGATCATTTAACTGTAAGATAATGTAAAGCACTACAGCAAAAGGGTCCAAGAAAAGATGCCCTAGTTATGCTATAGCCTCTTGCCTCCTCATCTAATGCAATAGCCAAATCTAAGGTCACTCAAACAGTCAAACATAGATTTATTAGATCATACATAACAAATAACACTGTCTCCGACCCTCAGCTCATTGCTTCCGCCATTTACTTTTTCTTTTTTTTTAAATCTCCAATACGCACTTAACTTCGGACAAACAAGGGAAGAAAGGAGTGATGAACATTAGAAGTTTAGAACACGGGCATAAAATGATGAAGGGTTAAAAATGGCTCCTCGCTAGAACATCATAAGAAGTGCAAGGAAGCGAAGGAAGATAGTGCATAGATGATTTCAGTTATCACTTAGCAAGTTAGCAGCACCATACAACACAACATCACCATAACCAACCGCTTAAAGGATCAAGTTCAACTTAATAAAGCTTATTACATTTTGAGTTTGGTCCAATGTGTTCTTCTCAATCCAACTATCAAGTCTAAGACACTTGGTGCGCTCTTTCTACCTTAAATCAATACTTCCATACGTTTTAGGTCCAACAATAAGATCCAAAACACACAAACATAAGTTCAATTCCAAATTTCCAGTCAAGTTTGATGATTGGATAACAAATCGAGTTTCCGGCTGAATCCTCGAAAAGAACGCACCCTAAGTCCATCAAATTACAGTAGCATTTCGGAACAAAAACTCTTCAAAACCAAAACAACAACACCCTTAATCAGTTAATTGATCAAAACGCCACAAAATTAATCCACCATACTACTCCAAACACTAAATTAAATCATACTAACAATCATATTAACCAAAACACAGATTAATTAAAACAAATCTAACCCTAATTGTCAAATAAATTCGCCTCATATCACATTTAACATTGTCTAAAACAGCCAATTAACCCACAAATCATCTAAATTAAATGCGAATCAATCTAAATACATTGAATCCAAACAAAAACCTGTAATCAATTAATGATTAATTCATTCACATACATTAAACAAACTACATCCTCGTCAAAAAAAAAAATAATAATAATAATTATACAAAATTAATTAATGAACAAGTAAATTAGGAGAATCAGAAACAGGATTAACTACACTATTATTGTTATTAATAATAATTTTAGCAGCGGCAAGCTTCTTCCTCCCGAAGCAATGGGGCCCACGGTTGAATGAGGTAAAATCAGGCATCAATAACTCCGTCGACTGGGAATTGGAATGATGAAGGTGAATGAGCGATTGCTGCGACGACAGCGAGTTGAGTTTGTAGGTGGTGGTGGTGGTGAAATGGGAGTGGATTCTTGAGTCTCGGATACGGGCCAGTGCGCCGGGCTTTAAGTACTTGTTGACGGGCTGGAGGTGGGTTTGGGTTTGGGTTCGGGTTCTTCTCTTCATTTTTTGTGGGGAGGGAAGGAGGGAGAGAAGGTGAGGTTTGAGAGAGGGTGAAATATGGGGGGATTTATAAGGAGGTGTTTGGGGGAATTTGAAGGCGGGAAATGAGGTGGAGGGAAGAAGGTTTTTGGGGGTTTGAGTTTTGAAAAAAGAGAGGGAAATAAGGATGAAAGGAATAAAGAAAAAGTAGAGAGTGTGAGAAAAAAAATGGTTAGAATGTGATGCCATCATTGGGAATTTGGCATATGAGGATTGTATATTTGTGAGGCGTGAACTTTTTCGACTCTTGTAAGGAGCCAAGGAGGCATGACTTATGAGTTACGGCTAAATATATGATTAAGATTAGTATTTTGTCATTTTAGTTGTGAGATTGTTTCTCTTATGTATATAAATATAAAATTTTATTGGGATAGTTTTGTACTATATGTTTGGTTGATTTACGTATATTCGATTGATCTTTCATTTAACTTGTTATAGTCTCACCATTTGATGTGAGTTTTTCTTTTTTCTGCTCCACAGCCTATTGCTACATGTTCGTAACCTATAGAACAAGTTATTAGAAAATTTATTCTAATTGGTTCTCACTGAATTATAAAATCTTAATCATCTAAGGTTGTGAGATCTTAATCGCCTAGGATCTCCCTCACAATCATAGGTTCGTCATTCAAAATTTTCTTAATGACCCTAAAAACTTATACTAATTGAAACATAACAGTTTATATTTGACGATATGCTAATAGATTTGGGCCAATTATATACTAGGCTGTAGAGGTGATCAACTTTAGGCCGGCCCGAAAAATTGCAGGTTTTGGACAACATATTTCTGATCCGAATTCGGGGCTAGGCACGGCCCGACCCGATTTTCGCAACTTTCCCGCAGGCTTGGGCGGGTTAAATTTAAGAAGTTTAGTCGATTTTTTAGGCCTGGCCTGAAAAAGCTCGAAAAGTCCGCCAAGTCCACTCTAAAATTTCGGGCTTTGGATAACAAAATTAGGCCCGAACCTAGAGCCGACACGAGCCTGATTAGCAGGCCTTCTTTAATGTGGTGAGCCCGGTCCGACCCATAATCACCTCTACTAGGTTGTAATCATAATTCATGAAGTCTCATTACATACCTACAATAAACAGGTTCAATGTATATTAATTCCACTTAATAAAGTCAAGAATCAAAAGAACACTCTATACAAGAACAAATCAAGTATTTCAATTTGAGTAATTAGAATATCGGTTCATTGACATCCCGTTAAGAAGGTCAATCGCCGATATAAAGCAAATTACAAAGTCGCAAAATAGCAAGGGGCCCAAATGGAAACCCAAGCCCAAACCGACAATTGAGTTCTTTTGATCTACCTCAAAACACAAACTCAAGCCACCAAAATCAAATCAAAACAAAACAATTTACAGTAGATCATTCATTACAATCAAATACTAACTGAAATCCCCAGAAATTTAACTGTCAAAAAATTCAAAAATGTCGAAATTTATAGCAAAATTAAAGGGATTATTCAGCACAAGAGCAATGGCAGGAATGGATAAAGCTGGAAATCGTTACTTCGCTCGCACTGATATCGTTGATGGTGTTCGTAAGTGGGTTTTTCTTTCTTTCTTTCTCTATTTCTTTTTTACTGTAATAAATTCATGTAGTATGAATTTCATATTTAGATTATATTATATAGTATGTTGAATGTTGTTGATTATATGTTTATCAGCTATTTTTGGGGGAAAATTTGATGACCCATTTGCTTATATTGGATTGGGTGAGTAAAAGTGAGGGACTTTTTTTAATGGGGTTTTGAAAGAAATGATTTTTATTATGTTTGTTGATATTTCATGTTTGGGTGTTGAGTAGAATTTGGGAATTAGTTTGGAAGCACAGGGAGTTATGTTTGTATAGTAGTGTGTGTATGATTATAAAGTAGTTTTCGTGTCGTTTTGGAGAAATTGAGGATGATATATATTGATAGAAAGAGGGAGATAATGTAGCTTGTGAGGGTTGGTGATGGTGATGCTGAAGTCATTGTTATTTGGGGTAAGGGGGGGTGTTGTTGGAGGTATGTGAGGTGTGTATATTTGTTAGGGATAAATATCTGAGCTGTTTTGTCGAAACTGAGGATGAGTTAGAGAGGGAGAGAATGTATGCTTGATGACGGGGATGCTGAAGTCATAGTGGATGGATGGAAGTAGTGTCTGTTGATGGTTAGGGGAGTGAATGCAGTTCACAACCTGTGCTAGATAAATGATTTGTATGTTGTTGCACGGAAGGTTATGATTGGACTTTGAAATGGTACTAGAGGATGTTTTTAATTATTATGATCTGCGCTTAGAAATATGCTACTGAATTTTGTGCCATCTGATAATGGTGTTACTCATTGTTTGGTGGTTTCATCGTATGTATAAAAGCCTCATTCCTGATTTTTAACAGTCATTGTTTGGATCCATGTTTTGCCCTTGGGATTTTATTGGAACTGGGTGAGGGCTGAGGTTTATTAGTATGTTGTGGCTGACTGCTTTCTTTACTATTATGTGGGTGCTTTGGTTGGAGAGAATGGCATGATCCTCCTTGGTTGGTTGTTGGTTATCTTCTTTTGTTTCATCATAAGAGTGAGCCAATTAGTGTAGAAAGAAAGTATGTTGGTACATTCCCAATGGCAGACGCCTATTGGCACACTTCAGTGGGAGAAAGCCGCTAGGTTGCTCCAATGGCTTCTAATAGTATAGATGATATTAAATTATCAATTGGAATATTATTGATTTTGGTCAACGCTGAAAGTAGTGTATGATGGCTATCTCTACCCTAGTTTACTATGAATTGGAAATGATCATTTTTTCTTTTATTGTGGGAATTTGAATGTGTACTTTTTTTTGGTTTTGGGATGAGCCTCATGGAGTTACCTAATTGTCTCCCATGGCATGTTTGACAACATAGCTCTGGACGGTAAATGCTGAAGTATTTATTTGGCTGCCCTATCAAGTTACCGTTGCTGTCTTGAGAAAGATTTTGATGGAATTACCAGTTTTTCACCAGGCCTACTTTTTACATAGAGTGTGCATATTTCTGGTCATTTAAAGTTCTTTTCCAAAATTTAAGAGCCTGCTAATTAAAATGAGCTTGGGGTTGAAAGTTTTTGATGCCCTAGTTACTGTACTTTGTTAAGTAGTTAGAGTAGGGTACCCAGTGGGCCAGTGGGAAGGAGAGAAATGGACAAGATGTTTTATAAGGAACAGTGAGCGAATCTGCAAATTAGCTTGTGAGTTCACTCCTGCCTGTCTCAAGCTTGAAAAAAAGAAGGTTTGAGGTAGGTTTGTGACTATCAGTGTAAAGAAAGATTACATCCATGAGCAGGGTGCTTATGCAGGTGGCCCCATCCTTTTGGAATTAAGGCTAGAAGAAGTGAGGAAATGAACATGTAGCTCCCTTGAGCTCCTAAACTTTAGATCAGTTTGCATTGCACTGCCGAAACTAGAGTATCTTAAGTTTCTCTATAGTTGCAGCAAATGCTTCCAGTAAATCATGTTCTCCTTTGTAATTCCTGGAGATTGAGTGAGAGAGTTGAGCAGCAGTTGAAATAGTTATGGGTAAGGGTTTCAGATAGTGATATGTTGCAGTATCTTTCTTCATAACTTTGTTGTTCATACTTCCATGCAATGCCAAACTGCCTAGTAAGAAAGTAGAGAGGGCGTTTGTAATGTGGTCAGTCCAAACAATTTGTGATTTGATCCCAAATCATTGAAAAAGAAAAAATATAGTGGATCGTTTTGTTTAGGCAGGGATTTCATATATCATTAGGTTTAGTTTCATTAACTAAATTAACAAGGCGCTTCACCAAGTTTGCAAACAAGAAAACTTAGAACCTTTTTTAAGTTAAACCCTACATCAGTGTCTTCCATCAAAATTTGCTATGGAGTTGTGCCTCTATATTAGAATATTAAAATGGCGCACTAAGTAGTATAGCATGGAAATTGATAAAGTTTCAGAAGCAAAAACGTCTTGGAAATGAGGAAGCTTGAATTCCGGAAAACAAGGAAACAGGAAAATGTATAGGAAAATAATCATATAATTTCATATGTTATTAGTCTTGTTACAATGAAATCAAGAAAATAAGTCTTGAATAAAACATTAACTACACTTCAATAATAAATTTATTTATCACCACTCACCACCTGTAGTGACTTTAGTGTTAAGATTAGAGAAAATGACTAACACATATTGTGTTCATAATTAATAACAAATGGATCTAATAATCTAATGATAGAGAAAGCCTTAAAAAAACAAAAACACCCTCTTAACAAATAATAGTTGTTGGCGAAGGCAAAATATGTGTTAAGATTGTTTATCTTTTAAGTGTGTTTGGGTTATGGCTCGATACTTTGGCATGTTAAATGAGAACTTTGCATTATTTATTCATTTGTGTCATTACTTCAAAAAGTCACTGAAGAAGAAGATAATGGTATTTTTAAAGCTGATATCGAGTGTAGGGTGTTCTAGAATCACCTATTACACGTGGTAAAACAACAGGGTGAAAACAAGCCCAAGAAAGCCCTTTGGAAGCCAACAAGAAAGGCTGTAACACTTTTCGAGGGGTTTCAGGACCCTGATAGAAAACTGCCGAAATTTTTACGAAGTGTCCCTATGGTCAAAAGAGGGTTCCCGAACAACTGTTCGTGGTTCGAAAGGTCATAAGACAATTCTCAGGAGAGCGAAAAGACCATTGTGCCCTTTTTTGAAAGTTGTCTGTAGAGGGAGGATAGCAAGTTTTTTAGAGGCTCAAATTGAGTGTGAGACGTCCTTGGGTCACCAACAACACATGGGTGAAATACGGATGAAATATAGAGAGAAAGATAGTCGAAAGCAAAGGCTATAATTCACGCTTTTAAGAGGTTTCAAAGTCCTAAAAAAAATTGCCGAAAATTTTACATGGTGATTCTAAGGTCATAAGAGGGCACTAAGACAACGTGTTGAGTTCAAAAGGTTCTAATAAGATCTTGGGATAGTGAAAAATTGAAAAAGACAGGTGTGCCTTTTTTCGAGAATCCATTAAAGAGAAAACACAAGTGTTTAGAGGCTAAAAATGATCATGAGTCGCCTAAAGGTTATCAAAAGCAATTGAGTGAAGTTCGGGGAGAAAACGAGACGGAGCGTTGGAAAGCCCTCCAAAAGCTCAAAACAAAGGCTATAAGTCATATGCTTGTCTTAACATTTTACAAGTTGATCCATAAATTATGAGAAGACTCCTAGATAGTTGTAAATCTTGTAATCAGTTAGAATGCTAATAACAAGTTATTGGGAGAACAAAAATACCTTTTCAAGGTTTTCAAGGGAATTCGGAAACATTGTAACTTGGGCATGTGGTTGTATTATGGGAGAACCATATTTGGGCACTCAATTTGGGGACATTAGGAAACACTTGTATGTAAGTCACAAAATTAAGAAACTTTAAAAACTTATATAAGACGGACTAATAGTTATAATATATACATATAGTTAAATTAAATAATGCAATAGTGTAAGAAAATATACAAATAGTTGAAGCCTTACTGAAGACTTGTTATTTCGAAATGATTCATTTAACATCACATGAAGTTTCCTCCTATGTGAAAGGTTTCGATTTTTTAAATTAAGTTTCAGATTCGTTTCCAAAGAGTTTTCTAAGGGATTCCAAGTTTTTGAAACGTTAAAACTCTAGGTCCTAGAAGTTTCCGTACATTATAAGCTCTAAGCAGTATGAGGAGAACATACTTCTAAATCCTTTGTCATCAGTCATCACTTTCACCTGTTTTAAGAAAAAAAAAATTACCTTTTTTTGAACAAGACTTGTAGTGTTGCTTTCATAACAATTTGAAAGTTAGATATGAACGCAGATTATATGCTTTTGTCATCTTGCACTCAATTAATTTATCATTTTATTTTTACAGCGAAAGAAAAGAGATGGGTGATTTTTAAACGGGAAGAAGATCCTACTTCGATTCCAGGTAACTTCTGGTATGCTCAACACAAAATATTCAATTGTCATTATTGTATTAGTATGCAAGATAAAGCTTTCTAGGTGTTGGAGACTTGTACACTCTTTTGGATAGCTCCATTTGTTTGATACTTTGATAGGCTTAGCATAATAAAATGGCATGCGACTGTCAGTGGGTTAATAGTTGTTTTGACTAAATTGTCATACGTCTTTTACATTTTCTTGTGTCATGTGCTTTATTTCCGAACTTGAGTGCTATGAAATACTATTCCTGCAGTTGAATGGATATGTTGGCTTAATGGACAGAGAAAACAAGCTCCAACTCCAGAGGTATAGTGTAGCATCATCCCATACATATCCATATTTCCTTTGTTTTCTAATTGAACAATACGATCAAAAGTCAAAATCTTTTGAAGCAGGATAAGATGAGTGTTTCTAGGAATCCTTTGGGTAGTTCCTTTGTGCATCAAATTTTTTGAGATTTTGATAGTGTAACGATGTTACTTTGTTCTTTCAATTACAAATTTTTGGAAGATTTGAAGTTGAAGATAAACTTAGGGCCTGTTTACTTCAGCTGAACTGAATTGAACTGAACTGAAAGTTTTTTATGAAGGATTAATGAGTAGCAAACTAATAGAAGAGCGGAACGGAGCGGAGCTGAACTGAACTTAACTGAACTGATTTCAGCTGAAGTAAACAGGCCCTAAGTGCTCCATGTTCCTTAAGTATGTGATCAGTATCGACTTATTATTACCTGTAGGCTGTAGCACTTTTGAATTGCCTTGAGGAGTACCTCAGATTTTCTGTTTCCACAAGATATCCTTGGAAGTTAACCCTATTTACTGTTATCATCTCTTTGAGGAAAAATATTACATAGTGCAATTGCTTTTGCATGAATCTTCAATAATCATCCTCTTTTCACCAAGTGGTTATTCCAAAATAAAGATATCCTTTGCGGAGTTAAACTAGTATTTTCTACATTATTTGGTGTTTCCTTTATGATTGTTTTGATACCATTGCTGGATTTTTGCAGGAGATGGCTGAACTTGAGGCGAGACGCGAATATGTTAGACAAAATGTGGAGCGTATGTTTACTTGCTTAATCCAGCATTTTGCTTTTGCATATAATTCTTTTTCTTTGTCTGAAGCATTGTTGATTATAGTATGAATTGTGTTTAATAACAGGCATATTCTGACCTAAATAGTAAATACCTAATACCATTTCACATTTTGTAAAACAACCTTTAAGTACTCTTTCCATGTCTTGTCTTCCCTCTTGCTTCCTATTGGTCATCAATATGGTTATTGTGATTATTTCACTTATGAAACACCCAAACTTCACCCTTCACCATTAATTATAAGTGTCCGAGTTCTAGAATGATGTGAATTGAATGCATGTCAAATTGTCAATTACAATTGGGTAGCTTTATTTTAGCTATGTTAACAGGAGCTCCTTTTTGGCAAAAACTATTTTGGTACTGCTGCTTTGATTTGGGTCTTCTTGTCAGCCTAGCCTTTTCTCTCTTGACATACACTTGAAATTTTGCTGAGGGTGTTTCAGTGTTCCTTTTCTTGTTTCTGAGAGAAATGTTTTTTCAAAGATAGGCTCGACTCTTGGTAAAATTGTTTCTGCTAGATTTAAATTCAGCCTTGATTTAAGAAATATGATGTTGTTCTTTTAGTTTGTTATAGTTCCCAAATAAAAGCAGAGGTTATTTACTATCCCAAATATGCACTTCGTTTTTTTATACACGCAGACGGTTATTATTGGCTATTTAAAGCTACTGCTTAATACCATGGCTTTAATATGGTAAAGTGGTAAATTATGGTTATCCTATAATGTAGACCATAGCAGAACTATGGAACTTTTGTATGTAATGCTATCTCTTATTCTGTTGGTATAATAAACATAATTGCAATTTGTTGAACATACGAGGATGTATCCTTGTTTTTGCAAAGGCTGCATGTTTGCTTGTTAATTATACCCAAGAGGCTAAGATCATGCCAGCTTGACGAGGCTTATTTTCACCTTTATGCTTTCTAGTTTCTTTAATAGTCTTTCTGTATCTAATTTTATTTACCTAATGGTCCTAATCTGTAACTTCGGCTCGTTTGATATCAAGATTGTGTCTGATTACACTATTTCAGCTTGCATAAATTTTCTCTATTTTCCAAGATTTAATGTTATTTATTTCTATCTTAATTCTTAAAGGCCTAAAGAAAGAGGAGGAACAAAGAAAAGCTATACAAGGAAGTGCCATCCATGCCAAGATAACTGGTAGGTAAGGGAAGCACCTTTTAATCCATTTCATAGTGATGGATTGTAATTGGCCTTTTCGGTTCAATGCAGGTAAAATTGGAGGTCCAGATTTGCAGAGCTACTTGCGCCAAGTACAGGGATCAGAAGGTACTGTATGAGCTCTTTTATGTAATAATAACCTGCCGGGGGAAAAGAAGGGGGGGGGGGGGATAAAATTTCATATCTAGGGTTTTATCATTTGATTATGTTGGTGTTTTGTGTTACTTGTCATTGAAGCCTCCTTTGGTGGGTTGGGTACATGGGTAGGACTACGCTTGAAATTGTTTGCATCGGTATATGGCCTCAAGTCGTCAACTATATCATTACTGATTGTGAAAGGCACACCTGTTGCAACATTGTTCCTCCACCTTCTAAACGTAAGTACACAGAAGAGGGGGGATAGGTCAATGGTCGCTAGAGGCTACCGATAGGTTTAAATGAATTTATACTGTTGACAAATTATGATAAGAAGTATTTGACAAAAAGAATGAAGTCATTCCATATTCTTACAGTGGCCATTGATGTATCTAATTCATGTAGTGAAATACATAAGGAATATTGCCTTAAAATCCATGTCCTCTGCTTGCTTGTCTCCACCATGCCCTTTCATAGGTCATATTTGTTTGATTGTCTTTTTGCAGGATCTGAGCCTCAGGATGCATCCGAATCTGCTGGTAGTTCAAGGTATGTCATTGTATTGTTTGTATATTTGGTTTTTGATTAAAGTTAGTTGAATTTAAGGGGGGCATGAAAATCTAATTTGCTAAGTAATTCCACTGTGTTTCTCTTTTGTGATACAACTTGAGATATATGTTGATGCATGATTCGAGCTGGAACTGAAATTCTGATCTTCTGATGCTTTCATTTCAATTAAAGCCTAACCAAGTTTCAAGGGACATATTTGTATCTAAGTGTATGAAACGATTATCTTTTGGTTTTAACTCAACAACATAAAAGAAATAAGAAAGGGCCTTGGAGAATATCTCCTTCTTTCATCTCCCCAATGATTGCCAATTTCCATTCTTATGTTGTTATGAACTGATATTAGTCATATTGTGTATTGATTTTCAAATGATGAAGTTGGTTATTAATATAGGTAATGTGAAAATATTGAAAATGTTGATGATATATAAGGTTTGAAAGGCTTGATTATCTCCCAAATGCAACTAAAACAAAATGAAACGCTGTACAGAATTTTCCATGCTTTCTCTCACTGATCTCTCCGATTTACAGACCACTTACTTGCTTTCTCCCCAGGTTAATCCTAACACACCTACTGTGCACTACCAAATTTACCCCCCTACAACTAATGCATAAAATTTCTGTCTTCTGAAATTGTATTTCTGTAGCTATGAGAATATCTTTAAAATTGGTTTTTTGACCTGTATTGGTTTCGATTCACAATCTTTTACTTATATTCTACCTCTTTCCCAGTCACCCCTCCACCAAAAAAAAGGACCTTTGGAGGTCATGTATATATCACTCTTTCTCTTTCTCTGTCTGTCATTTCCCTTATAGATTGAACTCTGAATTTGTGCATCCAAGTCTCACTCGTACCATAGTCATCTTTTATGCTTTTGAACATTTATTTTTATCTACACTGCTACACTCTCTTAAAATAACTTTTGTCCATCCTGTGGAAATAGATATTCTACATGTGATTTGTATCAGGAGCTTCATAACTTCTTGTGTCCAAAATACCATGACCTTAGTTGAACCGATTTGATTTATTATTTTGCAGCGAAGCTGAACTAGCTAAAGAAAAAACAGACTCATTTTCGCCTCAGGAAACACCAGAACCACGGTAAGTTGGTGACTCAACCTCTTTCAATATATGTCAGTAAATTGTTAACGGTGCTATGTTTGTAGTTTGTAGTTGCCTGTAAAGGAGAGTTCTTCCAAGTGCTTAGTTGCTTACTATTTCAATTCGTTTGATAATTCTATTGTTCAGGACTACTGAGCCAACAGGAACAGGACCTTCTTTCAAACCTGGAACTTGGCAACCACCGTCATAGTGATCAAGTTTGTTCGCGTAAAATTACCTACTTCCCTCTTTTTCATTATCTCATGGGCGGCTCTTTTTTTTTTTTGCCATTGGAGAGAGCAGAGCTGGTATGTTTTGATTGAGACACCTGAGGGGAAGGCTAGATTAAGGCACTAGTAAACATAGTTTCTCTCCTTAAAATTTGTGTTATTTTGCAAAACAGTACATACAAAAGCATGGTCATACCAGTAACCTTTTTGTTTCGAATAATATTCCGCTTCTAAATTGTGCTTCAATGGCCTTTGTCAGGGTGAGTTTGTTCAGTAACCCGGAACGCTATGCACTGATACACATTCCTGTCATGGAAGTCTGGTATTTTGTTTGTGCATGTGTATAGCAGATTTCTGAAGTAAAACAAGGGATCATATTTTGAGTTGTTATCTTACATGTAAAGTCTTATACTCAAACAAGTTCTTGGAAACACCAACTTGGGCATCAGGTGAAATTATACCTTCTCTTCTATCTGAACATGAAAATAAAGATGGAAATGAACAATTATCTCATTTTACATAGTTTTATGAAACTCTGTAATTCTCAATTTCTCCTTCCTAATTATAATTTGATGATATAATTAGAAAGAAGAAAATATTTGTAATCGTATCTTTGTTAATCATGCGAAATTACTTAGCGGTACAGTCATTCATCTATTTGTATTGTAAGTATGAACTCTGTAAGACCGTAACACAATGTCGATAAGATTAGGATTCGTAACTTGTATGCGCCACTAGGGTTCGCAAATCTAATCAAGATCCCATGTCATGCAAATGCACTGAATCACTGATAATCAATTCATCAATTGAGTTGTATACTTGTATCATCATCAAAGTTGCTTGTACCCGTGAAACCAATTGCCAAACGTAATGAATTAGCACTCTTTTGGTTCTTGATTACAAGCATCCAATCTTTTGACTTTTTTTTTTTTTTTTTTTTTGGGTTTCATAAGTAATCACATTCCAAACTTACAAGAAACATCCACTCTTTTGACTTTTTTAATAGTTTTCATGAGTAATCACGTTACAAACTTACAAGGCTTCACCATTAATCCAGTCAGTCAGACGGTGGACCAACGTTCTAATTAGTTGTTCTCCTCTACGTACGTCTCTACTGCTTTTCCATTCCTTTAATTCCCACGGGCTAACTTCTGGGCCTTTTGCGGTCACTCTTAAGAAGCCCGTGATTTTGTTGCATTACTTGTGAAATCACTTGGAAAATGAATATGAAATTATAGGGATGTAACCGAAAACTTTTGAAACTTAGAGTTTTGACGTTTCACACACTCGTAAGTGTTTGGGATGCTTTTTGAAACACTTTTCGTATGAGAAAACTTCAGTTGATGCTAAATGAAGTGTTTCGAAAACTTTATGACTAACAATCAATTATTTCCTAATGTCCTTGAGTTGTCCTACAACCTTCTTTTGACCCTAAGACACCATTAAAAAATAAACCGTAGTTTATTTTTTTTTGGGGACTCCAAAACATATGAATTGTGAATTATAGTCTTTATTTTCGATTTCTGGAGGGTTATCTAAGAATTTGTGTTGTTTTCACCCTATATATTCTTATATTTTGTAGGTGACCTTAGGACACCCTATGCCCGGTCTCAGGCTCTCAGCTTCTAAAAACTTGTTAAGTTGTTATCTTGCCTCTTTAGACAGTTTCCAAAAAAAACAACATAATAGTCTTTTTGCTCTCTTGAGAATCTTCTAATAACCTTTCAAACCCAGAAAATTGCTCAAAGCCCTCTTTGACATTAGGAGCTCATTGTAAAAAATTTGGTAATATTTTTTCCGTTAACCTAAAACCTTTGAAAATTGTGAATCATAGCTTTTGTTTTTAGCTTTCACATGGAAATGTCTCTGGTTTCGTCTTGTGTATTTGTTCTGCTTGTTGTAGGTGACCCTAGGACATCATGCGCTTAGTTTTAGCCTCTCAACACTTGTTATTTTCCCTATTTAGACAATTTTCGAAAAATGACATCTAGTTTGAACCCCAAAAAATTGCTCAATGACTCTTTTTTTTATCATAAGAGCACATTGTAAATTTTAGCCATTTTTTTTATCAAGACCCCAAAATTTCCGAAAAGTGTGAATATATTATAGCCATTTTTTTGGCATTCGAAGGGATGTTTGGGGCTCTGTCTTGTCTACACCCTATAATTCTCTCATTTGTTGTAGGCAACCTTAGGATGCCCTTATGCTCAACATTAGCCTCTACAAACTTGTAATCGTCCATCTTAAACAATTTTCGAAAAATGACATACTAATCTTTTCAAACTCTAGGGAATCGTTTCACATCTTTCTTCCCAACCCCAAAAAGTTGTTCAAGGACTCTCTTTTGACCACAGGAGCACAATGTAAAAGATTTAGCAATTTTTTTCAGGACCCAAAACCCCCGAAAAGTGTAAATTATAAAATTTGTCTTTGGCTTATAAAGTGTTGTTCATCAGGGTTCTGTCTTATTTTCGCCCTATATTTCTCCCATTTCTTGTAGGTGACCCTAGATGTCAAAGTGTCGAGCACGCCCTAAACTATAATAAATGTTCTTAACAATTAACATGTAATATGTCTTTTTCGACAACTTCTCTTTAAAAAATTTCTATATTCTTAGATCCTTATATCTAAATAAGCACAATCTGGTTATATGCTTTATCTATTCTTGGCTTAAGTAAAACTATATAAATGCTATTTTAAAAATTGCCCATGGATGAACATGGAAGCAGTATTCATATTCAAAATTTGGATGTACATGCATCATATATATTCATACATGAAAGACAGGAGCATTTGTTTTCTTGTTAAGAAGACATGCATGTTTGTTTAACTAGAGATTCTGTGAGACTGTGACCATAATGTTTGTGAATTTTAGAAGTTTGTGGATGACAAAAAATGAGACCCTCTGATTAAGACTTGACTGCCAAGTGGTAGATGGACTGCCATAAGTAGTTTAAGTACACCTTTTTTAATAAGATCCATAGATTTTATCAATTGAGCTTTTTGTAAAGGACTAAAACCATATCATTTCACTGTTCAACCAAAAACTCCTGTGATATACTTATATTTCTCGGATTAAATTTTTAGTTGAGTTTGTCTTTTAACACAGTATGCTAGAGGATGAAAATGTCGCAAGTTTGAATTTCATCCATATTCAGATTTACTTGGCATTGGGCATTGGGTGAATGGATTCTCATATAGCATCTTTACTTTATTACAGCTTAAACTTATTTTTATAAGGTGAAAAGAACGTATATTAAACGGCGAAACCGTGCCGAAATATATTGATGGTATCGAGAACTAAGTGATAAAACATTAAAATGCATGAGAAGAGGTGAGTTTCGGATCTAATTGCTTAAATTGTTGATGGAATGGACCACCAGTTTTAAGAAGGCCATAGCAAGGCCCACAAATAACTTAGGATAAATCTTGCATTATTGAATTTCTTGCAATACAACAATTTCTAGTGTCCAAAAAACCAAGGACTCTTCTGACCACTAACAATTAAAAGCCTTAATTAACTAGTAACTACACATCTTGTATTCATGTTGTATGGAGAGGTGGTCAAAGAGGCAGATTACCAAATTTCATTGCTTGCAATAAAAGGGGAAAAATAAAGAAATACATCGAAAATAAATGAACATTAACTTGATATTATATAGAAAAAAAGTTAAATATAATCCAATATATGAAGATTTTCAATTATCGATAATCAGCAGGTATAAAGCTATTAGCAATTAGATTATAGATGTACGGAGTATGTAATAACAAGGATATGCATTACACCATATATGAAGTAGTCGAATATTATACTTTGTATATATGGATATCTAGCTAGTGCACAAAACTTTCGTTACAAAGATATATGAGATTAGTCTACCTAATAATTCATAGGGCACAAAACTTGTGTCACATCAATGTATGAGATTAGTAGTCAAACTGTATCTTAAAGCTTCCATTTAAATTCCTTAAAACTTCCGTTTTAGTTAACAAATTAATAGGTGGTAATGAAGCAAAGTTAATTAGAAGACAAAGTGGAAAAAGAATATGAAAAAAAAAAACCCAATTATTCATCAAGGTATAAGGCGTAGGTTGCTAGGTCGTTATGTCAGAATCACTACATAATACTCCACGTTCACTATGAGCTGCCACCTGTGTGCTTCCATGTGCCCCTTTGGTGCTCATGCTTTTTTTTCTTAGTCCCATTTTCATTAGCTTCACATGTGCATTACCTAAAGTTTAATTTAATTAGTCTTAGCTTGTTAATCAAATCATTCAAACTTATGGGATGTAAGTAATACGGTTTTTTCACCTTATACTCCTAATTAACTTTTGACGGAACTAAATCATGAGACACGAGTAATTCTTAACCTTGTTACGTTAGTTGATTCATGGTTGGGATACACCGTACTAAATGTAATGTCTTTCGAGTTTTCAAAAACTACAATGAATACGCCCTTTTATATATAACTTGCCAACGTTAGTTTCGACTTTTTTTCTTTGTCATATATCATGAACTTGTTGTAATAGCTTTGGTTGATGTTAATTGCTGTAAGGGTGCACGAAAACAACAAGGTACCCGAAAGGATCAAACCCACCTAATTAAAATCAGCAGCAAACGACAATCATGACAAGGTTTGGTAGATTCATACCAAATCAGGTGTGAGGTATATGGAGCTGCTACTACCAAATTAACTGACAAAACATTTGTAACATATATAGACTTTTATATTATAGTAGTAGATTATTATTTGATGAGAAGGTTGTACAAATACTGCGTATATAATTGTATAAAATTATCATTTATATATTGAAATTGAAAGCTTTAGGAAATTTTTATACATCAATTTATTTAATTGGATTACTTGTCTATCATCCATTATTATTTGCTCATAGCAAGATATTTTGTTAAAAAGAACAAAAAAGAAGGGAGTTTGTAACACGTAATAAATATTGTATGTCGTCGGCTATTTTGTTTTAGTACTTAACAATTCAATCATCGAGAAATTGGGGGCCTCTTTGATCATTGTCTATGTCGATACTTTCTTTAATACATAATACATACGTGTCATATACTTAATACTCCGTATATATGAATGCGTTTTAAGTAACATTTTCATAAGAGGTACATGTTAAATGTACGTGTAATTATATAATTTCATTTATACATAATACATATTAAGTTAAAATAATAAAATATTTTGTGGTACAACATTAAGTCCACCTCAACAAGATATGTTATATTGATATGTATTGAAAAGACACCCATGATTCATGAACATGTATGTACGGAGTATTATTATTGATATGGCATATGGGTAGTTATTAGTTTATTATTTTTCACTACACCAAGGCTTGTGGTCCATGTATTTAAGTGGAAATTTTTGTATTCCGTAATATTTTTTGGTTATCTTGATTATTACGTATTACTTGAAGTATTCAGCCTTATTAACGATTTATCATGCACATAATTACGTAGACTGCCTCAAAATTTGATTGTTTCTTCCGGTTATACTTAACTGACTTTATACGCATTTTAATTATTTTGATATACTTGCTTGTGTTAAAAATATGTTGTTGTGGCCTTTTAATTCGTCTATCTATCAAATTACATACTTTTAATACAGAGTATATACGTATGAAGATCAATAAAATTAAGAAAGCTCGGATATAAAAATCTTTTGAACCTTCAATAAAGTGTGTATTGTGTCCACCTCTTACACTGACTTGTTTGAATCTATTAATTAGACACAATATTTAATTTGATTTTACGAATTAATTAGAACTTATTAAACCTTGTTGAACATATATATATATATATTATTTCTTATTTGGTTTTAATTGATCATATGAACGTAATGGGCCACGTTAGTATCTTATGGGGTAGATCGAGAACACATTCAACCATGTCATATATATGATTATAAATAAATAAAATTAAAATTATATTTCCACTACATGGTAATTTCAATATAAAAAATGCATGAAGTGCTATATGATAGTGGGAATAGAGGTAAAACACTATCTAACAAACAATGTACTTCAATTATACTAATCCCAAACAAAAAAAAAGTGAAAGAATAATAAAAAAATAAAAAATAAAAAATAAAAGAAAAAAAGGGGTTTATGTATGTTAGGCTTAGAAGAGACTAAAATTTAAAAATAGGTAAAAAGCAAAAGAAAAGAAGGCAAATGATAGTGGAATGATGGGACCAATACGTTAATCACCTTTTTTGACTTAAACATGCGCTTATGTCGTCGGCAGCTAGGTTAATTAGTTTTGTACTCCTTAGTATATTACATAACAACCTCTACTTTAAGCTAATCATCATAATCAAATCTCTAGATTCTTGTATTTTTAACAAAGGAGATAATTAGGGATTAATTAAAGAAGGTATGTGAAGTCATGCTTAGTCTTATATATTGTTGAACAAAGTAAATGGCCTAGCAGAATGTCCATGCCAATAGTAACTAGATTAGGATAACTTTATATGATAGCGATAATTTTTTCATTTGAATGAGCCACTATGACATTACATGTAAATGAAGGAGATCAAAGATTTGAGCATTTCACCTTCGGATTCTCTTATTTAAGGTCTTTATTTATATCTGGTAGTAACAGCAAAATATGATGTATATTATTTTTTTTGTATTGGAGAGCCACAATTAAGGACTGAGATGAAAATCGACCTCAAGTACTCCTGAAATCGGAAAAGAAGATTTAAACAACTGAGTTATCCTTCACTGTATATAGCTCATATACAATTTGATTTATAATTTTATATATGTTGGTTAATTTAAACACGTAATGTAACATACTTTGGAATAAGTAACATAAGATAAAAGTAAAAGTCAGCACAAATAATACCATTGACAAAACTCATGAAACAACAAAGAAATATAAACAAGTTGGGAAAAATTAACTAATTATTTGACATTTTAAGCTAAGCTAGTATATATTCCGTAGTAAAATATTGACTAATAACATGCAATAATCCAAGGATATTGACTATAATGACTAAGAATAGTTGTTTAAAAACAAACTCAACTTTTTGTCCATTAGCTAAAATAATGATTAATGAGGTCAATGATTGAATAGCATGCATGACATTTCCTGGAAAATAATATAGCTGCAACTGATAGTACGTACTTAGACTACTACTACTAGATCCTACTCCTACTCCATAGTACTCGGAAATTTATAACAAGAATAATTAAGAGGATTAATTAATTTTACAACTTGTTAATTTCATCATTACCTCAAAATTCCTGCTATTAATCATGTATATCTACTACATTACTGTGCATTGTACAACATTCTTGGGCATAAAGAAGAATTATTCATGCATGGTATATATGGATCTAGATCTTAGAATGATTATTGTTTATTAAAGCCTTAATTAATTGGTCTAATTATTATTCTTGATCTCTTGTACAATTCTTAGCTAAGCAACATGTATCCCTTTTTGAATCAGGATTTTGATATGAAATGTGCATCTCTAGCTACATGCAACTACGACATACGAGCTTTGGATTCATCAACGATGGTGAATGTTATATATGATTCTTTTTATTTCTATACATCTTTTGAACTTACATATGTACAAATCGATCTAGGTTTAGTTAAAATCAGTTATTATTGGTTGCTTCTCTTATATAGAGTATAACATATTTAGCGTACACTTGCCAGCTATTTATTGTAACTCTGATACTATCACCGGATCATACAGAGTAAAATTTTACATACTCCGTACCAAAACTTGTACTTTGTCATTTTCTATAGTTACGTTGTTTATTTCAAATCATAAATATATTATGTGAGTATTAATTTATATATTGCTCGATTTTTAAAAATGAAATAATTACATTGTTAATTATATGTGTTTAATAATTGCGTCCATAATATTAAAATAATAAAAAATTGTGAATCAATTCAAGTCGGACGATAGACAATTTAAGAGTACTTCAGTACGAAGGAAATAATTATGGTTATTGATGTGGATATATGGTCGACATTAAGATGCTACTCCACCAATTGAACATGAATAATTGACAAGTTAATGCTGCCAACAAAAATTAGAGGTGTTAAATATGTTCAATTAAAAAAAAAAAAACAAATAATAATATTTGAAAGAATTGTTTCATATATTCTTATGCAAAATTTTAATCATGAAAATTGAAATGGAGGGAACATTGGGGCCACTATTAGCCTAATTAATTTTGTTTCATATTTATGCTAACTCCTAAAATGACATTTATATTTCGAACCAACACTCTTTATTATTGCTACTTATATTAATCATTTAATGTATGTTCTTCGACCATTTATTATTATTATTACTCTGAATTATTATTTGTTGTAATTTTTTTTCTTATTATATATGCTGTGGCCTATTCATGTGAGTTCTTTGTCATATTTATTTGTTTGTTTTCAAAAATTACCTTATTAATGCAAATAATTAATATGTATATAGGTTACTTTTCACTACATTATAGATCAGATATTTATGATCAAACGTGTGTTTTAGAGATCGAGGTTGAGCAAACGAGATAATTAGGGACCATATATATAATCTTAACATCTGATGCAATCAGGCGTTTGTAGGCTCTTTCTTCAATTAGATAAAATTAATAATAACACCAAAACAAAACAATAAATAAATAAATAAATTATAATCACTACAAAAAAGGAAAAACAAAAAAGAAGTTAATCAAGACAGTCACGTTCAAAGCACGTGCTGCATGTGTGTGTGACATTCATGAACATGAGTGGTTGGGTTCATCACCAACATAAGGGGTTCATATATTTTTGGCTGAACTAAAAGAAAGCAATACCTCAATAATTAGACTACCTTTTCAATTTAACAAGCTATGCATAATTGCCTTAATTAAAATTTTTTTTAAAAGAAATTAAAATTTCTTCCTTAAATTTTGCATTATTTTTTGTGAAGATTCATAACTTCAGTACTCCTATATAGATTTTCAGTCTTCAATATTAATTGAATGATCACTTTGCAAAGGCTGACATCCCAAATTCCTAATCCTACCTAGCTAAAAATAAAAATCTATTTTGAGATTTGTGACATATCTCATTTGTTTGTTATACTTTAAGCTTCGTACGAAATGGTATATAAAATAGTTTTATTTGATAAAATTATTAAAGAGTTAATAAAAAATAAATACGTGCACAACCGGTTTTACGACCGGACTGAAAAGTTTCAAATTAAATTAAAACTCAAAATAGATAAAAAAAAAAAAACATCTTAAATATTTGAGGTCCAGCGTTCTTACAAAAGTCTTGTTATTGTTGTGTTTTGTGTTTTGAATTTATATTTATTTCAAAATTATTAAAACTTAAAATGTTTTATAAAGTTTATCTTCAATTTTAAAAATGATATTTTTGACTAATTATAAGGTTGATATACAGTTTATATGAATATTATAATGATTTCTAATTAAATGTACAATAATTTTTATACATTGAGAATTTCAAGCATGGAAATGAATAATAAATGAAAATCCGAGGTACTAATTAATGAAGGCTAATAATAATTATGTAGCTAGCGTGCCCAACTACCCATCGTATAGGTTCAACTCTAATCTTTATTTTTAGGGTTGTGCGTCATGATATGCCTTTTAAAACTTACTTTCCACACTTAAATTATAAGTTCAAATAAGCAACAATAATAAGTTAAAAAGAATGGATCCTTATGTACAAATAATTGTTGAATGTTTAAGGTTTGGTAACTTTTATATATATGAAAATAACATTAAGCGAAGTATGAAATATATGTAGTAACAACTGAAGCTATGTGAGATAATTTCATATAGAAAGCGATATGAGAAGATATAATCAATAAATGAATTATTGTTTTCATAATTGTAGGGGTATTTAGTTTAATTAATTATATTAATGATAATTCTAATAAGAACAGAGCTACCATTACTTCCGCATAGTCAAGTAACTAGAGATAATATACGAGTGCATAAATTTTATAGTACACTGTAAAATCTAATACGAGTATTTTTTTTTTAATTCTCTATATTATTTACTCACTAATCTCTGAATTTTTTTTATTATTTTTCATCTAAAGAGAGGATTTGAATCAAATGACAAAGAGCTTAGAACTTAATCTTGAAGCTGAAGGTCCAAAACATTGGGAATTTGGAAGCTAGGTTGCACGAAGTTGGAAATAGGGTCGAAAACGAATACGAATACGAATACGGGGAATAAAAACGATTACTCTAAAAAAATATTGTTAATGGGTACAATAAATTATAATATGAAGAACCGAAATCATCTCTAATACGGGAACGAATCGGGTTCTGGAATGACAATCCAATAAAAATACCAATGCTACATAGTTTGGAAGTACAGCGCGCCTAAAATTTAGTACAAACCTTAATCAATCATAATATGATACAGTAGCACAAAATTTGTTGTGGTTGTCATTTGCAAGCTGTTGTTAGTTGCTACTACCAACGTACAAAAACCGTAAAGGAACAGTTATTTAAAATGAGTTTATGACCAAACAACCTCTGATTATTGTTGCAGTACCTCTCATTTAAATGCACACAAAAAGAGAAATTTCCACATGTGAAATTAAGTTAGGAGAACCAAAAAATTAAGTACTCCCTAAAATAAATTAAAATACTCCTTAATTCTATCTTATTTGAGTTGATTATAGTAGTAGATAAAGGAGAAAGCATATATCCGAAGTAGAGCTAGTTCAAATGAGGTTAATTTTGTAATTTAACAATTTTTTTACTGTAAGAAACTTACAATTTCAAGTTGCAATATATACTTTTAAGTTACAATCTTTATTAAGTCACATTGCTAAATTTTCAAATCACCAAAAAAATAAAATAAAATAAAATTCAGGTCATGGGGTATATGCTTTTAAGACAGAATAAATGAGTTTCAAGTTAGTCAAAAACACAATCTTGTGCAGGACCAACTATGCTATTGATATATCACAACAAAGGTATCAAGACTTGAGAATATGAGATCGGATATCTTCTACATATTAATTGCGCTTAGAGCTCCTCATACAAAATTATGATAAAATATTACCTTTCTCAGATGAGAGTTAGTTCAAATGGTTAAAATTTTTAAGCCATATTTGGATATCCGTGAAACAAATATGCCTACATCAATTGCCTTTAAAGCTTATTAAGCATCTAACCAAAATAAATATTCCATGTTTCTGATTTTTCACTTATTTATTCCAAAATGATTTGAAGATATTCATTTTGGAATCTATGGTAAGACTTCGTTCATATCAATTGCACAAGTGGCTCTACATGCACACAATACGAAATATTCTATTTTTATGGATGTCAACTATTTTAAATGGTTGAGTATGAATTGTTTTACTCTCTGTGGACGTACGTAAGCTAATTCATGTCATTAAAAAGTCTAATAAAATGATAATCTAGACTTAAGTTGAAATGTGTTTACAACTCTGTATCAATTATATATATAAAAGTTTTGAGCGTTTTTACAAATGAATTTTACTGTTCTGTCTGTAAAATGAAATTAGAAAAAAAAATCTCAAAATATTCTTATAGTAACTATTCATGGTTTATTGGTCTTGCAATAAGCTAACAAAGTCAGACACTATTCTTTACGACATATTTTCAATTTTGTTTAAATTCAATTCACTACATTTTATTGCGTAAGTCAACATAATATATTTAATTCAATACATTTTAATTCAGTTATGACCTTTATCTAATCCGATAAGCATGTCACTAAATAAATTTAAAAAAAAGAAAATATTCCATTTCTCCAAATTTCCAGTTATATATATTGAGAAATGATTTGAAAAATACTCCATACTCAAACTCAAGAAGAAAAGAAAGCAGGAAAAAAAAAAAAACAGTTTAAAAAGGTTAGGTGGGTCGTCTCTTCTTCTTCATCTTCTAGTTGAAAGTGACTTCCCCAACGCATATGCAAAACTGAAACATTTGTCTCCCTTTATTTTATTTTTTTTACTTTATACTTTTATTTTATTCTTTTCTCTCTCTCTCTTCTTCTTATTACTCTGTTCAATAACACCGACATTTTCAGAATTAAACTACTACTATTACTTCTTCATTCTAAGGATTCCCTTCATTTGAAATTCAACTTCTTGTTGGTTTTTTTTTCTGTTATAACAACTCCCAAGATTGGATTTTGGGATTGAAGTAATAAAAAAGTTTGTGTTTTTTTGGAGTATTTGAGTTTATAATTGAATTGGGTTTTTTTTCCCATAATTAACTAATTTTTAATTTTGGTGGTTTTTATAGAGGTGATTTGAATTGGGTTTTGCTCAAAATTGGATTTTTTTATTTTTTTATTTTTTTAAAATTTTATTTTGGTGGGTATTTGAAGTTTTTGAGAGCTGAATTATATTGGGTTTTGCTCAAAATTGAAACTTTAAAAAAAATATTGGTGGGTTATTTGGTTTATTTGAGAGGTGAATTTTAATTGGGTATTACTCAAAATTCAAACTTTTTGATTCTGGTGGGTTATTTGAAGTATTTGAGAGGTAAATTGAAGTGGGTTTTGCTCAAAATTGAATCTTTTTGATTGAATTTTGAATTTTGATTTTTGATTTTTTTTTAATTTTCTGGGGTTGTTTAATTAAAAGATTCAATAATGTTGGAAGAACAGAAAATAAACAATCCACAAAAGAAAGCAGTAGAAAAATTAGAGAAGAGAATGTCTTGGAAAAGTAGTAGAGGATTTGATTCAGCTCCAAAGAACTTAATTTCTCGGAAATTAACACTTCTTCTTTGTATTGGATGTTTTTGTGCTGGCATGTTATTCACTAGCAGGTGATTTTCCTTTTATTTATTTATTTCCAATAATTTTGATCATAATTTCAGTTTTTGGATTTTTGATTTTAGTATGAATTTTACAAAAATGATCACTTTTTTGAAGTGGGATTTTTGCTGTAGATTTTGGGAATATGTGATCATATTGATTGTTTAATCATTGCTAATCATATGTAATCACCACTTTAATTGCATAATTAATGCTTTTCGTTTCTTGCTAACTGTTTGATAATTTGACTATCATCAAATATGATAGGCTGATATGTTAGTTCTTTTATCTCCTTTGCTAGTTCTTAAAATGGGTTATTCTTGTTTTAATGTTTGATTATTTCTTAATTTAGATAAAATTAGTTGAATTTTAATTAATTTATTTATTTTTGGATCAAAATTGGTTGTTGTTTCAATGTTTACTATTTACCTACTTAAAGATTGTGATTTTAATTTTGTGGGGGGTGGAAGTTGGTTTGGTAGATGTTTCATGTGAGTGTCAATGGGAAAGTTGTTAAAAGTATTGGCGTGGAATTTAGGCTATTGGATTCCCTTTTTGCTTCTAATAAATTTTACTTTGAATTTATTCATTTAAGTTTGGTAAAATCTAAAATGGTTAGATTTTTTAAATGTTTTCGTGTTTCGATGCTTATATTACTCTATAAATTCGGAAATTTTCGAATTTCTCAAACTGATAAACGGAGTAAAAATGTATATCAAATGACATTTTGACGTAAGTTAGCCGTAACTTAATTTTTTTAGATAACATGACCTAAGCTATGCTTTGATCAACTAAATTGTATTCTACTATCACTGTGCTTTTCAAATCATTATTGTGAAACATAGCCAATTAACACTTTGGGAAATTCAGTAATTACAACATTTCTCTTTTAGTTTTGGTCCCTTTTTAGTCTAATGTTTGTCCACCTTTTGTCCTACTTCTATTGAATTTGCATGGGATTTTATTTTTGGCAAATATGACCAGTTGAAGATAGATTCATGAAGAATTTGGATCACCTATTTTTGGTTTAAATTAAAATTGTAATAATTCTGAATTTCTGAGTGCTTTTTTACTGTTATTTTGTACTCCTTGTAGACTGTTAGAAAGTACAACATTCTGCATGTTGTTCAAAATTGTTTATTACAAATATACCTCTTTTAATTTAACTTCTTGGCAAATTATGGCTAAGGTTTTGATTTATGAATATAATGATATATGGATTATGGAGTATGTATGTAATACTGCGCGATTTGCTGACTGATGATTTTCTGTTACAGGATGTCAGAACCTGAAGAAAAAGGGTTATTCCGACGAGCAACCATGGAAGATGGGCGACAGAATTTAATTAAGGAGGACTGTGATCAGAAAGCAGTAAGTTCTTTGACATGTAAATTTGTTATCCGCTGTATTAGTCTTTTTGAGCTGTTCGAAGGTTTCAAGTGAATGGTACATGGTACTTATTTATCTAAATTGTACTACCTGCTGTTTACTGATCTTTAAAAGTGTATTTAATTTGCAGAAAGGTGGTAAAAGTGAGCCTAAAAGTATATTTGGTGAAGGTTCAAAGACGCATCATGCTGTACAGTAAGCTGATTTTCGTGTTTGTGGTGGTTTATTGACTGTGGATTTAGTTAGAGAAATGTTTATTTATTGGACAAGTATTGTGGTTGTTTTGCAGAACGCTAGATAAAACTATATCAAATCTGGAAATGGAATTAGCTTCTGCAAGGGCTACACAGGAATCTATGATGGATGGATCCCCCGTGTCAGAATCTACTAGCAAAAGAAAATATCTGATGGTAGTTGGTGTTAACACCGCTTTCAGCAGTAGAAAGAGAAGAGATTCAGTCCGTGCGACATGGATGCCTCAAGGTTTGTTAAGTCTTCCACGGTCTAGTTGTTATCTACTTGTATATTCTTTAACTTACATTGTCTCTTCTCTCACCTATCAGGAGAAAAAAGAAAGAAGTTGGAAGAAGAGAAGGGCATCATAATGCGATTTGTCATAGGCCACAGGTAATAAGTTAGCAGCACTCAGAATTGTCATGTTTTAATTGCATCTTTCACCATCTTCTTGACATTTCTTCCTGGTGTATCATTGACTCAAAACTGAAATTTCTGACTAGAAAACGTTTTCTGCTTAGTTGTTTTATTCTCTTGACTCAGTTGACTGGTTCGATTGATCGATTTATACCTGATCTCTAATAAATTAGAGCATAATTTGGTCCCTTAAATCCTTATTTGGGTTAACTAGTATAAATGGGATGTAAGGATATTTAGAACACAACGATATTGCGAGTTAATTTTTTTTTTTTTTTTTTTTTGTTATT
>PYUH01000238.1:375222-418646 GCA_016808085.1 Suaeda aralocaspica | reverse complement strand
TTTTTTTTTTTTTTTTTTTTGTATTTAACTGTCTCCAGTGCAATATAGTATATGAAAGCTACCTTATGGTCCTTAACAGATATTTGATTCGACTAAATTAATTTGGAACACCTTCCTTGAGTGATCATCTAGACTTTTGTAGTTGGAATTACTTTCAGTTGAAGGTGTAGACCAAACTTAATTAATTTATGTAGTTGGCAGTATTTAGAAGGGCGCTAAATGCTTCCCCAGCTGAAAAGTCTTACTATTAATCATGTCAAAAAAATAAAAATAAAAAAGACAGAAAAGAAATTGGAGGAGGCTCGTGTACCTTCAAATGTAAAAAAGATAACAATGCTCTGATTTGTGTGAATGTTTGTATGGGCGTATGAGTTGTATTAATGTTTATGTGGGAACATGACAATGCTGCAAAATTAGACATACTCCGTAGTGATGACCAAATGGATTCTTATATTTGCTAATAAAATGACCATTTTGATAATAAATATGTTGGCTTTTCTTGATAACATGCCTACTTGAACCATGCCTTCAAGTGCTTTTATCAAGTAAACTAGTGTATTCATAACAGTTATCGTCTTATTGACACTCAAAGATAGAATTAGTTCTTATTCTGTGTTTTTTGCTGTTGTTGTTCGACTGTTCGTAGTGCTACAGCTGGTGGTATCCTAGATAAAGCTGTTGAGGCAGAGGATCAAAAGCATGGAGACTTTTTGAGACTGGTATGTTGGTTGATTATGCCTAGGCAAATCATTTCTAAATATTAATGTATTTGAATTTCATGTACCTTGTGGATTTTTATCGTATTGAAGCAGCTAACAGGGTTCCTGTATGATTAATTTGAGCAGGAACATGTTGAGGGATATCTAGAATTGTCAGCGAAGACGAAAATCTATTTTGCCACTGCTGTTGCTTTGTGGGATGCAGAGTTTTATATTAAAGTTGATGATGATGTACATGTAAATATAGGTAAAAGACCAGTTAGCTTTGAGTTTGTTTCAATTACTGTAAAATGTATTTTTGCTTTACTTTATGATCGAAACTTATTCATATCGAAATCTATTGTTTATTTAAAGGCTCAAAACATGCTTGAAAGCCTTTTGTTACACACCCAGCTTTTAAACCAAATATCTTTACTTTCATCAAAATTTGAATGAGATATATACTGCACTGAACTGAAACAGACGAAAACATTTCATTACTGATACCATTTATTCACCTTTGCTAAAATCATCTAATAAAATAAGCTAAAAGTAAATTAATTGCTTGTCATGTTGAGCTTTAATAATTTCATTTCATGTACAAAACTCCTTGTTATGTCATTGGATGCTTGTTTTTAACATATAGGACATGTTCTTTTTTGATGAATTGCAGCTACTCTAGGATCAACCTTAATTCGGCATCGTTCAAAGCCTCGACTGTACATGGGATGCATGAAATCTGGTCCTGTCCTCGCTCAAAAGTACGTGAGACTTACTTGTAGATTATATGTTTATAACCTAACTTCTTGGTCCCTCATTAGCTTTACAAATGCTATCATTTAATTACATGTCCAAATCTCATTATAGTTACTGATGCTGTTCCATTCATTTACAGAGGAGTGAGGTATCATGAACCAGAGCATTGGAAGTTTGGGGATGACGGTAATAGATACTTCCGCCATGCTACTGGGCAGCTGTATGCCATTTCAAAGGATTTAGCAACTTATATATCTATAAATCAGTGAGTGATGAATCAATCTTCTCTAATGGTCACAAGATTCAAATAATACTTGAGAGAAATTTTCTCTTATATATGTTTGTTGCTTTAAAATTTTCAGGCATGTGCTGCATAAGTATGCCAATGAAGATGTCTCATTGGGTGCTTGGTTTATTGGGTTGGATGTAGAGCATATCGATGATCGCAGATTATGCTGTGGAACTCCACCAGGTAAACCTTTTTCCTTCATATCACTGATCACCAGGCAAATTCACTTAATAATTATAAATAAATGTTTGGGATAGATATTAGACTTTACCATAGTAAAGTGTATATTCATGCAAAGTGAGCTGAGTTTTCATTTCCAAGTTTGTGAATTGGTTGAGTTTTTGGAAATCTAGTATAACATCGGAAAAATTATCGATTTTGGCCTACAAACTCCATAAGCTGGCTGTCACTACACACAAATGCATTTCATTATGGTGAACTAATGCAACACTGCAGTTCTGAATTGTAGATGTTGGTCCAAAAAGGATATTATCTTCATTGTAACAGCCTAGATAAATCATATACTGATGCGAAAAAACGAAGATGAATCTGTTTAACCCCATCATTTGACTCTAAAAAATACAACTACAGTTTTGTTAAGGTTATGGTTCATCAACATAATTTCTGACTATGCATATTAGGCTAACTTTTTCATTCACCCATGAAATTTTTTAAGTTGATTCCATAATCTATATAAATGTGTTGCATATTAAGGGATATATTAAGCGATTTGATTGCAAATAAGGTTAAACAATTCCCCCCTTCCCCACAAATGATGAAAAGATCATTCTTCTTTCACAGGTTATCTGTTGAACTATGCAAAGCTTTTGAGATTTCTTTTCTGTATGTGAATTATATGTTAACACCATGCATGGCTACGGACTTTTAGAAAGAAAACTATTAAATGAAAAACAGTTAGCACTTCCCTTAATTTCAAACAAACAACAGCATGAAACTGACCAGCTTCTTCATTTCACTGCTCTTCTTTGCATATCAGATTGTGAGTGGAAGGCCCAGGCAGGCAACATCTGCGTTGCATCATTCGACTGGACCTGCAGTGGAGTTTGTAGGTCAGTCGAGAGGATGAAGGAAGTTCATCGGCGGTGTGGTGAAGGAGAGAAAACGTTGTGGGGTACCACTTTCTGATCATACAAAACACACAAAAAGAATACAACAAGGAGTCTTTCCAATCTTTGGAGGATTTGATCAAGAGTTTTTAGTAGTTTGATCAATGTAGTTAATACCACTTTTATGTAGATTTTCAATGTGTAAAATTGAGTGTAAGCAAGCGAGAAGAGAGAGTGAGCGAGGGAGCGAGTGAATATGATAGATTAGGATTTTGTTGTGCTCTATGTTTTTAGAGTAGGAAAGCAGAAGAGAGAATTCTTTTGAATGAACAGATAAAAAGAAGTAAAGGGGATGATTACACCTTGTGATCTCCCATTGTTATTCTTTGAATTCTGATAGTAGCCAAATAAGTGATGGTTTTATATATCCTTAATAAAGCAATTTTGTTGCAAAATTTGGGATTCTTTTTTAGCTGTACATTAAAGATATTGGTTAACTTTCATCATTATTAGATGAGGACCATTATAATTGTTTTAGTAATCTTTATTCCTGTTTTTTCTTTTTGATTAAAGTTGCTAACTTTGCCAATTATGGGAATTTATCTTTATTAGCAATTCCCTAACTTTAATCTCACTCTCCACAAAACCATCTTAGAGATGGAAACATGATCCAATTTTGGTGTAATTTCCCTAAATTCTAACATATTAGACTCATTCTGGGTTTTTTTTTTTTTCTGTTCTTATTCGTCTCCTAAGTGTCTTTGTTAAAGAATAGCGCATGGTTTAGCAAGTCTCCTATCAATCTGTCTCGAAAAAAACACTTGGCACAGTACATGTAAAATTAACAACTCTCCAAATCTTCATAACCCCCACTTTATCTATCTAAGTAACAATTAATACACTCAACTACATTGCCAAATTCAGATTCCATAGCTCAAACCTTTTCAATTTTATGTTAGTTGCATTTACATTGTGTTTCCTTGGATTGATTAAGCCTTGATCAGTTCCATTAATATGTTGCTATGTGCCATACTTGCCTGAAGACTTATGTAAGCAAGGTAATGGCTACTTTTGGCAAAAGGCCAAAAGCCATGCTTTATATTAGTTTGTTAAGTAGCTTAAGCTAGTGGCAAACACAATGCATTACCCATGTGAGATTAGTGGGCTTTTTTTTTTTCTTTTTTGTCAAAATAAAATTTAGCATCTAATGGATAATTAAGGCATACATCAGGCTGAACAAACTATGAGCCCAACTAGTTTTTACTTTCGATTTTATATAATTATTATATGTGTTAATTAAGGAGAAAATTTTTTGGAGTTTAGAAGACCATCGAAGCGGTGACAGGAATTAATCTCAAAGTTTCATAAATAAGGGGAAGCTCTAATTAACCTACTAAAATATCCCTCACTCTTAGATGTGGTTCAACATCAACTTGCTAATATATGGTCTACCGAGTACTACTCAATAGTTTTTCTACCGGTTTTAGAAAAAATTTCACATGAATTTACGTATATTTTGAATCAACGACTGTGTTGGTCTTCATTACAAGATATTCCAGTTTTCTTTCTTAAATATATGGAGTAGATGAAAAGGAAAAACAACCTTGGGGACATGGAGCTTAAGAGTGATAATAAAACTCATTGATAGTTAGGATGAGATCAATGATGATATTGTTATATAGATCACAAGCAACTAATATGTGATAACTAATAGGACTATTTAAAAGTTTTGATGAAGTGATGATGGCATTTAAATATCAAATGAGAGTTGAGACGATATTATAGTGCGTGCATTTAATGCCATCACAGAGTAATACAATAAACAAACTTCTATAATTAGAGTAATGATAAACCACAAACAATGTTCGAATCTCTAATTCACAAACAAAACATTATATAAAAGATGCAAAACATTATTACGAACAAATCTTTTATCAAAATAGAAATCGAGCTCGCATATATATTATCAAAAATAATATAATAAAAAAATTGCACACTCCTATTAGTCGAATGGTGGTATGGCCCTATTGCTTTAAAGACCATACTTGGGCTCTAAAAGGCCTACAAGTGTCCTAAAAAATCCAATGCCAACAACTCAACAAGCACCAACCACCACACTAACAAGCCACTCAAGCTTTTCACAAGTGAGTTCAAACTATCACTTCAAACTTCAAACAATCTTTAAATTTAAAACCATTTTCTTATTCACAAACATGAGACAAAATGCTTGATTTTAATTTGGAGCAATGTGGTACTACAACAAGTTTACACTATCTTCCACTCTCTTGAAAAAAACAATCATTCCTTCACATGAAACACTAGCATTTTAACATTTCCACTAAACCCCTTTTCTCCTACCACTAAACTCCAAACTTACCCAAAATATAAAAAAAAAAAAACCATAAAAAAACACCTTCAAATTTCTCATCTTTATCTTCTTAACTTCACATTTTCATTTCTTTGGTACAAAGTTATCAGCAATGAATAATGATAACCAAAACAATGAACAAAATTCCAAAAAATCAATCCCAAGATTGAAACTTTTGGATTTTTCTCTAAGATTGTCAGTTATTCCTCTTAGTATAGCTTCTTTGTGTCTTACTGTTACTAACAATGAAGATATTCCTGATTATGGAAGTGTTAAATATCTCAACTTTTCTGGACTTAAGTAATTTCCTTGTTTATATGAAACATCATTATATTATAAACATGTAATAAATATGTTATTTTTGTTTGTGCTTTTTTATTAATGAAGTTAATTTTTTGTGTATGTTATAAGGTATATGGTTGCTGTAGCTGCTATTGCTGCTGGGTATGCTTTTGTAGCTGCAATCTCAACTTGGGTTCATTGCTTAGTGAATAAAACTTGGGTTTACTTTGTTTCTGATCAGGTTTGTTTTCCCATTTTTCAATTGCATTTTTTGGGTTCTTAACAAAATTAGTTTATTGTATGTAATTGAATGAAAGAGGATGCTTTGTAAGTTTCTGGCGCGTAAATACTAGACCAAGAAATCGTGAGGGTTGAGGCGAAGATAGCTAGAATGGTGCCCCTTTAGTTTTGGAACTATACTTGATGCTAAACCCCAATTGCTTGTATGTAGCTAAATATGCAACGAAATCTTGAATAAGAGAGTAAGTAAGAAAGCAAGTGTTTGTGGAATGTGAGTATTTTATTACTTGAGAGAATGTTGAACTCGTGTGAGCTTATTTTCAGTTTAGTTAAGTTATTGCGAGTTTATTTTTAGTTTGGTTAAGCTTTTGTAAACTTATTATTTAGTCTAGTTCAATTCAATTTGTTACAAGACCCTGTTCTCGTTAACTTATTTTTGCTGATCTGAAACTTGTTTCAATACATTTTGATTAAATTTTGCTCAAATAAACTTGAAAGAACGTAGACTATAGTAAAGTGCAAAGCAAAATGTAATTTCCCAACTACTCTTCCATTCAATAACCTGGTGCATCTAATGGACTACTGGAGTGTATAGTGTTCCTACTTTCTACTACTGCGCGCCTATAAACATGTTACATATTCACACTTTAATTTCAAAATAGTGTCAGACTTTATTTTAACTCTCTTTGCTTTGATTGGGCATTATGTGGTGTAAATTCATTGTTGCTAAATTTACGGTTAGTCAATTTATGTGGCCATGTCACATGTGAGACTGTGCCCCAAACCAATAAAAAAAAAAAAGAAAAGAAAATTCACCTTAATTTTGGAGTTTTGAGTTGTAACTTGCTGAATTTGTAAACTTGCTTAGCATATTAGTATTGTATCTTATATATTTGTCTAACATATCATCATGTAGTATTGGAGTAGACTCTTAGGAGTTAGGACTAATATTGTATCATATGATGTGTTATTGACTTATTGTGTTTGATAGGCTTGTGGTTAAACTGTGTATGATAGATTATAGGACCAAAACTCTCGCACGCTTTTGTGATATGTGATGCACTAATGCGCTTATGGTTCATTGACACCACAAAAATCGTAGTATCGAAACACTACTGAGATTCACCAAGTTGATTGTTTAAATTGAGAGTCGTTTGCTAAATACTATGGAGTAGGATTATTGTACATGTGTATAAGATCGACCAATGATAAGTAATTAAGTTTGTAGTAATGAAGAGTAGTTGCCTTTAAAGTTGACATATACTTGTTTCACCCCCATTAAGATCTTGAAATCACATTTGTTATGATAAACTGCATTTCACTGTATTGTAAGAAGCCCGATATAGGGTTGTTTGGTCTTTCGATTTAATTTCGAAGTGTTAAAAGAAATATAGTGTGATCGAAGAAAATGTGCTTTCTATATAGTACACCAACATGTTCAGTATTAACCAACCTACAAAGTTTCTCATTAATTGCAACATTATCTCATCCAGCATTGTATTTTCCGAGTCTCCCCACCTGTTATCACTTTTCTTTCTAGCATGATCTCTTAAAATGTAAGTTATCTAGATATGTTGCAACATATATGGAACAAATGACAATTAGTGCTTTTACTATTGTTATGTGAGATGTTACTTTGATTGAAAATGTGGATGCTCAAATGCAATTCAGGTGATGGCCTATCTGATGGTGACATCTGGCGCGGCAGGAGTAGAGATATTGTACTTGGCACGCAATGGTGATGTTGATGTAGCATGGAGTGAGGCTTGTAGTTCATATGGAAACTTTTGTAGCAAGTTGAAAATTGCTGTGATTCTCCATTTCTTAGCATTGTTATGCTTCCTTGTTCTGGCAGTTATCTCTGCATTTAGGGCTTTCACCATGTTTGATCCTCCACTTGCCACTAATATACTATTGGAAGAACAAAGGACCTAATATATTGCTTTAAGTTCGGCTTTAAGTATCATTTTATGATTTTAATATATTACTCCGGTGGTTCGGCCTACTATTAACCTCATTGTATTTTTGCTCAATCTCCATGTAGTGGTGTAAAGTTCGACCTCCTTATCGAGGATTGAGTTGTGCATTTTGTGCCCATCTACATGAGTTTAGCTTGATCATTGTGTGATTGTCTACAATGCTGTTACTAATGACGTTGTAAGTTTGTAACTTGGTTTAATCTCCATGTAATGGTATAAATTTTGACATATTTATAGCATAAATATATTTGAATCGTATTTTCGATTGGTAGGTATATTGGTGTAATACATTATCAATGTATCATGGCAATCATTTTCGAGCTTATTTAACTCTAATAGTGACATTATGTGCTTTATTGCATGCATTATTCAAAACAATATATCAATATAATGCAATTTGCAACATAATTTCAAGTTTTCAACTACCTCTAAAGTTAGGTGATGCAGTAATGTTAATTGTGAGGGAGTAATTATGTAATATGGGCCCCTATGATTCTTTGATAGCTTAAAACATTGTATTGAACAAGTATTTTCCCTTAAAAAAAGGGCAAAAGGTTGTTCTAAGAAAAGGAATTAAAATATTATAAACATAATCAAAGAATCCCCACTATAGTTATGTTTAACTGAATCAAGTGACCCTAATCAAAGAGGTTGCATCAATTTGCTTGTATTGGCTAAGTGATTTTGAGTGTGTGCCACTAAATCAAGAGCTTTTAATATATCTTAATAGTTAAATATCATATCATCTACAACATCTATCACAGCTTGGATTTTTCTATAAAGTTAAGCTTATGTTGCCAAATGCCAACACTAGATGATAAGAACACCTTTTAAAACCTAAGAAGGTTATGACAATGGAATACATGCACATTACATGAAACATTGACAAATGACAATACATTCTTCTTTGAAGACGATCTAGAGTTTTAGATTAGGACGTTAGAGTTACACTAATAATCAAAATAAATAATATAATTATTCTTTTACTCAAATACTTCGTATAAAATTACCATAACATGTTGGATGCTATGATCTAGCATAAATGATCAATTTGTCCAAATCAATTTTTAAGATGATCGTACTTATTGCAGACCCTTAACTAGTCTTATAAAATTAGCTAGACCTAAAATGACACATGATTCGATCCATTCAAAGTCCACACCAGTACACTACTCAATTCTAACGATTACTAGTATTTCGAATCGACCAATAATCTAATAGGTCTAAAGTTAAGATATTTTTCAAATATAAGCTGATATATCAACATAATCTTCTCAAAACGAGTCGACATAAACCAAGTCACACCGAACCGGTACAAGATCTCATAAAGTCATTAATCAACTACACCCTTCTTAGTTCTTAGAGAGCCCTAGATATTTGTAAGCCCAATATTTACAACTAGATTAGCCCAATAAAAACACATCCCAAAACAATAGGATTAAAATTACACCTTATTTAATCCTCGTCATCATAATTAATATAATAGTAATTATAAATAATTATTAGGAAGCACTTTATACTTCTTTTACGCAAACTCAAAGATTAGTGGGTCTCCACTTTCGTCTTCATTCTCAACTTTTCTCTCTCCTAATTTCACAAGCAATCTCTTCTTTCTTTTGTTCAATCTCTTAATTTTTTTTTTTCCTTCAATTGTTCATCATCGTCTTTGTTTTTGTAAGATTCTTGTATATTTTAACCCTAATTTATCAATCTCAAAACCCTAATTTTTCAATTTTTTCCTCTTTTAGTAACTTTTTCTGGGAATTACCTTTGAAAACTCTAATTCATCGATTTTTTTTGACAGTTTTGAATTTGATCATCATGTCGAAGAGTTCTTTCAAGCTTCAACATCCTCTTGGTAAAAACCCTAATTTCCTTTTTTTTTTTTGATTCATATTATCTTTAATTTGATGTATTTCATAAGTATCCTAATTTTGTCTTTCTGATGTATTTCTTTAATTTTTTTGTTTAAATTATTGTATTTGATTGGTTTTTTGTATGATCTAATGCCTGTAATTGCTTAAATAACGTTGAATTTGACTCTAATTGGCGAAGTTCATCACTTTGATCAATTTCATTATCTACTAAAGCAGTGATTTTTTTTCTAGGGTTTCTGATTGTTTTTTCGAGATTTTCGATTAAATTTTTAGTATGTAATTATGATGATCTAATGTTTTTAATTTCTAAAAGATTTTGAGTTTGGCTCTAATTTGCAAAGTCATCACTTTGATCAATTTCATTATGTACTAAAGCAACAATTTTTTTAGGGTTTCTGATTTTTTTGATTGTCTATTAAATTATTAGTATGTAGTTATGATGATAGTGTAGATTAGATTTTTGGAGGGTCAATGGTTGTAAGGTTATTTTTAGCTTGTACTTATTTTGAGAATTTACTTTCGTTATATTTAATTCAATTGTTTCGAATGATCAATATGCTATTGCAATGTTTAAATGGTTTTCTTTCTTCGAGTAGAGTTAATTCTTTTGCAAGATGTAGTATTTGGGTATATAAAAGTTGATTTTTTTCCCTGCCAATGTGCATAATTGTTGAACATTAACAGTGTGGACGTGTCCTGTTTATGTTTGATGTACATTGTTACATCTACTAGGAAGGTTTTCTTTGAGCTTTTGTTATCGCTATTGATGTCGTAGATAGAATTCTGTGAAACTTTCCACCGCGAATGCGATGCTTTGTACATTTATGCTGTTATGAAACTTTTGGAGTGATTGGGTCGTATTTTCCTTTTGAACTGAAGCTCAATTTCCGGAGAGTTTATTCGAATCTAATTTGTGGTTTATTTAATTTTTCTTTAGCTCTGTTTTTTGGGTTTGTTTCATTTACTCTTGAACAGTGAGTGAGTGGTTAAGCAGCTGTTGTAGTTGATGATCTTTGCTGGAAGTTTAAATCTTTTGTTTTTGTGTTCAAACTTCAAAGTATGTTGCTCACTATTTTGATGTTTTTGTATGACAGAGCGAAGGCAGGCTGAAGCTGCTCGTATCAGGGAAAAGTATCCTGACAGAATCCCTGTATGATTGTCTCTCGTCTTTTCTTCTACCCATACAGATGTAGGGTTTCCTTAATCAAACAGTTGGTATGTATATATGCTGCTCATATATTTTGTTCATCCTGTTCCATTTAGGTTATTGTTGAGAAGGCTGAAAAAAGTGACATTCCGGACATTGACAAAAAGAAGTAAGTCATCTCACTTTATCTGTGTAAGCTAGTTTGGCTGATTATTTGTTAAGTTTCATTGTTTGATTTTTAACTCTTAGCTGTGTCTATATTTTTTTTGTGTTTGGATGATACTAATAAACAATAGGATCATGGGAATGTAGATTTATGCGACTTTGCTGCCTTAGAATCATGAATAAATTTGTATTTTTTTATTTTAATTTAATTGGCTTCTTATTTTCTGAAGAACGAAAAATTAAAAACATTTATATCAAGGATCTTCTAAAAACTTATTATTATCTCTCTGATGGTGTTTTCATCCTAAATCTCCCGATTTGGGTTTATATTTTAACCATACGGGCACCCTTGAACGTTTTTGGCAACCTTTTGTCCGGGACCTTGGAATTTAAAAAAAAAAACAATAGATAATAGTCTTTGATGGAGGCCTCCAGAGAGGCCTTCCGAGGCCTGTCTTATGTTTGCTTGTTTTTTTACCACGTGTTTTGTGTGACCACCGAACTCCCTATGATCGGCCTCGGTCCCTAAAACCTTTTATCATCTCTCTTATTGTCTTTTCCGATGAGTGGAATACAACTATTTCAGGGTCTCTCTAAAAACTTGTAATTATCTTTTTTGAGGCTTTTCACCCCAAATTGTATGGATTGTGTTCATATTTTAACCATACGGGTACCCTTGAAAATTTTTGGTAACTTTTTTTCTGGGACTCCATAATCTCAAAAAACAGTGGATAATAGCCTTCATTTTCAGCTTTCAAATGACATTCTAGGGCTCTGTCTTATTTTCTCCCCAAATTTTACCCACTAGCTTTTGATGACCTTGGGATGCCCCACGCTTGTTTTTAGCCTCTTAATTTTTGTTTATTTCACTTTTTATAGGATTTACAAAAAAGGGCAAACTAGTCTTGTTTACTATTCTGGAACCATCTTATGATCTTTTAAACCTCGACAAGTTGTTTTAAGGACATCTTATGTTCCTAAGGGCATCATGTAAAATTTTTGAGAATTTTTTCTTATAGGTGCCACGGCGACTGCACCACTCTATTCGTTTGTTCTAGAATTTAGATAATTCTATTAGCCTCTTATATGTGGATATTTGAAACAGGACTGTTCTTTTGGGTTGTTTAGTAGAGTTTTTTTGTTTTGTTTTTAATATATAAGGAATTTAGTTTCAGAAGATCTTTTCAAAAAAATTCGAACTGGAACTTCTGAAGCCACAGTAATGAAGTGGTGCAAACTACCATGAAACACCACCACATGTGCAAGCTGTGTCTTCCCCTTACTCTTTGCTCTTGTTTAAGTTTGGTTGGAAATTTTAGATGGGGAGGTAGCAGTTTAAATTCTACTATTATTTTCAGAAGTAATCAAATTCCCAAGGAGATTTGTTTTAGTATCTGCGCGGCATCATGTTTCTCAATTGATGTATGGGTTTTAGATTAATAACTACTTAGTGTTTGCATTTCCATTGTAGAACTTAATGGTCTTACACCTTGTTTGGATAGCAAGGTAGGGAAGGAAAATAGAAGGAAGGAGAGGAGAGAGAAAAGGTGGGAGAAAGCGATGGTTAAAATTTCCCTCAATTTCACAAGCAAAAGAGAATATCTCCTGTTCTTTTTTCTTCCTTTCTTCGTGTTACTTTTTGGTCTTGCACTCTTGCCTAATGTTCAAGGTTCATTAGGGAATTTTCTCAGAGGAGCCGATAAAGATACTTTTCATAGTACAAATTTTTCCCCATGATGTTTTTATCTGAAGATTACAGTGGTAGATTACTCCTTCGGTTACGTAAATCTTCTTTATATAATATTTTTTCGGTAGATAATCAAAACCATCAAAACTGTGAAAACCAAATGTTGCTGCACTTCTGGATTGAGGTGTGTAAATAGAGCTGGTCCTTGCAATTATTCATCATGATGTCATATGGTACGGAGCACAATTTTCCAGAGAACCGCTACTTACATGTCAAAGTTTCAATTTGAAGGATGAAGTCAATATGTGATGTATGCTGTTCCGAAGAAACTCTAGCCTTCCTGTGAATTGTTTGCATCATGCTTGCAGGCTTTTATTGCTGCCTATATATGTAAGTCTTTGTGATGATAAATTTGTATCATACTTGTAGGTACCTTGTTCCTGCTGATCTCACTGTGGGGCAGTTTGTCTACGTGGTGCGCAAGAGGATAAAGCTGAGCGCAGAGAAAGCCATATTTATTTTTGTAAAGAATATCCTACCGCCAACTGGTGCGAATTTTTTTAGAACTTTGATCTTCAGTTCTTCACCTCTTTGCATGTAGCGGGATATTTAATATGCTTCTATTTTGCAGCTGCGATGATGTCAGCGATTTATGAGGAGCACAAAGACGAAGATGGTTTTCTCTACATGACCTACAGCGGTGAGAACACATTTGGAGCTCTTTAAGTGCAATGCTGCTGGAGGTTTATGTAAATAAGTTTTATGACAGATGGGCCAAGATTGTATATAGTTTCTACTTTCTACTAATTACGAATCAAAGTGTAGTGGCTAATGCCACTATTCCTCGAACAGCTTCCTTTTCAAGTTGAATTGTTAAATCTTGTGACTCTATGTTTAGTTGATGCATATATGATATATCGTTTGTTACTTATGCTACATTCTATATTTGGTTCCAATCAATGTGACCATATGTATTTTGATGTCATGGTGTGCATCAATGCATATATGTAAGCATCTCCAAGCTTGCAGTTCACTCGATGTCGTTACAGCTTCTGTTTCAGTTATCTGCGTCACGAAGGTGTTATGTGTTGCACATTTGACTTGTAACTCATTGTCATCTGTCAGACATATCAGAATCCCGGTTTTGAGTGTCGCATTATATGGAGGAGAGGTTACCTTTCTGTTATGAACTTATGACTATAAATTTTCTGCCCTAATATCTCATGAAACATTAGCCTCAGGAATCAGGATATTCAGTGTATTTTGCTACTTTTGTGTGCTTCAGATTACATCAATAGTCGACACTCGTTGATGAGTGTGCTGTTGTCCTGTATTTGTGCATCATTTTGTCCAAGATATTTCAGATGACAAAATTAGCCCCACATTGCTACGGTTATCTTGGATCCTACTATCCTGGTTAGGAAATTAACTTTCTGCATTTCTGTTGTTGCTAATTGAACAGTCTGTGATCCTGAAATGATGTGGAGTCTTGTTACATTTGCAGTGAAATACAACTAGCTTAGGTGGCCCAAAGAACTATGTACTTTTTTAATAATCGATCTAATGACTTGAAGGATATGCAAACATGATAAAAATTGTGACTTGAAAATTGTTTATTTTGATTTGAAAATGCATATCTCTGATTTGTAAAAATAAAAGTTGTATAATTATAAATTTGTCCTCCCTTAGGCTAGCTTGACACCTTGACTATATATAGATACTTTCTCGAAGTCGGAGCATTACTATTCGGGGTAATTTGTTGACGTATAATACATGAGCATTCGAGAGTGAGGGGTAGCTAATCTTAATCACTCTCAGATTGAGGCTTTTGGCCCCATTAATGATTACTATTTTCAACTCAATATCATTTTATTAGAAACTATCTTCATTTCTGTGTGCTATGATTAGCAAAAGTCAATGACATCAATTCTCATCATTTATCATTGGGACTTTCTTTGTTTCTAATTGCGAATGAGCTATAAAGGATATTTTGTAATTGATATGGAAAAGATCCGACCTTGAATTTCATATTCCACATCTTAAGACTATAACCAAATAAGTTAGTTGACATTATTCTAAGAATATCGAGTTACCTAAGATTATTGAGTTACCTACGTCTCCTAAATTGACCTCCTTGGATAGTGAACAACCCATACCCTGATGCTTGACATGATGTCAATAATATAATTGGAAAATTTATACAAAATAATGTGTGACGAAAATAACACCCATAAGCTATTATGATAAAAAGTCCAAAAGAGGAGGAGGGGGCAACCCATTTGTATGATGAAAGGAAAAGCAAGACTTTTGCATGAGAGACTTTAGCCCATAAAATCAGCCAAAATTGGGGATTTTTGTAGTCAGCAACATCTATAAATCTTATAATACATATATGTATTCATGAAAAATAATTATTGAAATATATTAGATAAAATAATAAGGTAAATGCATATCGCATATGTATCTAGTTAAGTGAAGGTACACATCTTTATATCGAAGAACATATTTTAGTTTAAATTTCCGAGGAAAAACAATTATAAATGTTTGAGAAGAGGAAAGAAAGAAGATTGAAGAGGCAATAAATTTCAAAGAGACCAAATGTGATGACAATTTGAGAGAGTGAAGGGCTTAAATGGTGGAGGTTTATATGCCTTGAAGCTTGGTCGTGTGACATAATAAAAATTCATTATTATTTCATAAAAATAATAAAGTAAACGTAAAAAGGATCCCAAATAAATCAACCCATAGTCTATGCCCATGCAATTGCCCCGTAAGAGGATGCCATACGATAGTTGTGCACTTGAATCCTTTAACTTTGCAACTTCATGCATTCAAGTACGTAGTAGTATTAGACCTCATTTCGTCTACGTAAACTAGTTCACTTGTTGCAATTTGAAGTGTTATATGATTTTTGCGTACAATGCTCTTCATAGAAAATTTAATTAATACATTTGTTCCTTGTTGTCGATGAAGTTCTACTAGTAAACTCATTTTCTCTAGTCGTAATCAATTTGGGATACCCTTGTTGATCGAACGCTTGAGACTATCCGATCCATTGTTCTCGAAATGCTCGCGATATACGTTGATATGTAGATGAGACATATAGCTCTTGTATCTAAATTAAAGTAGGAACGCAAACATCAACCAATCTAGGATATATATCTCTCTTAGCTTTTCACACCTTTCAACAATCTTGTTATGTCTCAAAACATTGGCTACATATAACTTTTATGTTCAAACCTTACAAGTATTATTTGAACATCATGCGGCAATAACATAATTATTAAATGAGGATCTTAAGACATTTCTAATTAAGAGAGATCCAACACTTGCATGCTACCATAGGGAAATTAAGCACAAGGGTTTACTAATCTTGCAAAATAAATTGACTTTTTTTTTTTTTTTATAGAATATATATATGGGTGATAACATAAAAATGTAAACCAGTTTTTGAGGATTGCATACATTTTTATAGGAGCTTAAAAAATGCTACGTCAAAGAGCATAGATGCAATTATACACTGCACGTACTCCTTTACTTGAACAAATGAGCTAGTTCAATATATAAACTAAAAGTTTAAATAACCCTTTAATCTCTAAAACTTCTTAATTATGCATAAAGTTTCATAATTAACTTTAAAATGTAAGGTTTATATAAGAGCTCAGCAAATCTTAGGCAAGTTATCCCAAGTGTAGCTCCCAGAATTCCAATCACCACCATCATCATCGTCATCATAATCAGCGGCGTTCAAATCAGCAAAGGATGGAGGTTGTGGCAACTGATCAATTCCATTGTTGTAGTTATCATCTGTACTCACAGCTGAAGATTGCGCGGCTGAGCTTTCTGCACCACCATCGTCGCACCATGTAGGAACTTGAACTAGAGAAGGGATGAGCTCAAGGATGTTTGACAAATCATGGCTTCCAAAGTTTAGTTGTTTTTCTTCTGATTCTTCTTTCTTCAATCCTGCATTATTCTCAAAAGCAAGAAGAGATAAATTGTTAACCTCTATCTTTCAGCATGATATGTAACAAGTCACTCCTAGTTGAAAGTATATTATGACTATGACATAATAACGCACCCCTCGAATTATAAAAAGTCAAGCCAATTCAAATAATCTTATCAAAATGTTGCGGTAAGATACTCTGTGTCTTTTAAATAGTCGGTATATAAGTCAATTTTTTTTTTTAAAAAAGGTATAGAAAGAAAGGATAATCAAAATTTCAGGTTTGAAATGCATCTAGAGGGAAAAAAAAATATATAATTGTGCATTATTAACTATATTTAAGGGAATCATGACTAGTCTAAAGCCCATTAGTAGTTGACTAATAGGACAAATATTCACAAACTCCTAATTTTAACATGAGTTGCTAAAGTGAAGCAATCTACTTAAATTTTGAAGGTGCAAAAATAAGCAATCTCCCTTTATAGCTACAATTGTATATCATTCTTGGCACTTAGTAGATTGAATGTGTCTCATAAGAGTAAAATTACATTGTATTTAATTATTTCCAATATTCCATTCAAACCTTAGTGGAAAATTTTAGTGGAAATTGTTCTATATAGCCAAAATTATCATAATTTCTAAACTTACCAATGAGTTGATTAATACTAATAAGGTGAGGGTGAAAGAGACCCTTTCAAATTAGCTACTCTAGGAGAATGTATCACTTCTTAAAATTTAATGGAAAAAGTTGTATACTAGGCTATCAAACTTTTAATAAACAAAAATAAATTGAAAAGAACAGGTAGGAATATCGCATATTGTTTCAAAATGCGGCACGAATGAGTTCTAGTGTTATCACAAATGTTAAAAAGAAACATCACAAGGTTAAACAATTAAGAAGAAGAGCTAGAAGAGTAAACTATAACATAACATGATATGCTCAACAACTAAATATTATTTACTACAATCATAAACATAATTGGAGTCTCACTTTTATATATTCATTTTAAACACATTATTGTTTAATCACCTAGCTACACTATATTATTTATTATTACGTTTAAGGTTAGCATATACATACTAGATTGAACAATTGATGAAGATACTCCTTGACTCCTTATTAACAGGCCACTGAAAATATACATTCACAATTGCATCGTTGTTGTTAGCACCCAAAAAAAAAAAGGAGCGCAATTTTCAATTGTAGGGGTGTCTTTATCAATTCCTGCTACGTTATAGATTTTTATTTATGATTGTATTAAAAATAAAATAAATAATTATGGAGTTTTCTCTCTAAATTATCACTAATGGAGTAGAATATGGGTGGAATCACCCAAATAATAAGCACATTCATTACACTTACTACTAACATGCGTGATAATAATATTTATTTATTTATTTATTTTTTTGTTACAAAAAAACTCACCATTGGAAGAATTCTCAGAGCTAGAAGCATCCCACTGAAAGCCAACATCATCTTCAATAGTTTCCTTTTTAAATCCAACCTTAACATGAGCTTCTTGCAAAAGATCATCCAACAGTCCACTATTATTACCTCTTCCCACATTTGGATGATTATTATTAGCCTTCACTTGGTTTACCACTTCCATTTGATCACTATTGTTACCATTCACATAGTTAATATTATTACTTTGGCTATATTGGTTTGAAGGGAGCTCACGATCAAAACTTGGGTTTCCGAACCCAAAGTTGTTAAACTCGAGTCTCCGGCCTGGCCCAAACCCGAAACCCATTGGGCTAATGTGAATGGGAGTAGAGGAAAAGAGAGGATTTCCCATGTAGGAGGTTTGTTTAAGGGATTGTGGAGATGGGAGTAAAGGAGGTGGTGGGTGGTGTTGGAGGGAGAAAATAGGGGTAGAGAGCGAAACCGGGTTGAAGAGAGAGAGTGTTGGTGGAGGTGTTTTGGGGAGAGAAAGTTGTAGTGATGGTTGGTTGACTGGTGGAGGTGGTGGTGGTGTTTGGTTGTCACTTGGGTAAAGTGGGAGTCCTTGGCGTATTCTTCGCTTTATCCTTGTGTTCCAATAGTTTTTAATTTCATTGTCCGTTCTTCCTGGTAACTACAACAAGCAAATCAAACAATTCAATAAAAACTATTTCTATATATATAAGGCATCAAAGATAAAATTGATTAAAGTTATATGTTCCAAACACAAGTTCAATGCTATCCAAGGAATTCAAAGTTGTAATTAATTAATTGAACAATTTTAAGATTCAATTCATTGATTTAACCCAAATACTTGATTAAGACATCCCAAATACTTTCTTCGTTTCCAATTAATTAGTACAATTGAATATTTTATATCTTACAAGTAATACTCAATTGTTGCAACTATCCGTAAAATCAAATTATTGGAAGATACATAAACCTTAACCAAAACAAAAAGAAAGTAGAGTACAAATGTTATGTAAGTTAGTGACAAAAACATGTCAGAAATATGTTTATGTCGTCAAAATTGATTGAAATTGTTTCCACCAAGTACATGCTCGATTCCTCTGCAACCGTGGGCAGTTTTACCATCCACCAAATCTTTTTTTTTTTTTTTTTTTTTTTTTTTTTTTTTGTTTTGGCTACAAAATTTTTATTCACTTGAAAAATCATAAAAATAAAAAAATGATTGATTGTAAATTCCAAAAAATTACTAGAACTAATTAATTTTGTAAAAAAAAAAAATATGAATGAAAATATATTACAAATTAAAAAGAAGGGTAAAATTACATTAAAAAAATTGGTAAATCAACAACACCCAATTGAGCTCATGACTTAAACACGAACAAAATCACATCAAAATAAATAATTAAATAAAAATATTAACGTAATTAAAAATTAAAATCAAAATTCAAAGGGAAAAAAAAAAAGCAATTAAATAAAACCACACCATTTTTTTTTATTAAATAAAAAACTACATCAGCAAAAAAAAATTACAAAATCAATAAAACCCCTCTATAATTCTCCTCATAACATAAACATCAACAAAAACCCCATCAAAAATCCAACCAAAAAAATCAATGAAATTAAACTGAAAAAAAATAAAAATCATTAGAATTCAACCAAAAAAAAAAAAAACAGAGGAAGAAGAATACACATACATGAGCAGAAATGCGGGCCCACTTATTACCAAGCTTAGAGTGAAGATCAATAATCAAACGTTCTTCATTAAAATTAAATGCACCTTTCTTCAAATTAGGTCTCAAATGATTAGCCCATCTTAACCTACAACTCTTTCCACACCTCTGTAAGCCCGTGTTTCGCTGCACGGCGTTCCAATTTCCTTCTCCATGTTTTTTTACGTACTCTATCAAAACCGCGTCTTCGGCTGCTGACCACGGTCCCTTTTTCATTAATCCACCACCATTTGTTTTAACTCCCTCTTCTTGTTTTGTTGTTGTTGTTGTTGTTGTACTTGAACCGTTTACGCCGTTGTTGCTGTTTATCATCCTTTATTTAATTTAATGAATAAGAGATTGGAAATTCAGATTTTTTTTTTAATTTTATTATTTTTGTGGGTTTTTTGTGAATTTTATTGGGGTGTTACTATTTTTGAGTTTTGTTGAAGAAGAGGAGTGATGAGGAAACAGAGGAGAAAATGTAAAAATGAGGAAGAGAGAGATAGAAATAGAAATTGAGCAAATGAGAGAGAAGCAAATTGGGTGTTTATATCATACAATGAGATACTTGCTTTTTTGCATTTTTTACGCGCTTTTTTTTTTTTTCTTTTTCTCTTTTTTTTTCCACCTTGTCACCAAAAAAAAAAAAAAAAAAAAAAAAAAAAAAAAAAAAAAACTCCCTTCAAAAAAAAATAAAAATAGATTGATTAAATTGAATTAAATTAAAAAAAATTACAGCAATTTTTTTTTTCCAATTTTCGGTACTTTACTCAACTGGCACCTTTAACGGGTTAACACGTTGTAATTATTAACTTAGATTAGATACACGCTACTTGATTTTTTATTTTTTTTACTGAATGAAACTATTTTTTTTACTAATTCATAGTTTGTTTTTGTTAAATGAGATGGTTGATCTAAATGTTAGTAAGAGATTTTATGCCATGTCATGTAAGAAGGTATGATACCAAATGGGAAATGAAGTGACACAATTTAGTTGTAGATTTATTTGAAATAGCCAAATAGGTTAGTTTTTACCTCACAATACTAAGGAAGTAAGGGACATAGATTAATATTGGTAAGTATATTTTTCTATGAAACAACCATAATCTTTAACAAGGTTGGTAAGAAAATATTTTCACCTTGTTGGTTACAATAAATTGCATAAATAATGAAACTTTAGTAACACTTGGTTTTAAAAACCAAAAAAACTTATAATTATTACTTTATGTGACGTAATTATAGATATTAATGTCTAAATATAGGTAATTACATTGAGTATTAATAAAAACAATGGGCTTTTATATATCTTGGCTGTAAAGTTTTGATAATTGTACTGGTCGAAGCAGTCTTAGCATGAGTATGGGTGTCCTCATGAGTCGTTTGTCATGTGCATATGAGAGAGGACATGCAATCCGTACAGACTGTGCATAAAACTTTTGTGTTAAATCCAAGATATATACTTTTGGTGATGATCTGCACTGCCTAATCAGTAAGCTGTTTTTGTCATGTGCATATCTGTTAAATCCATGAGCTGTTTGTCATGTGCATATGAGAGAGGACATGCAATCCGTGCAGATTGTGCATAAAACTTTTGTGTTAAATCCAAGATATATACTTTTGGTGATGATCTGCACTGCCTAATCAGTAAGCTGTTTTTGTCATGTGCATATCTGTTAAATCCATGAGCTGTTTGTCATGTGCATATGAGAGAGGACATGCAATCTGTACAAATTGTGCAGAAAATTTTTGTGTTAAATCCAAGACATACTTTTAGTGATGAACTGCATTGCCTAATCAGTAAGCTGTTTTTGTCATGTACGTATGTGTTAAATCCATGAGTTTGTCATGTGCATATGAGTGAGGACATGCAATCTGTGCAGACTGTGTAGAAAATTTTTGTGTTAATTTCAAGACATACACCTTTAGTGATAATCTGCATTGCCTAAACAGTAAGTTATTTTTGTCAAGTGCATGTGTTAAATCCATGAGCCGTTTGTCATGTGCATATGAGTGAGAAGATGTAATCTGTGCAGAAATTTTTTTTGTGTTAAATCCAAGACACGCACATTTAGTGATGATCAGCATTGCCTAATCGGTAAGCTGTTTTTGTCTTTAGGATTATGGTGTCACATATGAGCATATGGTATCAGAGCAACTTTGTAAAAACATGTGTAACCCAATTGGTAATCCAGAATTTACGCAAAATGAAAAGGTTTATAGGGATGCATTACATGTTACAGCTAAAATCACAATAAGAACATTGCACTCATCAAACAATTGAGGACTTGCCACTAATTCAAGATATTCATGCCATAGAATACTAATTACAAATTGTCACTAATTCAGGATATACATGCCTTAGAATATTAATTAATTACATTTTTCCTCATGAAACAATACATTTCCTTTGATAAAAAATTCTTTCTTCATTTTAATCACTCTAAAGTGCACATATTCAAGGTGAACAATTTAACATAATAATTTTCACATGAAACAACTTTTTGACAATTTTTTGCACACAAAGTTATGGAAGTTGAATAAATACTAATTAGGAAATGTTATAGCTTTCAAAGATGTACAAGTACATCACAATAAAGTCATACCAAAGGTTACAATGTTTAACATTTTTGTTGTTGTTATTATTGTGCAAAGGCTTGGTGAGTTGGTGCATTAATCCTTCGTTACCTAGTGGACCACCATTTAGATTTTTATGTAGGGGGTAAAAAGTGGACACCCAAGTAAGAAGAGTACTTGTTCAACAAGGCACAATCAACCTTATGCAAGCTAGTTGCTTTATTTTTGCTACTTAGAGGCAAAATTAAGGTTGTTATAAAAAGGAGTTTAGCTTTTTTTTGAAGGTCCATACATTTAGGGGTATATACATATTTAAATGATCTATTCTTTCACAAGTCATGACAATGATTGAATATTCCATTACACAACACCCCCATCCTCCCATGCTTCTTCCTTCTAACATTTGCTCATGTCATTTTGATAACCTATTGGATTGATGTTCGTCTTAATTCTTTGTTTCTAGTTTTATTTGTATGTGTGATGATAAAATAAAAAAAAAAAAATGATTGAAAAAATAAAATATAAATTTTATTTCTCCCCTACCTTCAATCTCATGATACAAATAATTTATTCGTCTATTAGTTTATGATAAATTCGAGAAATTTATTATCATCTTTTACTAATAAACCCGTGTCAACCATTTGTAATCCTAAATTCTTGTGTATTGTAAAGTATTACATAATAATTAATAAGAGATATCAAGGGATAGCTAGATGCCTAGGACCATAAAAAGTAAATGTAGCAAGTAGAAGTGTATGTGAGACATGTATACTCTTCGGTCTTCACATATCTATTCACATCACTGACATGTGAGGCAAGCTTATTGCAAATGATCTTTGATTTTTCTTGCACTACTTAGAATCGCTAGGCCTGTGGCTCATTGGCTTTAGGTGTAGGCGTGTAGCGTGCTGGAGGGTGGCGTGCAACTTCTCAACAACACCAATATTGAGCTTTGCAAGGTTTATCTACTAAAGTACTAAGTAACAATAGCTATTTACATCCTTGTAAAAAAAAGAAAAAGCAAAAGCTATTTACATCAATACAACTTTGTGGTATATTTAGGTCACGTTACAATATTCTCCTGAACCGAATTGAAATTCAACTAATAGAATCGAACTAAATTGAATAAAATAAGTATAATAAGTAATAACCTTCATCCAGTATCATGACGTGAAGAGAACAAAACCGTGGTTGAACTTCGAAGTAATATGAAGTGATTCAAATGAGTCGTGGGCCACACCAACTGAATACTCCATAACATAAACACTATTTTAAAAGAAATAGAGGAAAGAAAGGTTCTAGACCACCGCATGCATGTTCTCACGTTTGATGTGTTGGGTCTGAGCGAATGGCACTACTTTGGTGTGGGTGAGTTGTATGACTCTCTAGTTTTGTACCGAACCAAGGCATTTTTTTATAGGCCGGATAACAAGAATTGATTTCAGAAACTCTTGAAAGTGGGAGAGATGTTTTAAATACTTAAACTATCCTCACTCTAATAGTCTCATCAAGGCTCATATTGTGACCTTTAAAAAAATATTAAGTATTAATCTATAGTAACTTTTGCCCTAAATGAGGTGTTAAATTGTTAATTACGTTTTACGCTATTTAATTTTTTTATTTTAAAATTGGAAGTTAAAATCTCAAACAACAATTACAATTTTCGCTGACGAATTGATCAATTAGTTATCTATGTTTTCATAGTTTACCGAAAACAAGACATTATATTGTTCATCCCTCGTTCAGGTTAAGTTCATTTTAGGGCATTGATTCCTTCTCACACTACAAGTCTACAACTTATCATCACATAAGACTGTTCTAGTTCTTTTGCTAATGACTTTTCGATAGTTCATATAATACTCAATCAATTGTATTATACGGAGTATCTTAAATACTTAGAATTACTCCATTCCTAGAGTGGTAAGAAAAAGTATGGTTGATGATGCTTATGGCAATTCAACTAACTAAACCTTGAACAAGCATATGTATATGTATACACAAGTGACATTCATGCTAGTATTTAAGGAGAATTTGAATGTAAATAAGCCCAACAAAGTAGTCATACAATTCATGAATTTAACCATAATATACAGAATACCATGAGCACACATAGTCACATATATATAGGCATACATGCATCTCATTAACAAAGTTTAGTCCACAATATGATAAACGTACATTTGGTAGCCAAAAATGTGCAATGGGATAAGGCATAACTTCTACCTAAACAAAGGTTCTAAAAATGGAGAAGGGCGGTCTAAAATACAAAGGGGTATATTTGGTATGACCCAAATTGAGCTTCACAAGGAATATGATGAAGTCATTAGACAGAAAATTTATGGGATGGAAATCAGATGCTCTTTTAGCACGAAATTTAGATATCCCATGTTGTTGCATCATCTTATGGTGACTTTTGCCCAAATATCTAAAATTAAAGCACACATTGTAGTAAAAGACAAGGAAATTTTTCACCTTTTTTTTTTTTTTTTTAATTTTTAATTTTTATAATTTGCAATTCAGGAGTAGGCTTTATGAACAAGAGAGCCTCAAGTCGCATTTTTCATCAAACCCTTTAATTTTTGGATTGTATGATAGTGTGATACAATCTATTAACCTAGTTCAATGGACAACTTGAGGTATTTTAGAATGAACAATACCCCGGCCCATGGACGATGGTTGAACAAGAACATAACGAGTTTTCATAAGCTAAAACATGTCATAGTGCATCCTGGTGTTGCCAAAAATATGTGGTATGATGGAGAAAAAAGAGGATACGATGTCCGAAACGACATCTGATAGTTGAAAACACATGAAGGATATAATACATGCTTTAATTTTATGAGATTTTAATTTGCGGTCTTGGGAAATATGTATGAATTGTTTGCATAATATTCGGGGTTAAAAAGTTACTCGGGGTTCAAAAGATCATAAAATGTTGCAGGTCAGGAGAGCGAGAAAGACTATTGCGCTCTTACTTCGTTAATTGTTCAAAAAGTGTGGATAACAAGGTTTTAGAGGCTGAAGTAGACTGTGAAGCGTCCTAGGGTCACCTTTAACGAGTGGTAAGAAAACAGGGCAAAAATAAAATGGAGCTCAATATAGCTACCCGAATACCGAAAACAAAGGCTATAATTCACAATTTTGTGGAGTTCTGGGATCCAACAAAAAATTGCCAAAAAATTTATATGATACCTTTATGATCAAGATAGGATCCACGATCAACTTATAGAGGTTCAAAAGTTCAAAATACAGTACCGGGTGAGCCAAACACTTATATCCCCTTTTTAGTAATCATCAAAAGAGGGAATGATAACAAGGTTCAAGCGACATAAATCGAGCATAGGATTTCTTGGGTTCACCTACAGGCTACAACACGTAATAAAAATATAGGAAAATAAATAAGATGGAGTCCGTGATAGTCATACGAAAGCCGCCAAATGAAGGCTATAACTCACATTTTTCAGGGGTTTTGTGGTCTAGGAAAAAGAAAATTCTCAACAATTATACATGGTGCCCCTAGGGTCATATATAAGAGGGCCTTGAGATAACTTGTCGAGGTTTAAAAGGTTATAAGAAGGTCCCAGGAAAGCGAATAAGACTCGTTTTCCCTTTTTTTGTAAATCCTCTAAAAAGGGAACTAAACAAAATTTAAGAGGCTAAAAACAAGTGTGGGGTGTCCCAAGGTAACCAAAAGCAAGTAGGTAAAATTTAGGAAGAAAACAAGACGAAGTCCCTTGTAGACACCTATATTTGGTCCCACCTTATGGTCGATGGTTAAAATGTACCACATTGTACAAGTCCAACATCTGAAAATTGATTGCTTGAAAAATGCCTAGTTTTGTGTCGAAAGTCAGTCCTTCACCTATTTAGTACCAACTCCAAAATCTATACAGGGGTCCCGCTGCCCGGTCAGCGAGTCAGGGTCCAGGGGTGAAATTCCCTGGTTAGGGGGTTCAAAGGCCTTTCTAGAGTCCTCAATCAATGACAACCACTTTCCAGGGTGCCCTTCTGGTTAAAATATGATACAAGACCAAACGATTTTGGATGAAAAGGCATTAAGAGAAATGATAACCAGTATTTAGAGGGTCCCAAAAATAGTTGTTTTTCATTCTTCAAAAAAGGTCATAAGAAGGATAAAAACATGTTTTTTGAAGATAAAACTGATCGTGGGGAATCCTTTGGTGATCCATAGCACTTGGTTAAAATATAGGGTGAAGATAAGAAGCGGCCCTACAAGGCCCCTTTGCAGGCCTTTATCCGATCAAAGTTTATTATCCACTGTTTTTGAGATTCCTGGGTCTCGGAAAAATAGTAGCAAAAAACCTTCCACGGTGCCGGTATGGTTAAAATAATATGAACCTAGACGAGGCGATTTGGGGTGGAAAGACTTTAAGAGGGATGATAACAGTTTTTAGAGGTTCCTTAAAATAGTTGTTTTACAATTTTTTTAGAAAAGACCATAAGAGGAATGAAAATAGGTTTTTGAGCCCAAAACTGATTGTAGGGAGTCCTATGGTAGGTGGTCCTTAATATTTGTTAATAAACAGGGCGAAAATAAGACGGGGCCCGGGAAGGCCACTCCGGAGGTCTCAATCAAAGTCTATAATCCATTGTTTTTTGAGAGGGAAAAAAAAGTTACCAAAAACTTTTTTGTAATGTTTGTATGGTTAATTAAAATATGAACTTAAACCAACTGATATTGGATGAAAAGGCATTAAGAGGGATGATAATAAGTTTTAAGAGAGTACGTAAAATAATTGTTTTTCCATTCTTCAGAAAAGTTCATAAGAGGAATGTAAACTGTTTTTAGGGGTCGAAATCGATCATGGGGATTCCTGTGGTAGTCCATAGAACTTGGTAAAACAACATGGTGAGACTGTGGTTTTTTACCAAATCTATTATGCACTGTTTTTGAAAATTCCAGGGCCCCGGAAAAGAAAGTTACCAAAAAACTTCTAGGGTATCCGTATGGTTAAAATATGAATCCAGATCATTCGATTTGGGATGAAAAAGTCTTAAGAGGGATGATAGATAACAACTTTTTAGAGGGACTCTAAACTAGTTGTTTTTTCATTCTTCAGAAAAGGCCATAAGAGAAATGAAAACAGGTTTTTAAGAGCTGAAACCGACCGTGGAGAGTCCTCTGGTGGTCCATAGAATTGAACTTAGTAAAAAATAGGGGAATAATTAGACGGGGCCCGTGAATGCCCCTCTGAAGGTCTTAATCAAAGCATATTATCTACTGTTTTTTGAGATCTCGAGGTCCTGGAAAAAATGTACCAAAACTTTTTCGGGGTACCCGTATGGTTAAAATGTGAACCCAGACAAACCGATTTGGTGTAAATAGGCCTTAAGAGGGATGACAACAACTTTTTAGTGGGTCCCCAAAATAGTTGTTTTTCCGTTCTTCAAAAAAAGGCTATAAGTGAAATGAAAACAGGTTTTCAGGGGCCAAAACCGATCGTGGAGACACCTTGCGGCATCCATAGAAGTTAGTAAAAAGATAGGGCGAAAATAAGACGGGGCCCGGAAAGGACCCTCCGAAGGTCTCAATTAAAATCTATTATCCACTCTTTTGAAATTCCTAGACCCTGGAGAAAAAAGTTACCAAAATTTTTTCGGAGTGGCCATATAGTTCAATTATGAACCCACACCATCCGATTTGGGATTAAAAGGCCTTAAAAGGGATGATAACAATTTTTTAGAGGGTCCTTAAAACTAAGTTAAGTTACTTCTTCTGACAATTACCGATAAAAGGCTTACAACCGTTTATGCTTACACATGGTCATATTATGGCCTTTTGAACCCCAAAAAGTTACTTGGGGGCCGGGCTATCTTTCGACCTTAGTAGCACCATGTAAAATTTTCAGTAACCTTTTATTCTAGGACCCTAGAACCCTCGGAAACTATGAACAATAATCTTTGCTTTCAGCTTTCAGAGGGCTATCCCAGCCCTGTCTCTTTTTCGTCTAAATTTCCTACCACGTATTTTGGGTTTTCGCAACATGCCCATGCTTGATTCCAACCTCAAAAACCAAGTCAAGTTCCCTTTTCGGAAGATTGCCGACAAAGAGATTATAAGCATTGTTCGCTCACTCGGATCATATTATGCCCTTTTGAACCCCTAAAAGTTTCGCGAGGGCCCTCTTGGACCTTAGTACCACAGTGTAAGATTTTGGGAAATTGTTGCCCTTAGTAGCATAATGTAAAAACTTGGGCAACTTTTTTTTCGTGGACCCCAAAATCTTTTAAAAAGTGTGAAACTGTTTTACGCTTCCGAAGGGTTGTCCCGATCTCTGTCGTTTTTGCTTCTTACTTTTTTACCACATATTGTTGGTTACCCCATCACGCCTTATGCTTGATTTTGACATGAAAAAGGGATTACTCGAGTCATTATTGGTGCTCATTCAAGTATAGTAATCACTGTGAGTCACGTAATGACAAATGGGATTGTGATAAACCCCTTGTTTTATTGTTGTCATAATAAAAGATAACAAAAGATAAAGTTTATTAAGATAGAAGATTAGAATTAGCAACAAATATTGCTAAGTTGTTACCAATATCTTTAATTAAGATAGTTTTCCTTATGCCTATATAAAGGACTTATACCCTACTTAGATAAACAAGTCATTCAATATCAATAATATTCATCAATCTCATAATTTCAACAGGTCAAAGTGAAAAATGAACATTACTTTAATTTTCAAAAGGCAACAAGCTAAGAAGATCGTCAACAATGCGAATAACAGGATAAGTCATTTCGTCTACTTCTTTTCTTTTCTTTTTCCTGGTTAGTAATACTACTCCAGTATTAGTTGACTACTTGAGCCACTTGAGTGATTGTGATAGTCAATCGTCTCTTTTATTTTGGAGCTTAACTTTTATAATAAAGTTTACATATGGTATCATGGGTCTCAACTATCAAATTAAGATTTTGAATGAGCTTTATGTTATTGGTGTTAAATTGCTAGCCTCAACGATTGAACCAATTATGTATAAACTTGGTGGCACTTATATTGATAGACAAGAACTTTTTAAAATTTGATATGATGTACGTTATTGTTACTCTTATCTGGTTATGTACTCATGGTGACCATGGGAAAAAAAATGTCTCTAAAAAGGATGGGATTGCTAAAAAAATCTCTTAGCTTAGACATATATAGAATTTTAAGTTTTAAATAACAATTCAACGTATAACTTCTAGCATATTCATGTTTAAAGTTGATAAGTTTTGACCATCAGACTCAAATACATCAAATCTCTACCTGTGGTCATACGTTTATATATGCAGAAGCATCTACTTTACACTTAGAACACTCTGCAACACACCTCCCATGAATATCACACTTGATCACCATATCGCTCCCTCCACGGTCCACCAATGCCGCAACCATATAACCAGATGAAAGCAACAATGGCAACGTATCGAATTGAAGAAAACTCTTGCGCATCACTAGTGCCACTAGGTTAACACATAGTTAGACCGTTGAGCTAACAATGCCAAAGACGAGTGCAGACCTTGCAAATAGCCTCCTCTGCCTCTCAGTCCCAAGGTAATAAAACCAACCTAAATAACCTCTCTTTAGCCACACCACTTTATTCTCCTTCCCTTCGTGAATCGCCTCAACTAGCGATATCATCACACAAATCGAAGATGTAACAACACTTAACTTCAAGTAAAAGGGTGTACTAATTTTTCCAAGTGCATTTGCTTGTGTAAATGTAGCTTGACATACTTCAATTACAACATTTAGCACAATAAAAACCCACTTTGAAGTACACCCATTTCACATTTATGATACTACAATATTTGAGCAAACCATAAAGTTATTGAACCATGATTATTGTAATCAGCTTGTTGATTAGTGTGTGTTCCTTGGGCTTGGAGGACTGGCACCTCAGGTTCATCATTCTTCTGATCTTCGGATTGCAAATAATCGTCTGGTTCGAGAGCCATTTCAACCGGACCCCAATCATAATAGTCTTCAGACCGATCATCATAATAATAAAAAACGCCATATTCTTCTGAGGATGAATAATCAGCATTGATGTACGCTTCCATCAAGCTAGCTCGTTGTGTACTTTTTTGAATTATTATTTAATGTGAGTTATTTTAAGTATATAGATGATTATAAGTTTGCTATATATGTTAGTAAGAATGAAAGCTAAGGAGCATTTAATTGCTGTTTAATTTGAATTTGTTAGGGATATAAAGAGCTGAAAAGAGCTAGGAAATTTCAAATGTACCTTCATGGAATTTGCTTCATTATCTCTTGGTTTTGGTAAAACCAGTTGTTACTTTAATTAGTTTAGGAGCACCACACATTTTAGTAATTATTGTACACCCTTTGTTCCCTATTTTCATTGTCTGTTATTATTTACCTGTTCATTATGGTATATGATATAATTATAGTATTATAATTAATTGGGGTAATAATTGATGAGAGGGAAACAACTTGCAACTAATAGTGGGTGATATATAAAGTTCATTTTAATAAAAAAAAATATTATAAATTTAATAAAGTTGTTTAGTAAAAAAAAAATATGAAACATCCCAAAACAACATATCTAAAGAAACATAGAGAACGAAGGGAGTACAATATAATCAAGAATTTGAATTGCAATGAACTTTCATAACTATCTATCAAACTATTTGAAGTCAATATGTGCTCACTGAACTATTAAAAACAGATTTTGTAAACACCCGCGAAGGACAATAATATAAACATGAGATAACAACCTAAAATATATATATGATTATTGATTTACATGTTTATATCTCAAATATTATATGCTTACATAATTTGTAGGTCACCTTTTTAAGCCTCACGACCAACTAGATTGCAAAAAAAAAAAAATACCGGTACGGGTACGGATATAAAACGGATACGTGAAAACGCCATTGAAAAAACTAAGGATACGGGTACATGAAAGAAAACAGTAAAAAAATGTATAAATTTAGATATAATTTCAATTGAACGTAGAGGCAAATATCATATTTGATAATGATAATACGGTTATGAAACATATGATTATTCAAAACCTAAAAATCATAAATAATTAAAGCAGGAAAAATTACTTAAAAGCTATTAGGTACTCGAGTGGGTCTAATCAATTATGTCATAGTGGGTACATATGTCCAATATGTGTCGGTGTCAAATACGAAGTACGGCAGGTTGGAGGTGTGTCCGTGCAACCTAGACGACCAATAATAATTTTACAAGGGCAATAAAATACTGTCGACTAATGGATTTTATGCGTCCAATATTAATGATGTAATACGGTTAGGAATTAGCATAAGAAGGAAGAAAATGGTGGGAGGAAATTAAACCATAGAAATAGTTTGGAGGAAGAAAGATAGAAAGAGCAGAAAGAGAGTGATTTTTTGTTATTTTAAATTTTGTGTAAAATGAGAGTACCATAGTCTCTATTATCAAAGTACATTAATAAAATCTACTACCTCTGTTACGAATTATGTGCAATATTTGGATAATAATAATTCAAATGTTGAATACAATTCCTAACGGATCGGATGTAGTATAAATTTCATTACATTACACTGACACAAACTAAAATTGATGACAATACTAACAGTACAAACTTAGTCAATGTAGCTATACTAATATCTATATTCCAACAAATATTAAAATGAGTGAAGATGAGATACATGGAAAATTAAAATTGGAAAAGAAAATTTATTTCTAAGCAATCTATTGTTTTACATGCATTCTAACATGTGACAAAAATACATGTCAAAGTGACTTTACATTCTTTTTAAAGAAAAATCCAAACAATGAATTGCTCAATAAAATGTTGCACTGTAACACGTAACAAAAATACATATTAGCTTGACAAAAATCGATTTAGTGAATGGAAGCAACTAAACAAAACAAACAATATCATTGCAGCAGATCTTTTTCACGCTATATAGAATTGATATTGATTTTGCCAATTAATGATTTCTAATTGTGTATAGTTCCTCAAACTTAAATCCCAATTGATAGCCTTCTGATAGAATATAAAACTAATTCCTGGACCTTCACCATTAGCTTAAGCTTTTGGTTGAGATGATCCTCTAATATAATATCGGCGCAAATGTGACTCAACGGTTACGAGTTCGAATCTTATCCATCCCTTCTTTCTAAGTGGAATTATTAAGCGCGGGATATGAGGGAGCCCATGCCCCCTTTAGTTGAGTTGGTCCTCTAATACCTTCAAATTATATTGCATTCGTTTATTTGACTCATTAGTCTAGTTCATTTCAACTATCGTAACTCAGATTTTCAAACATAACTTGCATATGTGGTTTTCAATATCTTGTACATTTATTTATTTTAGCTTATTATTTTAACATAATTCATCTTTAATCCTTAGAGTTAGGGCCTGTTTACTACTGCTGAACTGAACTGAATTGAATTAAATGGAGCTGAACTGAAAGTTTTTTATGAAGGCTTAATGAGTAGCAAAATAAAAGAAAACTAAACTGAACTGTACTGAACGGAGTTAAGCTGAAGTAAAGTGGCCCTTACATACGTATATCACTAATTCACTACTAACAAATTAGTCCTCTAATACGATTGATAAGAAACGTTTGTGACAACTAGAGGGAAGTATTAAACACTGCAACACTACGCAGGCATATAATTTCTTTAAACTAATACTTGCCAAGTTGCCATGCATATATAATAGATCTCTGCTCAAATGCTTAATTTATGCTTTATTAATAATTGACAATTATTTGTTATAAAAATTAGTAGAATGAATACTGTGTAAACCCGGTATATGGTAAAATTACTATGTAATGGTCAATTTGAACCAGTTTTTTGGTAACTAAAATTAAACTTTTATTACACGTATATATATACACGTATATATACACGTATATATATTCGTTAAATTAAATTTTTTAATATTCAAAAGCGAGTAAATATACCGTAACTTGAACTGATATTAAGGTAATTAAAACTCCAATAACCATAACTCGAACTCAATAAAATATAACTTGATTTGATTTTTACGATAACTAGAACGCAAAAAATCATGACTTTAAACACCTTACACAATTACTATACACCAAACGCATAATTTTTCATACTCAAGCAACCAAAAATCCATCCAAAGATTTCATGTGGACTCCCTCAATGAACATAGATACAAGTCCAGTCCACATACTATCTCATTTCAAAGTCCACTCTGTTCCATCAACTAATTCAATTTTATTTCTCAAAAAATAAATAATTAAATAAATAAATAAATCCCCTGAAAATTTGTTCACAAATATTTTTTCAACTGAAGTAGTAAACAAACTACTACGAAGTAACAGGAAAATCCCAAAATAAAATGGATGTGATATTTGTAACACCAAAAGAATCATTCACCATAGAAATAGGTTACTTTGATACAGTTTTAGAAATTAAAGAAAAAATTCAAAAATATATAAAAATTCCAATTTCTCAACAAACCCTTATTTTTAATGGTAAAATTCTTGAAGATAATGGTGATGTTGAATCTTGTGTTATTCTTCATAATTCTAGAATTCAACTTAATGTTGAAGTTGAACCACAAAAATCCCCTGAAAAACTTAGGTTAAAAAATGAAGACTTTCTTAATAATATTAATAATAATAATAATAATAATAATAATAATAATAATAATAATAATAACCCCATTTTTTCATTTTCTAAAAAAACTCAAGTTGTTCTAAATTTGCCTACTTCTAAAATCCATGTTCGTACTAAACTCTCCATTGATGTTGACTTGAGTGATTCTGTTGAGCATTTGAAGAAGAAAATCTACCAAATTGAAGGTCTTTTATTTTATTTATTGCTTTTACTTTTGCATTATTTTGATGTTATATTTAATTAATTGCATTTTCTTGTTCATTATTTGAGTTTTTAACGTAATGTGTTGTTCCAATTATTTAGGTAGTCGTATTAAATGGATATCATTTAGTTACATAATAATGTGTTAATGTATGTTATGTTGAATTTTCTTAGTTATTTGGTGTTATTATTGTTATTTTGTGTTTAAAGAAATTTTCTCTAGGGAGTTTTTTTATTGTGTCTTTAAATTTCGGCTAGTGTCACTTTGATTTCTTGGTTTTGGGTGTTCGTGGTGTATTTTCACTCTAGGGAGTTTTCGTCGTAGGTGGTACGTTGTCTATGTCTTTGAATTTCAGCTAATGTTGTTTTGATCTCTTCGTTCCGAGGTGGCTTAATTTGATGGAGTTGTTATTGTTTGCTCTAGGGACATTTCGTTGCTGGTGTCTTTAAATTCGGCTCGATTTACATTTCTAAAAACAATGTGTTGGTTGGTATGAATGTATGATGATATTGTCTTAAGATGAGTATAGTACCCTGCTTTCCATTTTTTTTTTTACTTTTATACATTTGCATGATGTTATGAATAAGAAATAGAGAAAATAAATATTCACATCGATTTTTTTGTTACATTAATGTTGATATTTTCTTGTGAATTGAAGGCTATATTCAAGCATCAAATCAAAATACTGTTGTGATTTCATTTCTATAAATAGTTAATATGTTAGATCTGATATGCTTTCCTTTTGCCTCTTTGTTTTGTCTACTGAGTTGTTTAATATCTGAGTGATATCTAATTTGTTTGTGAATATGATTGTTGCAGGTTTTCCTGCACATCTTCTAGCACTTTACATAAACAGGAATATTGAGCTGCAAGATCACAGAAAACTGCGCGAATATGAGATCAAAGATGGGACTGAGATAGATGTTTTGATTAGGCCGCACTCAGTTCCTGCACCACCTCTTATTATGACAAACACAGTTTCGACAATGAATTCAAAGAAACTAAGGATCATAGTGGTATCAAAGTGTGGAACTAAGAAGCTGCCTGTGGAAGTTAATCCCATGGATAAGGTGCAGGTAAACATCCAAAAGCAGAATTGATTCAGCATTAACCACAGTTCTGTAAATTGTGATTTCTAATGCTGAACATGTTATTATTAAAGGTGCTAAGAAAAGAGCTGGAGAAGCTGCAACAGAAGATGAAGTTTGAGCTACCAGAAGAAGGGTATTTCTTCATTTATCAGCAGAATGTGATGGAAGAGAAGGAGACGTTCAAGTGGCATGGTGTTCGTCAAGATGATACTATCGACATCTTCAATGGAAGTGTTACTGGAGGACCGTAAAAATCATGGAATTATAAGGCAATGCATATAGATGGTCGACACAATAAATATTCATAGGTTTCTTAGTTGTTGTTGGAGAAATTAGGCATGCTCTTTTAGGCCAGCATCTAGTTTTGCAGACTTGCCAATTTCTCACATTTCGTATAGGTTTTATCACCAGTTGCTTTAAGGGTCTGTTTACTTTAGCTTAAAATCTGTTCAGTTCAGCTCCATTCAGTTCAGTTCAACTCCATTCAGTTCAATTCAGTTCTGCTCCAATCAGTTCAGTTCAACTCCATTCAGCATCAATTCAGCTCAACTCTTCTCTTATTTTGCTATTCATTAATCCTTCATAAAAAACTTTCAGTTCAATTCAATTCTGCTCCAATCAGTTCAGCTCAACTATTTTCAGTTGAAGTAAACATGCCCTAAGTGTAGTTAAGAAAGTACTTAAATAGCAATGTGGCACATTTAGTAGTTGATTAGCTAGTTGTATTTCTTGTCTTCTTTCAATGACATGGAAGGATACACTTGATGTAGATTTCAAATACTTACAATACTGTGTGTTGATTACCTGTTGTTATCATTAAGACATAAACTGTTATCACTAATTACTGTGTTCCTGTTACAATTTAAAGATGCATCACAAATATCAAATTGAACAAAACAAGAAAGATATAACAAGTATAAAGGGAAAAAATGCTGGATGAAGACAGTACAGTGTGCAAGAAATGAATAAGAAGACGGCAGAAAGCCAGAAACTATCAACAATCAATAAATCCGAGACGGAGTAGTATCCAATGGAGCACAGCTCAGAAGAATGAAAACATAAAAGCCTTTTGATTTCTGAAGAACTCTAAGCTTGAATGTACAAGCATGCTAAGGGGTGTGTGCCAAATCAACACAAGCATTGGTACATGAGGCAAGAAGGCAAGCAACCCTGTATACACAGCCTTCTCTGCAGCTAATTACAATAAATCAGGCACTTCTAAACCACCTTAAGCCTGCGCCACCCACCCAGGAAAATTATACTACCTATCTAGGATCTGTATGATTATCTGCCACCTCAAGTTAGTAAATCTCAAATTCTCGACCAGGGAAAACCTTAGTCAGCTTCACAACAAATAACTCAAATTTGTTACCTCAATATGATTTTTTTCGTGTCACTAATCCACAGAATATAACCCATATCTAGCAGAAGAATTCTCTTCATCATGGATAGCAACCCAGTCTGGGTTATTTTCATCCACTTGTAATCTCATAAGATCACCACGTTGTGCAAAACTTAAAGCTGCAAAGCAAGATCTGGCTGCTGAGAGTCAACTGATGATTGAAAAGCAACATTCAGATCTGGGGGAAGTGTATCCTGTTTCTGTTTTGGTTGAATATGTGGACTAAGACCTCTCCAAGGGGGTTGCGCTTGAAATCTAGACAAGTCATTGGTAACTAATGGAGGAAATGCCATCGGTCTGCTCGTCATTTGAGCTTCATTTCCAGCTTTAGTATTAGGTTGTTGTGCAAATGATTTGAAGGGTAGGCCCGTTTTTTCTGGCGGAAAGTGCATCGTGCCTGAGACTGGATATTCGACTTGAGGTTGCATTGCTTGAGGATAGAACATTCGTGTTGCATTGTGCAATGATTCTGAAGATATCTGACTTCGATTCGTTCCATTTGTGCCATAGTTTTGAGCAGCAGGCCTGAATCCTACAGAACCAACAGACATCCACGCACTGGCAGCTGCCGCAGCAGCATTGCCTACAGCATCACCCCTAGGAGATGGAACAGGAGGCCTAGCTTGTGCGGGGATATGACCATGAATTGCTCCATTCGGTTGCTTCTGAGCCTTCTCTGTCAGCATCTTCATAACCAAAACTGGGTCACTAAGACCCTGATCCTGTCTCTGAGACAAAGATGCTGCTGGTCCAGCTAGTTGTGGAGACATTAAACTTGGGGATGAAGTATTTACTTGACTATTTGGTACAAAATTGCTCACTACCTTCCCATTAGATAGGCCATCTGGAGCACCCCCGTTAGTGTCAGGCTGCTTAAAAGGCAGTGAGTGTAGAAAATTTTTACCCTTTGATAAGGATTCACTTGGTATGTTTGCTGGCATTTCCAAACAATGAGGTTGTTTTTGTAGAACTTTATCTGTTTTCTGGTCAGGTGTGGACTGGAAATTTGTTTCCACCCACTTCTTACCTATTTCCATACCATGTGGCAGTTTTTGGGAAATACAATCTCTTTTTTGATCAGCTATGGAGGGGGAATTCGGTTCCACTCTCTTTGCCCCCATATTTTCAGGACAGAGTGAATCCCTGGGAAAACGGCTATGCTGCTGAAAAACAGTACCATTAGGCCGACTGTTAGTAGATGGACAATTTAATCCAGTTTCCTTGAGCATCATGTGTTCAGAACCTTTGGAAAATGGATTCTTCTGTTGAGGTATAGGATCAGTTGGGGATTTTGGTTTGGCACCGCCAGAGCCAAACAAATTGGCCAATTTCCCCTCTGAGCTTGGCTGATTAAGACGGTGGTTTATATTAGCTTGCACTCGGCTCTTTAAAAGTTTGTCATCCTTTCGAGTTTTAACAACATCATCTGACGACCTAGAAACAATGGGATCCTTCTTCATATCCTTTCTTAAGTCAACAGCATTGTGTAATCTAGAAGTAAAGGGGTCTTTTTGACGTTCAACAACAAACACTGCCGCAGGAAGTGGCTCATACTCTCCAATCCATCCACGACCATGCTTGTAACCAGGAGGAAGAACCTGTTCAATTTTCTTGGAGGCAATTCCCCACGCCCTTGGTCCAAGATTTGCAGCAAATCGAGCCAAACTACGGGCATATGGAAATTCTCCAGACAAACCAACCTGAAGCACAAAAGAAGTGTCAAATAAATGGTAGATGTCAATAGAACAAGGAAGAAGATCATAACAATGATAACATACAGGAATTAATTGCTTCGTGTCTCCATCAAATGTTGAAAATATTGACTCAGACCTATCTTCGGGCTGATTTGAAGTGTTGTAAGTTGCACGACGGTTCTCATCGACCACAAATGATCTCCTTCCGAATTTTGGCAGAACACCCTTCCCTGGGAGGGACAAAACAGTATAGCCATTCAGATATTATACACACAAACAGAGGGTATAAGCACAAATGCTCTTTGTTCTTCCCTGCCCATAAAACTATAAAAGCCTGGAGCAGCAATAACTTCAGAGGAAAGGATCACCAAAGTAATCATTTGTTATACCTGCAGGTGCATCTTCAGCTTTCTCATGATTATTATCAGGAAGGACAGAAATGTTCTCTCTCTCTACAGGCCCATCATTATTGCTCAGTCTGTCAAAGGTACTTGCATGATCAGCGCCACAAGTGTTAGGGGCATCTGTAGTCGCAAGGGTCGCACCAGATGAAAAATCAGAGCCTAATGATTCATGTGTGCCTCGGTTGAACAGCTTCTTTGTTTGCTTCTTGATAAGAGGGTAGGATCTCTCTTTTTGCTCAAACTTCGGCTCAAGCTTTGGTTCACATTTTGGTTCAGGTTTAGGTTCTTTCTCTAGTCGGTCAATTTGCATCCTTATCCGCTGAAATTTCTTTTCACCAAGTTCTTTGATTGCACGAGCCTTTCAAAGAAGTACAGATACTGCAATTAATACTATGGCTGATTTTTGTACAATAGCAAAAGAAAAATACAAAAGAAATATCATTGGCTCATACCTGTTTATGGTAAACAGTGTCAGGTGCATTATACTGCATTGCATTGGAGCTAATTAGGAACACATCACTCTGCACCCAAAATGGTTATTTTTTAGTGCTTAGTCATTTTTTATGATTAGGAAGGTTAGGGTGTGGAACTGCAACAAGTTCTCAACAGCATGTATAACATGAAGTTAAATACAGAACAGGGACGACACAATCAACACTGATTTATTATAAGGCTAAACAAAGAACTTCTGAAAAGAACCACGGATTAAGCAAAGAATAGTATAAAGACATATTACATGCTACTCTGGATGCATTAGGAAATTCATGTACAAGTCAAAATGTGAAAGCATGAAATCAATCCTTCTCATTTCTACACTCTGGAAGGTGTAGCCTTTTGAAGTGAAATAGCTATGAGACTTGGGAATAGGCTTGGATTTAAATGTTTAAATTTTGGAGAAGAGGACTTTCAACTTGGTGGACTAATCTGCTGTAGTTCATAGTCCAGCAATAATAAATTATGAAGGGAACATGGTGCATTATAGTTTTACATTACATTATTATTGGAATTTGAAGAGGTAGGATATTTGAATCGAGATGATAACATTTTTGGTCATTCCATCGAAACAAATATTTTCCATATCCATTCTAAGACATAATCACACTTTTTTCTCTTTTTTAAGTCTACTCTTATATCTTTATATCATTCTTGATCTCCATGACCACAAATGCGAATCAAATCAGCAACAAGTGGTTTCAAACTTAGAACCAAATATCTTTTGGACAAGATGTTCCTGTAATGAAATAAAACAAGTAAATAATCTATGTTATAGAATCTTTGAGATTTAAGGCCTTAAACCTTCAAATCCAGATATGGGCTGTTGGGTTGGTTATTGGAGCAAATAGTAAAATTAACATCTGGCCCTCAATATTGGAGTAGAATTGAGCTTGGCTAAAAATAGATTCCTTAATTAACAGATTGATTCAACCTCAACAATATCTTTACAAAATATTTTGAACTAGACTTGACTCGGGAATGTCAAAAACAGTCAATGAAACTGACTAGCACTGCATTTCAAATGAAGAGTTGGATTAACACAACCAATCAGGACTAAATGCATCCAAGTTACAACACTCTCCAAAATCATTTGGAATAATTTTGATGTTGGGGCTGTAACAATGGCACATACGATGAAAATAGTACCAAAAGTTTCAAGTACTGTGACTTTTTTTAAATCAAATTCACCGAGAAGAAATACCCCTACTGCTAAATTTTCATGAGCAGGCTAGGGCCACGCCACCAATTATAAAGAGAGAATTCACCTCACATAGTCACAAAGCCTAGGAGGTTTCATCTTAACACCATATGGCAATGAAGGAGTAACTTCCTAACCTTGTAAGGTGAGCAACTCTCTCTAGTAAGTAGTAACTTCATTGAGGGACACTCACATGTGACAAATAATTTGGGGCATTATTTTAAGGAGTCTTAACAACTAGCCTTTAAGGAGGGCAATTGAGAGCATAACTGCATACCTAAAAACAATTCTATCAATTTGTCCTTGTCAATTACATACTCGGACATTTCCATTATGACGTAAGTCATTCTCAAACCAATACTACACTTCTAAAGCAGATAATTTTCACCTATTAAACCAATATCGATTACTTTCATTTCAATAGGCAGTCCACTTTACTCATTACTGATCTAAAACAGATGTAATGCAGACCTAAACTCTGGGCATTAGGTAAACAGACTTTCTATAGGCTGCAGCCTGCAGGAAGATTGGACTGCTACTAAATTCAAAAACTAGACTAAATGGTCACTTGGTCAATACTTAATATGGACGATTAAAGTACTACGTATATTAAGTTTCAAAAATTAAAGAATACTACTACATAAATAAACAGTTGCACAAAACTGTGAGGACACATGGAAAGAGTGGAAAGAATGTGGACCATAAGAAAATCAGCACTAAAACGCTGCAACGCATTTTATGAGATCATTAGTCATTAATTGATAAACTAATATGACACAGGCAGTAGCATATGTTCATTAACATCAAATAATAAGTACTCCGTTGATAATAGATATTAACCACCCAACATATAGGCAGGAAAAAGGGATATCAACAAAATTTTGAGACTCTGGCTATACTTAGTCAGCAATCCACATTATTAAGACATTCTCATTGATCATTATCACAAACTGAATCTCCAAAAGTCTGGCAACTTTGAGGGGTATTCGAAAAAGCGAAAATTAAGGAGCACCAACCTCAAATTGCTCCAACGTGGAATATGCACCATTTGCAAGCTTCTTTCTGACGGTGGAAAAATCCATGGGATGTTCAATGACATCATGATAGTCTGGGAGCTACAACAAAGCAGCATTGTATCAAAATTCCAATATTTTTCCATAATACCAATGTACTCACTAGCAAACTACAAACATTGATTTCATAACGGAGGCGAAAAGGAAATTCAAGTTCAAGTACCTCCTCAGGATCAACTGGCTCAGAATAAACACCATATGTATCTTTTCTGCCACATTAAAACCAAAACTCACATTTAGCAATCAAATATTTCGAAACAATTAACCGTACAAAAATGGATTATTATTTCAATCAATTGAATTAAAACCACCATACTTTTGAAGTTTGTCCAGTATCATTTCCAATTGCTTCTTATCAGGAAGAGGAGTATTACCATCATAATTCTTTATTTTCTCACCAATTTGCATCCCTGTAAATCACCAATTTCATTCAAACAACCCCATTTCAGAGAAACCAATCAAAAATCACAACAACAAAGTTCAAAAACTCGAAATTTCGAAATCAAAAAATTAAACCAACCCACCAGAATCATAATCAACTCTTTTTGGCTCTTCTTTCCCACATTTTTCCTGCTAAAACACAAATTCAAATTCACAAACATAAACATAAACTCACATCAAAAAACAGTAAAACACACCAAAAATCAATAAAACCTACATTAATACATCAAAATAAGATAATTTCCAAGAATCATCATTGATCATGAGAGTTTGATGTTAATACAACACACACTCACAAGAGAGAGAAAGTATTGAAATATGGACCAATCACAAATTACTCTCTTTCTCTCTCCTCTCTCAAAATCATAATCAATCTAAGCTCACCTCAGCTGGCCCCCTCCACTGTCTCTCTCTCTCATTTTTTTTTTCACAGATCCAAAAAATAATTCAAAAAAAACACAAAAAAAATCATCACAAAAAAAAAAAAAAACGAACTACTACCTCATCAACATCATCATTATCGGATTTTTCGCCATTATCATCGTCAACTTCATCTTCAACCTCCTCCTCAACATCATCATCATCATCATTAACTCTTTTACCGCCATTAATCTTCCTCTTCTTAACTTCTCTCTCCTCCACGTCATCTTCATCCTCATCCTCCGATTCACCACTCGTAACTCGTCTTCTTCGACTCACTACTCTATCATTACCACCACTACTATTACTCCTCCTTCTCCTTCTTCTTCTACCATTACTTCTAATATTACTCCTACTTTTATCATCATTATTATTATAATGATGATTACTTCTATTAATTTTTTCATTAATATTACTATTTTTATTACTATTAATCTTCACAACTAACTTCACTTTTTTTCCTCTTCTTCTTCCTCTATCATCATCATCATCATCAACACCTTCATGACCTCTTACTCCAACATCATCATCATCTTCTTCTTCTTCATCTTCATCAACTTCATCATCGCCGATGACTACGTCATCATCATCATCCGAAACGTCGTCGTCGTCTAAGTAATCTTCATCATAATCAATGATATTGTACCGGAAACTCCTCCGTCGTAGACTTCGCCGGACTTCAGCCGACGACGGCGAAACTCCGGTGTGCTTAGCTGTTGGATCTGCTTTCGATGGCCTTCCTTTCTTCTTCCTCCTTTCGATCTGAACCATTTTTCTTCCTCTCTCTCCTCTTTCTCTCTCTACTGTGGTAGAAGCTAAAGTAGACTAATCTCCTTTTTTATTTTATTTTATTTTTTTTGTTTAGATGAGAGAGGAGAGAGAAAGAATTTTTTTTGTTTTTTAATTTTTTTTCCTGCTTTTTTTAATTTTCTCTCTCTTGTTTTATTGCATTATTGCGTTAGTGGAGAGTGGGGTCCACGAGGGAAAATTAAAAATATTTTTAATGAGGTGGGGACCACTGTTTCTTTTTTTTTTTTTTTGAAATTAAAAAAAAAAAAAAAGAGGGGGGGGGGGGAGAAAGTTAATTTTCTCTCTCTTGTTTATTGCATTATTGCGTTAGTGGAGAGTGGGTCCACGAGGGAAAATTAAAAATATTTTTAATGAGGTGGGGACCACTGTTTC
>PYUH01000238.1:352460-374659 GCA_016808085.1 Suaeda aralocaspica | reverse complement strand
TTTTTTTTTTTTTTTGAAATTAAAAAAAAAATAAAAGAGTGGGGAGGAGGAGAAAGAGGAGGGGAGTGGCTGAGAATGACGGCGTTTTGCCGTTTGGTGTTGGGTTTTTTTGGGGGGTAATTGAAAATTTGAGCTGCCCGTTTTGCCCAGGGTAGGCTTACGTGTCTATTTCAAGTGTTGCCCGAGATAATTGTTTTTTGGGGTGAAAATTACTGACTTTTGGGTGGAATAATTATTGAAAGTACGTGTTTACCATGCTTATTAAATTGACTTTGATAACTTAATTTAACTAAATTGTAATCAATGAGCTATGTTGAAAAATTTTAATTAAACTACGCAGCATTATAGTTATAAAAAAGTGATTTAGTTTATTAAAATGAGTTTAATAGAATTTTGTCTAATTGAGTACTTTGTGATCTATGTCCACTCTTAAGCTTTGTTTATTTGAGCTGAACTGATATAAATATAATATTCCATATAAAGAATTAGATTGTTTGAAATGGTTTGAAGTGAATAGAATTTAACCTAACTGAGTTAAGATAGAATATATTTGAGTATAACTTTGGTGCAGTTCATTCCATTTCAAAGTTCAAACAATCTGAGTTTGAATTTTATGTTTGAACTGATTTGGTTCATTTTGTTCGGTTTAACTTAAAGAGCACAGTATCACCTATTGATGAAGTGAGCTAATGAGCTATATATAGTTATATACTTTCTAGAATGTTTCATTAATTGTATCACTAGATCATAAAATGCGAAAATTATATAGAGTGTAAACTGTAAAGTATTTTTTACTAAAAGTTTAGAACTATTCTAAAATTTGAAAATATTTGCTATGAAAACAATTTAAAAAAATTACTAAGTAAAATAGTTACAAGGTAATAAAAAAATTTACTCGTACTTAAAATTAACATAATAATGTTTATGCACTTGGGCGATTTTAGTGCGCTTTTTTTTTATTAATTTAATTTGATTAATTATTTTGGGCTAAGTTTAAACTCATATAGTTATATAACTTAAGGGTATACTTTATTGAGCTAATATAATATGGTATGAAATGAGCTAGGCATTGACTTTATTGAGGCCTGGAGGGCATCTAAGCATCTTTGACAGTCAAATTAATCTTATATGGCGAAATACTTAATAAGTTTGGAATTTTAACATTATTTCTAAAATGAGATAATCTTTTAAATTACTTTGCATATATAAAACATAATAAGTTATATGAGGTCTTGTTTGATTCTTTTCGGTGGATACTTTATTAATATCCAAGTATTATAATTTTTACATATACACAACAAAAGATATTTAAGGTTAAACAAGTACATTGACATATTTGCAAGTCAAAACGTATCAAATAAATGAAAACGGATGGAGTAATTTAGTATCCATATGGACATGTATGAACAATTATAATTGAGTTCAAAATTTGATAATTTTCCTTACAAAGTTTTCGTTGATACACATTAATTGTCTTTATTTTCAATTATTCGCTATTTATATAGGATTTTGTTAATAAGTACTCTCATGAAAATGTTTAAGAGGATCTTATATGCAAAAGATCTTAATTAAGAGCCCCATACATAGGTGGTAGGCCATACAAGTCAAACAATCATGCTAGTATGCCACATCCCAGTGTGGCAGTGTGCGACTAGAGTCGAATATAAACAATCATACAAATGCAGTTGGAGGATAATAACTTTATATGAATCCCGGTAGATAAATAAAAAGAAAAGTGGGTGTAATGCTATTAACATTTTTTTCCTTTTTCCAATTTTCATCTAAGTTTGTAAATTGCCCGAATTCTTGACCTTTTTTTAATACATAGTACTCCCTACGTTCCCTATTATTTTTTATGGTCACTATTTACCCTCTCATTTTGATATATAATATAATAATAGTGGTGAGGTTAAGGTATTAATTGATAAGAGAGAAACAAGTTACAATTAATAGAAACTTGATTAGTGAGTGGTGTGTGAGGTCCATTTTAATTAAAAAATGTTAAAAATGTAATAAAGTTGTAATGTAAAGAAAAATATGGAACATAAAGAAACAAGATATGTAAAGAAAAATAGGGAAGGGAGGGAGTAGTTTGTTTGGTAGTGGAAAATTCTCTAATTTTGGAGGTTTTTAATAGTTAATTTAATAGTGGAATTCCATATTTGTAAAAAAATATTGATAAATTATTATAAATTCTACATAATTTGAACTATCTATACATTTTTGCTGTAGTATCTGTACAGAGTTCAACAAATATTTTTTAAACTGGATCGAGGGACGAATGTATTCAAATAAGGACCAATATATAAACATGTTTTGCAATAGAAATATTTTTTAAATTAGCTAACAAAATAAAACACTCTTCACGAAAAATCTTAACCGACTAAGTAAACGAGGTGTAAACCTTACAACCATCCCGCTTAGAAAGTTATTGATTTTTGCCTATTTGCATTGAAAGTTTGAGGGTGCATGACATTTTTTTTTTCTAGCAGAGCTTTAATAAAGTCTATGATGAAACTGTTTCACCATTAAGACCATAGCTACTTGTAGATTTGTTGAAATTAATCAATACGGAGTAAATATTATTGTCTAATTTACAACAGATCAAAGTACTCTCCGTAGTAAATAAGATTGTTTTATATAGATTTTTGTAAAATTTTATAGTTACAAACTTTCATCTAATTACCTAGCAAGCGGAAATCTCAATTAATTGACCAATCAACGTCCTAAATTTTAACCTTAGATTTTTAGCCAATTATCTAGTAAGTGGATATTAATTATTTTGTTCCATTTATTAGTATCATGATTAAATAATGCAATATCATTGGTGTTGTGATTCTAGGTTGAGACAATCGAATATAATATGAGTATCTAACACCTAGATCAACTAACTCTTTTTTTTTTTTTTATATATTGTCCGTCACTCAAGGGATGCTAAACACAACACATAAATTTCAAAACAATTTCCTCATCGCATGAATTTTTTAAGTTTGTTTGATCCTTATTGCAAGTTCCAACCTTTATTTTTTTCCTTTTTACTCCACAAATAATTAGACTTTTGATAAGGAAATATAAATAAATTAGACCTAATGAAATTATGGTCCTAATTTTTTTTTAACTTATTTTAAGCTTATTGCAATTTATTTTGTCTCGTCAAAAAAGTTCAATTCATTTTATTTTGCTAACATCTTAATCTGTATCTTATATTCATTTCAATTAATATCTAACGTGAGTACTTTTTGGATGTGCTTTATGGCCAACTAAATTAAAAGGGTTGTGATATGTGTGGTTTTTATAGTGTTTTTCCCCTTGTTTCGAGTCAATTTTGTGCTTAATGGGTGTCATTCTGGCTTTATTTTAGCTCATTCGATGTTCTTTAGCTAATTTGAAGTGTCTCGTCAAGTTTGATTAATTTCCGGCAATTTTAGAGCATTTTAGTTGATTTTTATCATCCACGGTTGTTATGCTCGGTTTTGGTATGTTTTGTAATTTCAGGCAAGAATACCGAGGCTCGGGACGAAGCCGGAAAGCTTAGACGGGATAAGAATGAAGATGCATGGAAATGCGTGCCAAGAAGTATGAAAACAAGCCTTAAAGAACTTATGAAGAAATAAGAAGAAAAGGAAGCAAAATGAACTTCTGAGGTCAAGATGCGGGCGCATGAAAATGCTATGCGGGCGCATTTAATCAAGATTTCAGTTTTAGAGGGCGTTCTGGAGGTCAGATGCGGGCGCATGAATCTCCTATGCGCCCGCATCAGACGTTTTTCCCGATCTTTTTATTCGTCCTTTATTTTCTTTGTACTGAAGGTTTTGTAAGCCCAACTTGGGTACATTAGGCACGGTTTTCTAGGCAAAACAACTTATGCTTTTCATAATTTAGAATTCCTCTCTTAGGATATAGAATTTAAGCACTTTTTCTCTCAAATTAATTTAGGGGAAATTAGGGTTTTGTTCATAACTTTGAAATTCAATTCAATTCAAGTCTTCAATTGTTTCTCCAATTTGGTAATTTTCCTGTTTTTATTCTTTATTTTAGTTTAATTTATGCTTTTTAGTCTTTCTAGTTTAATTAATTTAGTTATTTTTGTTTATGTTAATTAGTTTAATCATCAATTACTTCATGAATTCGATTAGGGTTTTTACAACTATTCATGGTTTAATTTTCATAATTATGAGTGAGTAGTCTAATTTTTAGGGTTAGGGAAACCTTGATCAATCAATGGACTAATTAAATTAGGTTGTTTCAATCCCATAATTAGTAGTCAATTTCCTATTATTGGTTTCTTTGTTTACAATTGAATTGTGCGCAGATTTAGTTGTAATTCTGGTAATTGTTGAATTTGATGCCGAGAGGTAAAAATACCACAATAAGACCACTGAATAATAGGCGGAATTAGTCTAGGCATGAGCGAGAGCCGCTAGATGAGTTTCGAGGGAGTCTAGATTCGAGAGAATTAGTGAGCCCTAATTTGACGATAATTGTGAGGTTGAACGATCTTTGNGTGAGATTGAACGATCTTTGTTAGTGAATCCATTAGTTGTTCTTGGTGACCCGAATGACCCTAGGCTTGGTTTATTGGTTTAATTCTTCGTCATTTCCAGTAATTAGTTAGTAATTAGTCAATAGTCAGTTAGCTAGTCAATACTTCTCGACCAAGGCTCTTTACACAGTTTAAGCTTTTTAGAACTAATAGAGTTTAACTGCTTCCCTGAGGATTCGATCCTTACTACCCTAGCTACATTAGTTAGTGTCGTTTGGTTTACTTTTGATAGGTGTGCGATAGCCTGTTCAGGTTGCAGCAAGATTTATGTGGTAAAATAAAAGATTAGGGTATATTATAATAATAAGCAAAAAGTATAAAAGTTTATACGTTAAGTAATTTCATTTTTGCTAATTAACATTATAATAATAGTTGTAAGGAATATTAAAAAGAATTCTTGCAAATTTGCAATTTCATTTTTTATTCATGCATGCTTGCGTTTTATTTTCTTTGTTTGGTTTCTAATTTTCAAAGTTGTTCCCTATTTTTTGGGTTTTTGTTTCTTTGTTAAATTTTATTATTATGGGATTTAGTAAGGTGATTTGTATTCTTTTGGATTCTTTAATCAGAAAAAATTGGTACGAAGAATCAAATTGCAAAAAACTCAACTTGAAAACATGTTGAGGCATAAAAAATCATTGCTCGCAACAAGTGTGAAATGATGGTATATGATACGTGCTTTAAGGCTATAGGAGACATAAATTTAAATAATTGTTCTTTTATATATATAAAAATAACAATTCATCAATAAGTAAGTCATGCAACATACAAAGATATTCAACCCCAAGTCCCCAACAAGAATATTACTGAATGAATCAAATAGCCAATTTCCTTGTTAAAACTACAAACGTCGTATAAAATTTTCGCAACGGAGCGTCCCCCGCTTATACCGCCACATGCTTTCATATCAAATGAGGACTATCTATAGAACAACTTTTGCCTTTATGCATGTAGCCATGGCCGGCGCTTGGCCAGCGCGAGCTGCGCGGCCGCGCATGGCCTCGTGGTTTCAAAGGGCCTCAAATTACTAGATATATATTATTTGTACTAGATGTTATAATAAAAGTATTATTTGGCTCAGTGGTATGAGGAGTTGCTTAGTATCTTGAGAACCTAGGTTTGAATCTTGTTGCGTGTGTTTTTTATTTTTGTCAAATTTTTTTAGCTATTGCTCATTAAAAGGGATGTCTTTTCCTCTTCTTCTCCTTTCTCTTAGATCTAAAACACTAAAAAACGGTCCCCATTAATTCTTTTTCACTTTTACCTTTTCCTCTTCTTCTCCTTTCTCTTAGTTCTAAAACACTAAAATCGGTCCCCATTAATTCTTCTTCACTTTTAGCTTTTCCTCTTCTTCTCCTTTCTCTTAGATCTAAAATAGTAAAACCCCCATTAATTCTTCTTCACTTTTCCAATCTTAATCTTTATTATTTTTTAGATTCAAGGGCCTTGTATTAAAAATTTGAACAGGGCCTCCAAAACTTCAGCCCCGGCCCTGCATGTAGCCATGGAGATACTGTCCCTCTAATCCATCTTTATGTATTTGGATGTCGAAATGACCATCCTTGTACATCCGCTTCAATCCTTATTAATGACCCTAAAATCCATAAATAGAAATCTAGAAAATGAAAAGAAAAGAAACAAACATAGTTGAAGTCTCACATAGGAGAAGTGTAAGTCTCACTAAAGGAGAATTTATTAAAACAAAATAATAAGGAAAAAATAAACAAGAACTAGTAGACTAGAGAAAAAGGAACTTACCATCAACCTAAAGGGTGATGGTATCCCCAAAACCAATGGAAGAATTAGGGTTTTTTTAAAGAAAAAGGGTAAAGAGAGAAAAGGATGGTAATAAGAGGAGTAACTTCTTAACCTTACTCAATTCATCAATGTGGGCACTTGGCCTACAATACTAGCCATTACAGGCCCAAAGTCGTGGGTTTGGCACTGATACCATGTTAAATACAGGTTTAGATCGCACCCGTCATTCCGTCAATAAGAGAGTCCACCTTAAAATGTCTTCAAGACTCCATCTTAAAACCATATAGCAATAAGGGGAGTAACTCCTCAACCTTATAAAGTGTTTAACTCTCTCTCAATTCATTAATATAGGACACTCACATGTGGGCTTCAATAGAGTCTTATAACTGATTAAATATCATTCCTCGTAATTTTATTTTTTAAAAAAAGGCTTAATAAAGTTTAATTGACTCCAAAAAGACTAACAAGTTTAGGGTGTGTTAAAATTCTTTCCAATAATTTTCAATCTATTCCAATAATTTCATATCTATTTAAAAACCTTTAGTCCATTCCGGTTATTTTCAATCTATTATTTCATTTTAACTCATTCTAATCCAATATACCATTCTTAAACTACAATAAGGTCTAACCAATACCAATCCATTCCAATCAATTATAATCAATTTCTATAAACTTTTGTCTTAATTCGTGAAAAAAAAACTAAATGAATTTAGTTATGTTTGAGCCCTATGACCTATCCCTGTCTTTTTTAATTGCTATATTCACTTTTTTATATCTCCCAAAACACTACTTATAATATAATTATCTCGAATTTTGTATAATAAAAAATTATATTTTTCAAAAAAATAAAATGAGAATATTTATTTGAAAAAAATGCATAGACTATTTAAATTGTTTACGGCTCATTGTTTTGACAAATTTGGTCTTCAAAAAATTAGTTGTGGCACGTATTTTTGCCCTTGGGCTTTTTATGTATTAGGCCTCTTTTTTCCTCTTTTCCTTTCTTTTCTTAAATCACCACGGAAACATCATTGTTGTCACCAATGCCGCGGCCGTCCTCTGCCAACCCAACACCTTCTATCACCCTTTTCCCCATTTGATTAAAGGATCTATTAGGGTTTTCTTTAAGGTGCTAAATATGAAAACAAATTTTCAATTTGCATCGATGTATGTGTAATTTATACTCACATTCCTAAATTATTACTTTGTACTCACTATATCAATATAATAAATGTTTGTTCATAGTCCTTAAGCATTATCCTTGAATAAATGACAATCATCGGGTTAGTTGTTTGGTTACAAGGAAGTGGAGAGAAAGGGAGAGAAGGGAAGGGAAGGAAAGGAAAGGAAAGGAAACAAGCTTCGTAGTTTGAATAGTTAATTGGGGGAAGGAGTGAAAGGAAGAGATCTATTTTCCCTCCTCCTTTAATAAGCACTATCCCTCCAATATTAGAGAGATTTGGAAGGAAAATAGAATTTACTTCCTCCCTTTCTTTACCCTCCCCTTCCCCCTATTTCTCTCCCCTCCCTTCAGACTTGTTATCCAAAGTTCCAAACAATTTGTTAATGACTTGGCCATGTATTTATGGGTTTATTTATAGTTCAATAGAGTCTATTTTAACCTAAGGGAATAGTTGTTGCAATTTTTTCCGCCATTCAAACAATTATTGTTGTAATTTTTTCGTCATGCTTGAAGGCATTTTAGGTTGTAATTTTTTTAAAAAAATTTTAGGGTACATTAGATAGATCTGAAACCTGATAATTTAAGACTTAGGGTTATTTGAGAAAAATTCCCTTAAAAAGTAGCAAAACTACCAAAATTATACAAAAAAACATGTAACACGATCAAGTAATTTGATAACGACGAGGACTCGAAGCAAGTAATTTCCTATTTAGTATATCCACTTCATTACCGGAAGATATAACTCGAACCCTATTAAATCTATTAACAATCTAACATGTTACATGTGGAATCAATTCTATGACATCACGAACAAAACTTGATTTTCAATTTATCAATTTGTTCTGGTTTGCTTAATAAAACATGAACATTCTATGATTCTATCAACTTGCTTCAATTGAGCTCGCTTGATTAGAGAATTTAAAATAAAGAATCCAATCTCTTATAATATTTTAACCTTATCTATTTGACTATGTTAGTAGAACCAAATCTAAATCTCACGAAAGTTCAATACGAGGATTAAGCATTTATTTCAAGCTATTTAAGAAAATTATTAATACAACTTTTATGCATGTTGCATTTGATAATTGGCCTTGCTAAGGCAGACTTTGTACCAAATAATTTAAAGAGCGTTTGTGTGGGACCGTTGATAATGCTAATTATGCTACTAGAGGTATCATGGGCCGAGTCGGGTACATATGTGTCATGGGCTAGATTGGACTGGGCGGTCCCTGTTGGCCTCTTAGTCTTAATTACACACTACTCCTTTCGTTTTGAGGATGTATATGGTACAACTGATTCTATTTAGCAAGGTAAAACTAAGGGCAAAAAAATTGTTATTTGATTCAAATCCATTTTATAGTTCATTTCAAAATCAAATGAACAATTTTTTTGCCTTTGATTGTATTTTGTCAGATACAACCATCTTTACAAGATAATTGCCAATGCATCTATCCTTCATTTGTGTATAAAAGTTTATAATACTGAATTACTGACCGAGAGCATATGATTAAGATCTTAATGCATTTAGTTGCTTATTAATGATCTTTTGGCCTATTGATTAAAAATCGAGATCATATATATAACTGATCACGATTTAAAGTTATTTTCCCCTAACTTAAACAATTGCAATATAATTAATTATGCATTAGTGTTAACTCATTGCTACTAAAAAAATGTATTCTTCGTAGTTTGCCTTTTGCTTCTCATTAAAACTACTTTTAGAGTTTGAGGCTTGGAACCATATATATTATTTTCCAACTCCATTGTAAAGCTACACACCTACATGTTACAGAGACACATAGATTAGAGTAGTTATTTTCTGGCATTGACCCAAATAACCTAATTAAGCTAAGATGGGGGAGCCAATAATGAATAATTAAAGAAAGAATTCGCAACTTAAAAGACCAATGATATTTATTCAACGGCACAACTTCCAACTGGTAATGATGTTTATAATTGACTACAATTTGAAATGCAAAGTCAAATTCCAACCAAATAATGGATAATACATGGAAGTTGATTATATAAGGGATTAAGGGAATAAGGTGTATGAATATTGTAATTAACACAATATTCTCATAATAATGAATAGTCAAAGATAAGAACGATTTTGATAATTTTATCAAATAGAGACTCTATTTTATTTTTTTCTCACATTTTTTTGTATGTATTTCGATCATTCAAGAACTTCCAACAGTTTTGACATTGGTCAGTTATTATTCGTCATTATTGATATTTCATGTTAATTTTTGAGTTAAACATTAAAGTTACTTCCCTTATTGGTTTTTTGAGAGAGAAAGAGAGGGGAGGGGAGGGGAGGGGAGGGGAGAGCAAAAGTGATCACGATAAGAAAAACCAATTAAAGAGTGGTGGAAATATGAAAAGATGAGCATAAATGAGTTGAAAGCATTTGATTGAGTGTTTGGATAGATAAGGTGGTGTGACCCAATACTTTTATGTGTTTTTAGTTAATAATAATTATACTTTATCGGTTTTTTTTACTTGCTATATTTACTTTTTCGTATCTTCCAAAACGTAACTTATAAAATTAATATCTTGATTTTGGTATAATAAAAAATTATAAAAATTATATTTTCGGAAAATATACATCAAGATGAATCAAACAAGATCTCATATGACTATGTTTTTTGTTAAGTATTAAACACCAAAGTGAATCAAAATTACAATGTGAATAGTGTCAAAAACCCTAATGTAGCAACTAGAAAAAAGACCGAGATAGCATGTAGGATTTGCATGGTCATGAAAAATAGTGTTTTTATTACGTATATTTGCGTAGTATAAGACTTCCTTTCAATGATTTGCTAGGGTAAAAATAAAAAAAATATTGATAAATAGCTAGGAAGTTAATTAGGAATTTATATTCCCACCAAAAGTCCAATAGCTGATGCATGGATTCTTATGAAGGTATAGTATGATTGAGAGCACTTTACAGTTGACATACATGCGATTGAATGATGCATGTACTCCGGTTTCCGATCCCTTGCTCTTTGCTGTACACTATCAACCTTAATTTATTAGAGAACGTAACATGGTTTGTCTATGTTGTTATTTTAGTCTATCTAATTTTCCCAAGTTCCTCCACCAAACCGATTACTGTTATCTATTCCTTAGCAAGCTATTTTTTTTTTTTTTTTTAANAAATGAACAATTTTTTTGCCTTTGATTGTATTTTGTCAGATACAACCATCTTTACAAGATAATTGCCAATGCATCTATCCTTCATTTGTGTATAAAAGTTTATAATACTGAATTACTGACCGAGAGCATATGATTAAGATCTTAATGCATTTAGTTGCTTATTAATGATCTTTTGGCCTATTGATTAAAAATCGAGATCATATATATAACTGATCACGATTTAAAGTTATTTTCCCCTAACTTAAACAATTGCAATATAATTAATTATGCATTAGTGTTAACTCATTGCTACTAAAAAAATGTATTCTTCGTAGTTTGCCTTTTGCTTCTCATTAAAACTACTTTTAGAGTTTGAGGCTTGGAACCATATATATTATTTTCCAACTCCATTGTAAAGCTACACACCTACATGTTACAGAGACACATAGATTAGAGTAGTTATTTTCTGGCATTGACCCAAATAACCTAATTAAGCTAAGATGGGGGAGCCAATAATGAATAATTAAAGAAAGAATTCGCAACTTAAAAGACCAATGATATTTATTCAACGGCACAACTTCCAACTGGTAATGATGTTTATAATTGACTACAATTTGAAATGCAAAGTCAAATTCCAACCAAATAATGGATAATACATGGAAGTTGATTATATAAGGGATTAAGGGAATAAGGTGTATGAATATTGTAATTAACACAATATTCTCATAATAATGAATAGTCAAAGATAAGAACGATTTTGATAATTTTATCAAATAGAGACTCTATTTTATTTTTTTCTCACATTTTTTTGTATGTATTTCGATCATTCAAGAACTTCCAACAGTTTTGACATTGGTCAGTTATTATTCGTCATTATTGATATTTCATGTTAATTTTTGAGTTAAACATTAAAGTTACTTCCCTTATTGGTTTTTTGAGAGAGAAAGAGAGGGGAGGGGAGGGGAGGGGAGGGGAGAGCAAAAGTGATCACGATAAGAAAAACCAATTAAAGAGTGGTGGAAATATGAAAAGATGAGCATAAATGAGTTGAAAGCATTTGATTGAGTGTTTGGATAGATAAGGTGGTGTGACCCAATACTTTTATGTGTTTTTAGTTAATAATAATTATACTTTATCGGTTTTTTTTACTTGCTATATTTACTTTTTCGTATCTTCCAAAACGTAACTTATAAAATTAATATCTTGATTTTGGTATAATAAAAAATTATAAAAATTATATTTTCGGAAAATATACATCAAGATGAATCAAACAAGATCTCATATGACTATGTTTTTTGTTAAGTATTAAACACCAAAGTGAATCAAAATTACAATGTGAATAGTGTCAAAAACCCTAATGTAGCAACTAGAAAAAAGACCGAGATAGCATGTAGGATTTGCATGGTCATGAAAAATAGTGTTTTTATTACGTATATTTGCGTAGTATAAGACTTCCTTTCAATGATTTGCTAGGGTAAAAATAAAAAAAATATTGATAAATAGCTAGGAAGTTAATTAGGAATTTATATTCCCACCAAAAGTCCAATAGCTGATGCATGGATTCTTATGAAGGTATAGTATGATTGAGAGCACTTTACAGTTGACATACATGCGATTGAATGATGCATGTACTCCGGTTTCCGATCCCTTGCTCTTTGCTGTACACTATCAACCTTAATTTATTAGAGAACGTAACATGGTTTGTCTATGTTGTTATTTTAGTCTATCTAATTTTCCCAAGTTCCTCCACCAAACCGATTACTGTTATCTATTCCTTAGCAAGCTATTTTTTTTTTTTTTTTTAAATATGTAAGTATGTAACTAGTTAGGGTCTGTTTACTTCAACTGAATGAAAGTTTTTTTTATGAAGGATTAATGAGTAGCAAAATAAAAGAAGGGTTGAACCGAACTGATTTTAAGTTGAAGTTAACAGACCCTTAATCATGTATGACCATTTTATAGTTATAAACTAAATACTAATGTTTTTAAATCATTTTTAGAGATTTTATACAAGTTTTACTTCGTAATAATTAACTTGATTGACCTTTCTCATGTGTAATTTGTCCAATATTTTGATAAATGATTTTATTTAACAAAATTTCAATTAGAGTGACTAAGTAATTTTAGATTGTTATTATTTATGATCTTGTTAAGAAGATTCTTTGAAACATAATATCCAAATTTAATACATTTTTTTAAATGGTTGTAACGTGTAATTTTGATATACATACCAAAATCATTGTTGATTTTAGTTTAGATATGATATATGTACAAAGTATAATTTTATATATGTTTGATTAAACGCAATAATATATTACCCCAGTCACGAATTAGTTAGTTACCCATACAAAAAAGTATTATTTTATACCTCATAAATTATTATTTTTGTTACAATCAATTCACGACAAAGGTGGTAAATATTTTTACCCTATAACCACCTTGACGACGAAAGCAAAAGATATCTCAAGGGGTAAATTAAAAATTTCACTTTTAATTCTAAGATATTCATATATCTATTCCCAGCACAAAAAAATAACCTTGAAGAGTGTCCCAGGAACATTTGTTAGCTTATAAGTGGTGGGTACAAAAAAAGCCACGATGAACTGGACTCAATAGAAGACTTGTGATCGCTGTGAACATTTAATAAAATTGTATTAGGTGACACAGATACTACTTTGACTCTAACAATATGGGAAGCAAAAAAGTTGTTCAAGCTCAAATTGGCCATATTAGTGATTTATTGAACATACTATTTTGTTTTATCTACTTGTTCAAATTCTTTTTGGCGGTATCAATTATATAATACGTTACTGCTTAAGGACCGTATATATATTTTACAAGTTTTATCAAAATATCACATCCAAGCTTTTGGAATTTCTAATAAAGAAGTGCAATATTTACTAATATTGCATGTGAATGAATATCCATATATTAATTAGAAGGCACTTTTGTATAGCTATATACTCTATCTATCTATCTATCTATTGCTAACTTAATCCTTATAATCACATGAATTTGGTTAAATAAAATACTCATGATTAGGGAGGGTGGCGAACTAACTAATGATTAAAAACATAATGACAAATGGTAACAAATTGAACTTTGATTTGGTTAGTTGAGAAAACGATACTATACATAACTCCGTAAAAATTTGAACTCGGTACATACAAGATCGATGGATCTATCTATGATAGCAAAGGAATGATCTAATACTCTTTATAAGGGCTTACATAGTTACATGGGCTTGGTACCCTCAGACATAATTTACTACGTATTATTTCCTTTATTTTGAGACAATATAAGAAGTTAAGTTATTATTACAACAATATGAGCTACTATTACACCTGTCCGATAATGGTGTAATAAAAATACTAACAAAATATCTAGCTCAATCAATTTGTCGTTTTTTTCTATTTGATTCGAAGCTATTTTTTTTTTTTGGTTTGAGTTCAATTAATGAGTCTCATATAGAAAATCCATCAATTACTATTCAATTCTGGTGAAATTTGATGTCGGTCAACAACATTGAAGTTTGTCTGGTTGTAATAGACTACACGCCTAGTCGCTTAACGGTCTTTCAAAAGCAAAGAAAGAATAATAGAACATATAGTCTTTATTATTGTCACTACCTAAACTAAACTCTAATACAACTAAAGCCAAATGTTGCACAAAATATCCATCTACATTACTATATAACCCTACGAAAACGATTGATTCATTAAGATGACCAAAAAATATCAAAAATCAAACATTTATACAAAGCCAAATGTAATATCTCCAAAATACAAGTTAAATATATGTTGTTGTACTTTCCATAAAAAACAATAAAACCTCTCTTTATCTTGTTGGCAGTTTGGCACGACTAAGATATTTAGTACAAATAATGCATATGCATGTAATAACACATATTGTATTTTAAGTAATTACTTATCCAAAATTCAGAAGCTATAGTTTTCTCTATATATTTCCAATTTCCACTAATAGAAAGAACTAGTCTCCCTTATTACTTGGATGCATGCACATAACTCACAAAAATATAGAAGAGTTGCATCACCCATAAGAGTCTCCTCTAGTCCCCTAATCCCTCCTTAATTACACCGGAAATACTAGTGTATTCGCGCTTTCAAGAGGCTCAGTAACATACTACCCTGATAAAATTATAAAGTTTGGATCAACATTTTCGAAGATTGAAGAATATGGTACGTGTAAGCTAAGAGTACATACATGATCGTAAAAAAATCGGATGGAATTTGGAGCAAAGTGAAGTTTGAAGCAATAATGTTCTCTATTGATTTGGTGATTGCAGCTTGTGCTTATGTTTTCTTGTTCAAATGTGCTAAGCAGTTTTTTGCTTTCCTTGTTGCCTTATGAAAATTTGCCATTTCTTCTAATAGTTAGTTTTGTCAACTCATCATACCACTTCTATTTAGCTTAGACGCGCGGAGTATACATATATAATTGCTCATTATTGTTGTAAACTTGTAATCGATCATCAACAAGTAATTTCTCCTTGCGAAAAGTTTGTATTATAGTATAGGGTAGAGATTATATATTAGAGTCTTAGTTCGTCGACTCAAGCTAAGTACCTTACCTTGTAACATTTTGTAATACGTATTACATATCTATATACCATCGTCTATACTATATCGAAGATAAAAAAAAATCTTCATTTTTTCATATGGAATTATACTTCTATTACATTTTTTCTAAGGAAATTTTGCAGTTTTGGCACCCAAACTGAATCTTTTATGGAATGAAGAAATGCAGGATAAAATTGAAGGTCAGTTATTGTATACTTGTGCATTAATTTTGCTCCCTACTTTATTGTGAAAGAAATAACAAAAAATAAGAAGGTTCAATATTTATTTGGCATTACCAGTAATTTGAGCTCGTGACTTTTGTGAAAAAGAAAACTCATACCTTGTTTCATGTGTTATTCTATAAATATTTTTGTGGACCGATTTATTATGTTGGGTCTAATTCATGGAATTCTTGTTCTAGTAACATTTTTTTTAGCCTAATTATCATTATTATGGTAGGATTCTTTAATTACGACTGAGATCGTTAAGGAAATCACAAAGCGAAAGGGTTATTTGAAAATTGAAATGTCTATTATTGACCCCTCAGTGTGACCGTGTGTAAGTATTTGCTCTATTTGTTTGTTGGCATTATAAGATAAAAGTAGAGAAAAATAAGGAATTATATGATAATTATAGGAGATAGATCGCATAATAAACTGTTAGAAACAACTAAAATAGAAAAATAGAGCAAACATTTAGAGACGGAAGAATTTTGCTGCCAATGGATGTTCTACTTAAATAGAATTACAGACTGTCCACGTTTGATTGATCTTGTCCATTCCGTAATTCCTACCTGAAAAATCACATACAGTAAAAAAAAAAAAAAGAAAAATCACAGTGAAACAATACAGCAAAGTAGCAAACCAGTTGAAGTGCCTTAAGATGAGAAAATATAGCCTTTGTTGGCATTATTGAGTAATTACAGAGATTGGGCTAGATATTTTGTTCCAATATGTCTACAACCCCAATGACAAGAAATTTGAGGCCCAATTTCATGGTCAGCCGACCTAGGTGTAAACAAGCAAGTGTCTTGGTAGCGACATGCGTCCCCGTACGTGTCACACACAACCTAGTGTGACTTAATGCAGCATATTGTCTTAAATAATTCTTTTGAGAAGTACACACGGTTGTATCATAGAGAATTTTAGTGGACTGAAACGCTAGGTTGCACGGAATCGGGAGTAGGGTCGAAAACGAATACGGATACGGGGATAGAAAACGGCTACTCTGAAAAATATTGTTAATGGATACGACTACCCATTAAAAGTACCCATTAGAAGTACCCATGCTATATAGCTGAAACGATATTGGTCGATCAGATAACTAACAGAAAGACTTAATCATCAAGTAAGCTAAATGGCCCTAATAGTGATCATAGAATCAATCACTATTTGGTTTCTGGTAGTCATTGCATGCCAAAATGATAATGTTTCACAAAAATAAAAATCTCTTCTTAGTTAAAGCAAAGTGTCATCTAACATATAGCCACCATTTGGTGGGGCTTTTATCAACAAACACAAAGCAAAGAACATTAAAGACAAATTACATGCCTTATATGATTGCTCCTTTTTTACTGGCTTTTGTGCTTTTGCTTTCCACTAAATATCTTACATGATTAATACTCTTAAGCAAAGCTTACAGAAATTAACCTTCTTATGGAATTAATCACATACAAAATGCAAGTTACTACTCCCTTCATTGCTATTTGTTTGATACGTTTTAACTTGCATATATGTCAATGCACTTGTTTGACCTTAAATAACTCTTGTTGTGTATATATAAAAATTATAATAATTGAATATTAATAACGTACTCATTGAGACGAATCAAACAAGACCCCATATGACTATATTATGTTTTATATATTGAAAATAATTCAAAAGATTCTCTAATCTTATGAATAATGTCAAGATTCCAAACGTATCAAACATTTAGAAATGGAGGGAGTAGTTACTTACAAGAGCACGTAACTAGGTGCTTGCAAGAGTAAGATGGATGTTTGTAACATCAAAGTGCGTGGATTGTGATATGCAAGGATGATGAAGCTTAGTAAAAAACTGTAATTCCTGTCAATATTGGAGAAGGAATCCAGGTTCAAGTGTTAAACATAACAAGTACGATATGAATCATATGATAATAAGCCAGGATATATGGCCTTAATTTATTGAAACTATCTTTGTGTTTACAATAATTTTTATTTGATTTGATTAGATTTGGTTACAGAAATATATACATTTCTTAATACAATCCCAACAAAAGGATGATCACAAATTAAACCTATACCTTCTCTAATAACAGAAAGATAAGGATAACACATCTGAACCAAATCAAGATCATAATTAAAATACAAAAATTTCAAGAGCATTCTTTGAACAAGGCCATTCCTTGGGTTCAACCGGGAAGTAGACCGTGCAAGATTTGTAATAACACTTGCATTCTCTTGACGCGGAGGCTGTTCTCAGCCTCTCACCATCTTGAACACAAGACAACAGATTACTGTAAGTACAACGGCAAACAACCGACCTCCTATTAGGCCAGTAAGCGGGATCATCATGATACCAATGTACTTTGATTTCCTACCTCTTTCCTTGATCAGACCACAAGCAGTGGTTCTGTTATCAGTTTCCAACATCTCAGTATAGCTAGCAACGGAATTGTCAATTCCTACATCGTCTTCCTCATATGAAGACAATGCTGATGACACCTCTCCCTCACTTATTTCCTGTTCGCCCTCCTCCACTTCGCCTTCTTCCTCCAATTCAACCTCAATGTCTTGAGTACTATCATTTTCTTTCCCGCGTTTATGCTTATTCTTCTTATTTTTTTTCTTAGGCACCAGTTTCTTCCAAAACTTCCTGCTTTTCTTAATTTTTCCGCTACGAAAGATGATTTTCAAGTCTTCATTCCCTTCTAAGGCCCCATTCTCCCTTTTCAGTTCAATAGGACCACTGTTACCTGATCTCCTCGACCTTATACACCTGTTCGATTCAAGGGCTATATGTTCATACATGGGTTTGTTCTGCGAATCTTCCTCAACCAACCAAGAATAGACGCAACATTTCTTTCCTTGCTCATTCACCCCTTTCGATGTAACAACATCATCATCTTCAATTAATGGACTAGTTCCCATCTTTGAAGTGACACCATTTCCTATCTGAGTCCCAATTTCCTCAATCAACACACCCTCATCTTCAAACTCTCCCTGGTCGAAATCACCACTCGAAACACCATCACTCTCAACCTCATTTCGAACCACCTTCTTCGAACCAATAAGCCCGGACCGTGTCAAAACCCCCTTCTTCCCCCTCCTCACCCCACCATCCCTCCTTTGCTTCCAAGCACCCAATAGTGACAACACCCCATTCAAATCCCACCTATCCCCTCGCCTCGGCTTTAAAAACCCGAACCCAAAACCGGAATTCCCAGCATACTCCAACAAAATCAACAATGATGCCCCCATTGTAATCCCTACAACAAACCACTTTGTATACAATGCCACAACCACAGCCAACCCTCCTTTCAACACAGACATTGAAATCACATTTTCCCCACAAGGCTTAAACAATCTAAACACATCGTTTCGATATCTGTTTTGATTCCAAACACATTCTAACAACAATAACACCACAAACCCTAATGTCACAAATGCAAGAAACCATCTTTTTGTATATAAAACCACAATTAACACTAATACACCAACTAATGCAGAAAATAACACCAAATTACTTCGATTAAAAACCCCATTAATCCCAACAACAACATCATCATCATCATTATCAACAAATTCATCAACTTGGGTATCAATTTTTTTATCAATTGAACAAATGGGTAGTTCTAAATCAGAAAGAGAATCAAAGGAACTACTCACCGAGGGCAAATTGGGAAGATCATTATATTCATCATTACCAATAATATTAATATTATTATTACTATTATTGTTATTATTATTATTATTAACACAAAAAATGCTATTATCAGCAATAACATCATCTTCATTTTGTAAAAAGGCTGAAACTTTTTTCTTTGATTTCTGTTTTTTGGTTTTGGATTTCTTCAATTTGTCTCTATTCTTAACAAAGAGATCAATTAGAGAAGTTGGAAACCCAGTTTCAACTACAAGGGACCCACCTCGCTTAGGGGTTGTTTGGAGGTCGGCTACTAGTCGGGAAATTCGATTCCCCTTTTGTTTCTTCCATAAAGAAGGCATGGTAAATGAAATGAATCAAATTTGAACAAAAAAAAAAAAAAAAAACTAACAGAAAATTTCAGACTTTTGTTGGGTGAAAATGGATAAATTCATCCAAACAAAGGGTTATTACAATAAAAGAAGATTTGGGTAATTGAATTAAGGAGATTTTAAGAAAAGAGTTGAAAAAAAGATTGGATTTTTTTTGAAGGTATGATGAAGATGAAAGAAAGAACAAGAAAGAAGAAGGAAAGAATGTGAGAAGAGAAAAAATTGAGGGAAGTTTTTAATTTTAATTTTAATTTTAATTTCAATTTTATTTTTCCTTTTCTTTTTTTTTCCTTTTTTTTTTTTTTTAGAGAGAGATAATGATGAGGAAGTTGGTTAGTGTGAGCTTAAAGTGTGGTGAGTGGATTCATTCATGTGGTGAGTTTGATTTTGTGTTATGTTATGTTATATTATTATCATAATATAGTAAGTAATGTGTGATATTTTTAAGGACACATGGGAGCTTAAAAATGGGGGAAGAGTGGACTTTGAAAAGGATAGGTTGGATACCAAAAATCCAAAATGGTCAAATTTGGACCATATTTTTCATGTTGGGGATTTAGTTTTTCATTAGCATGCATCAAATAATAATGATGATCATGATGATGGTGTTTGCTATTTTGCTAATTTTGTGGGTTTTTTCATGTGTTGTACTCTTATCTATCATTGCATCAAATTAGGTGGTTTGTCTAGCATTTCTATCAATTGGCATTGTTGCCAATTACAACATTAAAAAATGTTATCCGTTTTAAATTTGATTAAATATAAACTTTATTGGTGTCTAATTAGATTAAATATAAAGGAAATGATTTTCATAGTCCTAAGGGTTATAGATAAGCATTAAATTCATTTTTCAAAATGGAAACAATTTAAGAATTTATGACAAAATTTCACATCATTTGAGATAATTAGTGCTTGATTTTAACTTTTTATTATTTCTACTTTTAGCTTCTTATATATATAGTAGTAAGGGCTACAAATATCATTTTCCTGAATATAAACTATATGTACTATTCACATGATAATATCCTCCTAATCCCCTCAATTAACAAATGCATAGCAAATTATAAGTTAACAGATATAGGTTAATACATATATTTTGGAAATAAAAGTTTGGACATTCAATAATTAATACTCGTATATAATTATAATTTTATTAAGGATAATGCTGCACATAACCCTTAAAGCTAAAAATAAGCATTAAATATATATCTACAATTGGTAATAATTTATGAACATAAACAAAAACACATAATTATTGACGTAATTAATGTTTGAATGAATTTATTTTTCTATCTATTTTGAGCACTCACACAGGGTAGATATAGCATTTTTCTTTTATTAATCATAACTAATTTTTTTTTTTCCAATTTATATGAAATAATTCATAATCTTTCTTTGACTTGTACCATGCACTTTTTCCGAATTATTTTTGATATAAAAACCCGCTATAATATACTTTGTATAAATTTGAAAGTGGAAGAAAATCAAATACACTAATGGGTCAATCGATATCATTGCGGTTATCCTATATATATTTAAATAGATATGAGTAATAAACTTACTAAAATAATCATAGATCAGAGAAACAGAATTATATATTTATAAGGAAAAATTGATTCTAATAATCCCACCTTTTACACATTTGAATATAACAGTCTCACCTTTCAATTATCTCACAACAGTCCCACCTTTATGGCTTGTTTTCTTTTATTGGTCCTTACCGATTAATAACTTAATTAGTAGGTAATTTATACACGTGGCATTACATGATTGGTGGAGTGCTTTTTTTATTAAACATATAAAATCATTAAAAAAAAAAAACTGTATGAAATTAGTTTATTAAATAAAAAACAAAATGAAATGAAAAAATTGTTTGCTTGAGTGCTTTTTTTCAATTTAAATCAGTTTTATTAATTAAAAAAACAAAAAGAAAAAAAAATTGATTATAGGTTACAGCTAAAAATGACCAATAAAAGAAAATAAAATATAAAGGTGGGATTGTTGTGAGATAATCCAAAAGTAGGACTGTTAATTTCAAGTGTGTAAAAGGTGGGATTATTCAATTTTTGCTATTTATAATGCTATTATACTACGGCGTACTCGATGCAAGAAATTTCAGAACGACCTCCATTAAAACAGTCCTCTGACATTTCAGAGAGCTCATTTCTCAATTATGGTATTTCCTTTAATTTTTTGGGCCATTTATTTATTATTTATTGCACAAATTAGTGAATTCAGCTGAAGTTGCGCGTGGTGAATTAGCTGTTTGTTGAATTATGATGGTAAATTTTGCTTTTTTTTTTTTTTTTTTTTTTTTTTTTTTTTTACCAAAGGTAGTAAATATTTGGACTTTCCTCTGATTAATGATGGTAAATGATAGATTTTTGAATTTGATGATGTTTGTTGGAATTTTGAAGGATGATTATAATGGATTTATAAAAATTACGTATTATGGTAATTGTTGGATTTTGGTTTTTTAATTATGGTGGTTTTGGCTTTTTTATTTTTTTTTTCCGTCCTGCTGCTGCTCCCGGTTTGGCTTTTTCTCCCCCCCCCCTCCTTTCTTTCTTCCTTCTCTCTGCTGGTCCCTGTTGGCTTTTCTTTCCCCACCCCTGCTGGTTTTCCTTGGTTTTTTTGCTGCCTGCGGTCCCGGTTGGCTCTTTGCTCTATGCGGTCCCTGTTGGCCTCTTGCTTTTTTTTTTTTTTGGCTAGTTCTGCTGCCTCACTTATTTGTTCTCCGCTTGCCCTCGTCCTCTCCGC
>PYUH01000238.1:341478-352408 GCA_016808085.1 Suaeda aralocaspica | reverse complement strand
TTTTTTTTTTTTTTTTTTTTTTTTTTTTTTTTTTTTACCAAAGGTAGTAAATAATGTTGGACTTTCCTCTGATTAATGATGGTAAATGATAGATTTTTGAATTATGATGATGTTTGTTGGAATTTTGAAGGATGATTATAAATGTTGGATTATTAAAAATTACAGTATTATGGTAATTGTTGGATTTTGGTTTTTTAATTAATGGTGGTAAATGTTGGATTTTTTATTTTTTTTTTTAAGTAATGATGATGATAAAGGTTGGATTTTTATAAAAAAAAAATAATTTCTTTAATTATATATGATGGTAAATGTTGGCTTTTATTTAAAAAAAAATGATGGGTTAATTGGTTTTTTGATGAATGAGGATAAAGGTTGGATTCTTGAATTATGATGGTAAATGTTGGAATCTTGCATTTTTTTTTTTTTTTGGAGTTATGATGATAATTATGTTGGATTTAAGGCTTGAAATAGTCATATAAGCTGCATTAGTTCGGTTAAAATGGAAGAGTGCACCAAATTGTTTTGGTAGAATGCAGATTTGATGAACTTAAAAATGTTTATTTGGTGATATTTGATTATGGATGTATATGTCACATGTAATATGAGTCATGAGACTATTTGATGTATATGCAAAATGATTGATTTTTTAGTAATTTGGTGAAGATTGTAGCCTTTGAACTATTGTTGGTGTTTGACTGTTTGTTGTGGATTCATACAAATCATACTATTGTAAGCTCTTGAGCGCGAACCTCTAAGGCCGGAGTTCATTTATTGATGTTTCTCCATCCCTAATTTTGCTTTTGTGTTAAAAAATAAACATCATAAGCATCATTGTCTGCTCGATGCAGGGTCAAGACAGCAAATTAAAGACTGCACCAGTGCACCCTCAAGTGTTGATGCTGTCTTCTCAAGGTATATTCATCCTTTGCAATTCTCATTCATTGTTTATTTTATTGATTGTTGGTCCGCGAACTTGAGCTATAGCCAACTGCGGGTAACCTGCTTATATATTGTAAGACTTGCAGCATGACGGTTTCTTAACACTAATAAATCTGAAAATTGTAGGATTGTAGCCATTTATTTTGGTCATAAATTTCTATGCATCTATAAACTGGAATCCAAAATCTCCTTTACCGGTTTACCCTTGCTTTGCATAATGTGATAAAATTATACGGAGTAGTTATGATGTTTTACTGTTATTTCATCATTCGGTTCTAGACTGCCCGTAGCCAAGAAACAAAGTAAAATATGTACTCAATCTGTTACGATATACTGAGTAGTTATTGTCCCCAAAGTTCAATGTCAGACGAAATTTTATATAGCACATTAGTGTTCTAAGTACTGATACGGAATTACAGATTCACTTATTAATGGAACTTACTTGGTTTAAACTTGCAATTACATATCTAGCTCATGTTCTTAAGGCATAATAATAAAAAAAAGAATTCACATGTTGAGTATCACTCAAAAGTACATGAATGATAAACAGTATATTCTTCATGAATTCCCACAATGTTCTGCAGAAATCTTGGAATCGGAGGATTAAACACTTCAAGTGTTCCTTCCAAAATTCTTACTACATTCATCATTGATAGTCTATCATCCTCATGTTCCTGAATACACCAACCTGCAATCCTGCAGAGTTTGGTTAATTCTTCAGAGTTGGCGTTTCCTTCTAGTTTACTGTCTAGCAAGCTTGTGACTTCTCCTTCACTCATTAACAGCTGCATCACTTGAAGTGGGATGTAATCATTTTCCCCGCTGATTCTGATAGACCAGTTTCTTTTACCTGATATAATCTCAAAAAGCATCATACCATAGCTATATACGTCAGCTTATGATGTGATGGGCAAACCTGAAATCCACTCTGGTGCAAGATAACCCCTTGTTCCTCTCATTGTTGTGAGCACTCAACTGAAGTCTCAGCCTAAGAGTTTAGCAAGGCCAAAATCTGCGATCTTAGGATTAAATTCATCATCAAGCAATATATTCTCTGGTTTTATGTCACAGTGTATGATGCATTCTCTGCACTCACCATGAAGATAGGCAAGTCCTTTTGCGATCCCCAGTGCAATTTGGTATCTTGTTTTTCATTTTAATTGTCCAAGGCCATCACCAAATATGTGATTGTCAAGCGAACCTTGTGGCATGTACTCATAGATGAGAAATCTCCTTTTGTTTTCTACACAAATTCCCATAAGACGCACAAGATTTACATGTTGAATCATTCCTATAGTACTCACTTCTGCTCGAAATTGCTTCTCTCCCTGGAAATTAATCTTAAGATGCTTCACAGCTAGACCTTCTGATGTATTTGGCAATTTCCCTTTGAATATAGTGCCAAATCCTCCTTCACCCAATTTACAGGAAAAGTTCTTTGTTGCTCGACGTAATTCACTGTACTTCATCAGGACGAGGAATCCTGTGTCCTCTACTTCTGTTGATGCAAAAATATTTTTTTGCTTCTTTGTTTCCAAATGAGACCCAGTAAGGCAATAGTGAGAATTAATCCACTAATAGTAGAACCTAGAGCAAGCACAATATTTCCTGTTTTTGTGTTTCTTGTATTTGTGGCTGTAAGTTTGTAATACAACTGAAATCCTGGAGTATATAATGGGTTGAAGCAATATTCTGCTGATATTTCACACACATTATCTCTGTAATTGTATGCTTTGCAGCTACAATCTTTCAAACAAGCTACACTGCATCTCCTTGGACTTCTGCTATGATCAGAAGTACGAGCCACAAATGTTGCATTGTGTATTAGAAGGAAGCCGTCATGTACTCCTCCGTGGCATTGTAGCAAACTCCGCCATTCACATGTATTTGCAGGTGAGCAAAAGCTATGATGCTTCTTTTTGTGGTTAGAGACTGCATATTGGTTACAATATGCATCTGCCAACTTCAATTTAGACGGCATCCAGTATCCAGAATCTTCTGACCACAGTAATTGAGTGAAAATCCCATTATCATCTATGATGAACCTTGTAAAAATTGAGTCATTAGTCATTCTGTAAGTAAAATAGGTCTCATTTTCATTCGATGCATATGAGACAATTGTGTTGTCGTGGAGTAGCATATCTACTTCATCATTATACCAACCTAAATTCAATGAACAAGAGAAAGCATTTCCTTTTAGCTTGTAATCACCATACCTGGCACCATTTTTCTTCAAAACAAACGAGTTCCTTGTGTTAGGATCTATCTTGAATGAGAAGCTAGTATTGCCATCCATTAAATAGGCTCGTCCTTTGTTTTTGACCTTGTTGAACCTAATCTTGGCACCAGCTATCCATGTGTCTGTAGGGTGATCAAAGTGATCAAAACTCTGCCAAAAAATACTCTTAGGATTCAAAGTACTCCTAATCACTAAATTACCATTATCCTCAAGACTAGTACCGTAGAATTGAAATTCAAGAGCAAATTGCTTGACCAAAGCACAACCGTCTTTTCTCCAACCTTTTCTAAATAGGAGTCAGATAAGTTTAGTAAATTGAAGTTGCTGTATAGAATTAGGTTGCCTTGCAGAGACAATGTGAGTTCCAAAGAGTTCATATACACATATTTCTCAGCTCTCCAATCTTTCCTTAATTTCCAAACATTAATTGGCTGAGGAGACTTCTTGAAGCTAATAACAATGCCATATGCAGACGCTGAAGCATCCAGAGAAAGTTCAAAAACTCCATTTCTAGAGGTTAGTGTTTCGTTGTCTGTGATAGACTGCCCAGGGTACGTAAATGCTATTTCTTTTGCCTGAAGCAAAGAAAAGGAAGAGTAGGTTCAGAATAAGGAGTTGCAACATAGGCTTGATGACAACCATCGCTTTGTAAATATTTTTTGTTAGGGGTTATATATTAGTTGTAAGGGAAGTGAGTTAAGTATTAACCATAGTCGCTGAGTGGAGCTAGTATATAAAGATAACTGCAGAAAGACATGATAGATTTTGAAAGTTGAAATTGTGTCACTATATAAGTTAGGACGCATTAATGTTCAATGATATTATTAGTCCTCATTCAGCTGTTCATCCTAATGATGGAAAGTTTCAGCTGTCAATTTTTTCTTTCAATTTTCATTCAAACCTCTTTGCAAGTTTGCAACTTTTCAACCAATTCAATCTTTCTAACATTCAATTCAAACAATGCATCTTTTATATCCCTTATTTTCTACATTTTGAAGTAGTCTTAGCATGGAGTGTCCCTACAAAATTATTGACTCATTATACCTTTACTTTGCCATGTACAGGTTAACACTGCAAATACTAGCGCGCATAGTGCATAGCAAGAAACTTCCACCTGATATCAGCAGTTCGGCATTTTCTAATATGGTGGACGCTATGGTGAGTAAATAATTTCTCCAAAATGTACGGTTTGTTTTTAAAGGATTTTGTCATAGGAAGATAGATAAGATGGTGGTGACAACAACGACAGTTGATCGGTTGTATGTCACAATTGTACAAATTAAATTGGAACATTTTCTTAGTACAAGAGCTTGAATTTTGCTAGAGCCCTAAAAAGAAAACACAATTACACATGATATATACTAGGATTGAAATGTAAATATTATCTCTAGATATCTCTTATATTTCCATCTTGATTTGGTAATCCTCCAACAACTGATTTCATATATAAACTCTATTGCTCCATATGATATGTTGCATAGTGCATATATAACATAGCAGGCCCTAAAAACTGAACTGAACTGGACTGGAGCTGAATTGGACTGAACTGGTTGGAGCTGAATTGAACTGAACTGAAAGTTTTTATTAAGGTTAATGATTAGCAAAATAAAAGAAGAGCCGAACTGAACTGAATTGATTTGGACCTGAAGTAAATAGTCCCTTAGTCTCTCAATATTGCTACTAAATAAATATAAGCAGAGAGGTGTTGTGAGGCTGAGGTAGATTATGCAACATCAAGTCGAAATTGCGTTACTTTGGTAGTAAGGACCAACTAAGTTTCCGACAAAATTTCTGGTCCTCATTTAGCTGTTATGTCCCAGTCATGGAGAATTTCAATCAGTTGTCAATTTGTTGTTTCAATACTATCCTTGCAACTTTTCAAGTTAATATAGGCGTCGTCCGACTGTCATTTACTACACTCCTTATTTTCTACACTTTGATATAGGCTTAACAGTGCCAGTTAGCATGGAGTGTCCCTACTAGTGGAGCCACCATCACTATAGTTGTATCATCGTAGAGCATTATATGATCTTCACTCAGTCTTATACTATATGTTAGCACTGCACATAGTACCTAGGAAGAAACTTCTAAATACTGTCAGCGATTAAGCATTCTCTGAATAATAGTTGATACTGTATAGTTAATTAGTATTTAGATCATCCAAAGCCTAGAAAAATTTAGCACATATGACCTGAAGTTGAGTATGGGCGAGGCCTGGTCCAATGCTTGTCCAGTCTGGCCAAATTTTGGGACGAAGAATTCTTGTCGGAAAACCAGTAAATCTTGCCACTTTGGCCTGGCGGAGCAGAGGCTTTTAACCTCCTGAAAAGAGGAATTCTTACATGTTTTATCATAATTATCATTACCTCTATTAGTAGAGGTTAAAAAACATGAAGCTTAAATTGATGATAACAGTGTAGAGATGGATAGTTCATTAATTAGTACACACAACTTCACCTAGTGCTGAGTCTTGCTAAGGGTCAGCACCTCAAAGCGAGCAGGGAGGATGTACATCATACAGCTGGTTTGTACAATACAACCGCAGTTGTTTTTCCATCCTTCACCTTCATACTTAGTGGGGGCATCGTGGAATTATAAGTGTGCGGTGGTACTGCAGTTGTACATGGAAATTCGCCAAGAGGATCGGACTCATGCACCAAATAGGGCTGAGCAAAACTATCCGAAAAAATGAAAATCTGATTCATATCCAATCTGTGTTTTAGAATATCCGATCTATGCTCATCCCTTGGCAAGCATGCCTTAGCAGTCTAATTAAATAACATTAGAAAGGGCAAGTAGGAAGTCAACCAATTAAGTCAAGTAAAAATAATTAATGTAAAGTTGCTAAGCATTTCGTGGTAAGTAAAGAACACGTGATAGACGTATCAAAGTCAAAGTGTTTACTTACGGGGCATCCTATTATATCCTTAATCACATGAATAATGCAAACATATTGAAGATTTAACCAATTTAATTACATATTTACATGTAAACTTCCTGGGTTTAAGGGAGTCTAAGTCTTTGTTTAGCACAAAATATTAGCTGTGTTCTAGTAAGATTATCGAGATGAGCAAAGGATTAATTTACTCTACATATTATTAATTAAGAAGATAATCATTATTATCAGAAATTAATAACCATACTACATATAAAGTATAGATTAAGTTCATCTCTTTCATAACTGAGTAATCATTACTATCATGGGTAACTTACCACCATTTCACCGTAAGAACAATCCTTCTACTTCCGCCTCAAATGAAAGCCTTAGCCAAAGTAGCTCTCATATTGTTGATGTTCCTCAAAAAGATAGGTATTCAAATTCAAAGTCACTGCGAAAATTTGGTCCAAAGAAGCTGCATTTTAACAAGGATATTTTTCAGGCGATTTTTGTACACCCTAATCTATATGCTTTAGTAGAATATGCTCTTCTTATAGTCTTTTTATTGGTATTATGTGTGGGTGTTGTTGTGTTGGGATTAGGCATTCTTGCACTAGCTTACTCTTGCATACTGATTGTTTCCCTTGCAATTTTGCCACTATTGTTAGTTTCTCTTCTGATTACGCGGATATTTCAGTTCATTAAGTATGGTTATGATTATAAAAAACTAACTCGTTTTAAGCATTTTCTTCGCGGGTGGCTATACATAGATGTGATCATAGTTTTAGTAGGTTTGTGGATTTTCTATCTAATTGCTAAATTTGTTCCTTCTTTAAAGCCGGTTATAGTTCTAGACCTACATCTGACGAATTGGGTCGTTATAACCACCATTGTGTGTGTGTTGTACCTCATAAGCTTTGTCATGTATAACTTAACCCATCACCTAACTCAAATTGGTAATTTTGGAAGCACTAAATTACCACAAGCAATTTCTGAGATAATCGATGGGTTCATACTTTGGTTGGCGAAACATCTGGTAATGAAACGCGTTCCTACATTTCAAGAGCATGAAATACTTGGATTGCCAACTCGAAAGTGGATAAGAGTATCAATTCTCGTACTTATTGGTTATAACCTTATCACCATATTCACTCATCTTCTTGTCTTCTCACTAAGGTATGTTTGTAACCAAATTTCTGTTGATTATAATGGAGGCATTTGGCAAAAGTTGTTCGGAAAACAGTTGCATACAAAATTTGTTGTGCATTTTGCTAATGAAATGAGGTTGAGCATCAGCTTCGTCATGAGCTCGTTGTTGGTTCTACTTACCTGGGTTTTGTACTTTGGTGCTCGCCTAGACATGGAGGTGAGCATAACAAAAAGTGTTTGGGAATTAGGAAAATGGACTTTCACAAGTCTTTTTATATACTCCTTTCTTTGTTTGGTCAAAAGTTTTATATTGTTAGCTTGGGAAGTTAAAACAGTGTACCTTAGGTTAGAGCCTAAAATCAAATCCACAAGTGAAGAGTTGTACTTCCTTGGTAACCTTGGTTCAGATAAACATGATTTTTTCAAGGTACGTCCACGACACCCTGATCAAAGTGTTGAACGACAGCAATCAGGTTTTGCGAAATGGCTAGCCCGTGTATCAACATGTTCTCGATACTTCTTAGTAACTAATAAAAAGGGCACTCACCAACTGATTGTTCAAAAAAGAGAAAGGGTCAAGAGCGCCTTGCTATTCGACAACAATCCAACCGTGGATGATTTACGACGGGCAACTAATTATTTTTTAATGGCTCATAATGACTTGCTGAAGAAGAAGTACTCTTCTCACATTGTAAGTAATTTCGATCATTATAATGATCAGTCTAATTGGTAAGTACAACAACCTCCCTTGTTATTTTTTTTTTTGTAATGTTTGGAACTTATATTATAATGCTTCGTTTTACAATCCATTATATATATATATATATTTTGAACAGGGAATCTTGGATGAAGCTAAGCCATGGTCGTAATGACAAATTCGATCTAGTGAAATACTTCCAGAAAATATTCACCTTCAATTCAGCAAGAAGAGGGTCAAGTTTAGAGGAGGAAAATGATAAACAAGCTGATCATGAGCAAATGCCTGAAGCACAATCCGAAGCACAAAGCAGTGCCGAACAAAACAATGATTGGAACCGTTTTGCTAAGTTAGTAGGCATTGATCCAAAGGAATCAATTTCCTATACTGATTTTCAGACATGGGTGGTGAGTACTTGTACGTTTTAGTACGTGCGTGCTGATCTGAGAATTAAATCTAGTTGTTAGTACTTGCTTAAATTGACTTCAATTCATTTGTGGAATCAACTTTAGATGCTTTACTTAATTTAACTTCTTTGTTTCAAACTTTACCCCAAATCTTAGCCCATTATACTATGTATGTGCCTATATGAGTACGTCATACTAACAATATAGAAGTTATGGTTTAATGGTAAAAAGATAAGCAGAATCATCTTATCGATCCCATTAGACCGACAATTATTCAATGACATGTTGATTTGTGCTTGAGCAGGAGAGGGCACACAACAAGTGTATGTTCCTTTCAAACACTCTAAGCAGTGCACACGATGTTGGAAGCAGTTTAAACAAGATAATCAGTTGGCTTCTAATAGGTGCAACTTTCATAATGTGGCTTCTTCTCAGTGGATTGGCTACCACTCAAGTACTAGTCCTCGTTGCATCACCATTGCTGGCCGCAACTTTCATCTTCGGAGATTCGTGCAAAACTTTGTTTCAAGGAATCCTTTTTATATATGTGATTCACCCCTTTGACGTTGGAGATTTATGCGTCATTTGAAATGATATGGTTAGTACACAACAAATTACACATACTAAATTTATGTTCATTTCTCTCTTTTTTTTTTTCTTTTAATTTATTTAGGCTCCATGATTTTCATCTATTTTTCCATGGGAGGATATTAAAGTTCCTAGAGTCATGTTTTGAAAAATGTTCGTCTAAACAAACAGATCGAGCATAGTACAAATTCATTTTCTTTTACATAAGCAATAATGGTTTCACTCCGATCCTTTTTAATTTGATCCATGTAGATGAATTCTCTTCCGTTATATGTAGATGGTTGTTACAGCTATAGACATTTGGACAACAACTTTCTCTGAGGTGGATAATCAAAGTTCACGAAAGGTGGTGATTTATCCCAATATACAGTTAGCAAACAAAGTCATACTCAATTACAAAACCAAGTTTGATTGGAGCGATTGCCTTGAATTCAACATAGGCGATGTGGAGAAAACAAACTTAACCCATAAAGCACTAATTCAACAGTAAGTTTTGTATCTTCTTATTCACACCACACTCTACATATAGTCACATACAGCAACTTAACCTCACTTATTATATTGAGCGCATCCATGTTTAATTCAGCTTCAAGAATCGTGTTAAAGATAGAGCAGCTGCCATTTTGTCAAGCTCTCCTGCGCTGACAATCTTAAGAAAGGATGATAGCGTCAAGCTAGTCATCCGTCTGAAATACAAGGCTGAAACTACCAAAGGATGGACTTACTTTGAAAACTTTCGCGTAAAGGATAGATTACAAGCTGAATTTTACCTAGTTATGAAGGAAATTATCAGGACCTTCAAGGTAATATTATTGCACCAAAACTAGCTAGCTTAATCAGCTGAAGTGGAAAACTTTATTATTGTTGAACGAACTTACAAATAATGCGACAGTTTTACATTTTATAAAATGATTGATTACCTGTTGTTTTTATTTGTGTTGCAGAATGAATATGGACTTGACTGATGAGGTGAAATCAAACTCAGCTGTTACTCCATGAAATGTTAGTGTGGATGCTGTCGAGTTGATCAGCTTGCTTGTTAGGTTTCTGTTGCTTTGTTTTCGATCCTGTCAATCCTATGGCATGCACTCGGCTTAGCAGCAACCAACTAGCAGTCTAGCACTGGCACTAGCCTTAATTACTTGATATGTAGTTATAGTTGATCCATTTTTATTTCTTTGAAAAGAAGGAGCTTCATATATATGTATGATCCTTTTAATAAGATTCCATATCTTTTCTTTTAAATCAGTGGAAATAAGGTGAGAAAGTCTACAATATTGTTGTAATTGTTTCATTTAGAGTACTATATCTACATTCTCAGAATAATATTCAATTCAAATTATGACAAGGAAATCATGCTGTAAGTCTGTTACAATAATTATATACGTAGTTACGATCCATGGTATTACTACCATCAATTTTCTATGCATGAATTAAAGCGTAAGTAACATAAATAGCTATACCTCTTGTGTATGGTATATTGAAGAAGTGAAGATTATAGTGGTTATGCGTTACAAAGTTATATTTTTTTTTTTTAGCGAAAACATAGATAAATTGAACTAAACTAAATTACGTTATAACAAAAATTTCAGTCCAAACAAGCCTAAGTGTTAGTTATTTACCCATTGGTCAAAGTCTCAAAATAGCCAAGCGTACTAATTTGATTGAGTCGCAAGTCTTACATTCGGCTTGAATTAACCCACGAAAATATGAAACACCCTAATCAGTCACCACTTAACTTTTCACGAAAAATTACGTGCTTCGTCTAATTATATCAGCTGAGACTTCATAAATACCATAAAATCTCCCAAAAAAAAAACACACACAAAGGAGCAACAAAAGCAGGCAAAACTCAATTGGCGCAAGTGAAGTGAAAATAAGAATGTCATTAGAAATCAAACTCTCTCGATCAAACAGAATCTATCATCCTAATGTTAGTTTCTTTCTTTCTTCTTCTTCATCAACCCCTTCTTATATATAATTCCCCCATTTTTTTTTCTTTCACTTTACCTTTTTTTTTTTTTTTTTTTTAA
>PYUH01000238.1:316215-340436 GCA_016808085.1 Suaeda aralocaspica | reverse complement strand
TTTTTTTTTTTTTTTTTTTTAAATCTTCAGGAATCACTAGAAGGCAAAATCATCACAAATCTTTCATCTTCAATATTCCATTATGGCGTTCGTCTTACTATCAATGGATCAGTCAATTTACAGGTTTTCCCTATTCTTGATTTTCTCAAATTATTCATATTTTACCAATTTGATTTTTTTTTTTTTGGGGTTTATTTTTTTATTTTATTTTAATAATTTAAATTTGAAGGTTCGCGGAGGATCAGCTGGGGTTGTTGAATCTGTTGTTGGTGTTCTTAAGCCAATTTCAATTGTGTAAGTTTCTTTTTTTTTTTTTCATGAATTGTTAATTTTGTGTTGTATATTTCTATTGGATGATCAAAGGTTTTTGCATGATGAAATTTTTTTCTGGGGTTAGAAATTAGTTTGATAATTGACATTGGAAAATTTTCTATTAATTTGGGGTATTGTTAATTTGATTGTATTTTCTTTCATTCAATGAAGTGTATGCTCAAGCATAAATAGTTTTTTCAGCATATATTGCTGAAAATCATAACTTTTGGGCCATAATATTGTAACTTCCAATATGGATGATTTGTTTTTTGGGTAAAAGATATGATTTTTCTGGCCAGAAATTATGATTTCAATGTAGTAAATTTGTTTGTTGGTTAAAAATTATGATTTATTTGGCCAAGTTTCGATTTTTATGCCGAAAAATCAGCATCAATTTTGTCTAATTAGTGGTTTTTTTGGATGTTTTGGGAATTAGGAAGAAGAGTGTTGAAATTAGACCTTCTGGAAAGATAGGCTCAGGGACTACTGAGGTATGAACTTAAGGTTTACTAAACTATTATTGTATTGCTGGCAGCGTTGCCAAACAAGTCAATAATTGGTCATTACCATTTCAGTCTTCATTAATAATCAAAAGAGTGATGTATGCATTGTTTTGTAATGGAAAATCGTGTAGATGATAAGCAGTGTTACAATGAAACCCTGAAATCATGCTTATGTGGATTGTTTTGCTTGTGCCGGAAAAAAATGTTAAATTCTCCGTTGCACAGGTTTATCTATGTAAGATCTATCAACATTTCGATATTGATTGATGAACTGGCCTTTATTGTTTGTACTTCGAATATCACGTGACTAAAGAAGAAATTTGGCCTTTAAGAATCAATTGAAAATGGTTGCATCCTTTTTCATTTATACAATGGTTGATTGAGGGCTGATTTGCTGATAATTTTGTAGTTTTTTCATCTTGGCTAGACTGTTTGAGTAAATTGCTTTCCTGAATGATAAATGAACTGCACACTATATCTCACTAATCATGACCTGTGTGGTGAGCCAAGAAGGGATTGGTTCACGCTCTCAGTTAATCTTAGTATCTAGTTCTACAATTGACAGCTAAAACTTCATTTGTAATCAAGGATAACTTTTTCTCGTCTGCAGACATTTTATCCTACCTATATTCTGTCTCATTCAAGTGTGTACTTGCTTAGTTGCCTGTTCTAGCTATAGAAAAGCAAGGGAATTGGAGCTATTTGGTTGCAGGGGAATTTATTGGATGGACTTGGAAATAAAATGAATATAATATCCCTTGTTTGGCAAGAGCCAAGAGGCCATTCTTTTTGAAGGCCTTCCATTGACTTCTATTTTCAAAACTTTTGCTTCTTTCTTGCTCAATGTTATGAATTGTTTGCATGTCAGATTTTAACAGCCCTTTAGCCCTGATGCGTTATTTCTCTTATGTTTCCGATCTTTAGTGCTCTACTGACCTGATATTATCACCTAATTACAGATACCTTTTTCTTTGACTTTAAGACAACCAGACGAGAGCAAGTCAGGAAAATTTTACGAGACATTCCATGGGGAGAATATAAGCATCCAAGTATGTCATTACTGATTTTATCGTATCTAGTTTTTCCATTCATTTGTAAATTGTTATTAAATCTTTTGGTGCAGCAATGATCCTTCTAATTGTATTTAAATTTTGAATACCCTCTCAGTATCTGCTATCAGTAGATATGGCACGTGGCTACCTGCACAAATCACTTTCAGCAACATTAGAGTTTATTGTTCAAAGTGAAAAAGGTATCAGTTGGTAGTATATTCTTGACAAAGATGCTTGGGCTTAGTGATATTAGCTAGACACTTAACCTGCCTGCTTTCCTTATCCAGCGGACCTTCTTGAGCTGCCTATTTCACCTGAAGTTGTCATCTTCTATATCACACAGGATACTCAAAAACATGCATTGCTTTCTGAACTAAAGACAGGTCTGCATTTCCTCCCTCTCTTGAATCTCTTTGTTTGAAATTGATATAAGAACCCACACACTAACAGACAGAAGCATTAGCAGTGAAACTTTGTAATGTTGGTTGCTTTTGTTTAACTCTTCTAGTTTCTAAGGACATGCTTCACCTAGTACAGAAGTTATTGTGCTTTCATATGCATATCTGCCTCAAGTTCTTGACATTTGATCCTGTTTGGCTTCATGTTTTCAACTATTGCTTCCTCTTGCAACTGCTAACTCATGAGAATGTTGCTGCACAGGTGGTTTCCGTGTCAGTGGTAGGATTCCAACTCAATGCTCATTGTCATGTGCCCTCAGGGGGGAGCTGACTGTAGAAGCATCAGCTATGCCCATCCAGTCTATTGATATCCACTTGCTTCGTGTTGAAGCCATTCTTGTTGGAGATAGGATTGTGTCCGAAACATCATTGATTCAAACTACTCAGGTTGGTCTTTTGAACCGACCTTGTATTGTAGCATTGAAGCAGCTCTCATAAACTGAATTTACTTTCCCGTTGCCTTTTAGTAGATAGCAGATGGAGATGTCTGTCGAGGTCTTGCTCTACCCATTTACGTTTTGCTTCCACGACTCTTAACTTGTCCAACAGTTTTAGCTGGGTAAGTTTCTTTTCTTAAAATATCACATGTATCATGCTCTGTTGAATCTTCTACACATCTTTTTTTTCTAATAATGTGTGTAATCTTCCTATGCATGTGGTGGACTTTAGCAGTATCTGTTAGATCTACATCAATTAATTTTATAATCTGTTGATTGTTCTTGATATACACGGCATTTGGTGATGTTCTATAGATAACTGTCTAACAAGAACAATCTTAGGTGTGCATCTTTTCTGAAGTAATATCAAGTCCTCTTCTGAATGAACTGATGCAATGTGTACAATTTGAGAACCAAATTTTATGAAAAGTGGCTTAGATACATGAAGATTTGGAGCTTCATTTTAGTTTATTTAAAATGACCTCCTGAAAAGAGTAAATGAGGATTCTAGTATAATCTTAAAGTCTATTTGTGTATATTATTCAGTAGGTCTTAGATAAATGTACATTGGAATTTCAGCTCTTGCCTTTTTTCAGGGTAGATTTTAGTCAATTTTACGGATTGTACATAATTCAGGTTTACTTAAAGATTTTTTGCGTTGAGCACGTAACGTATCTTTCATTTCCTCATCTGATATCTAATCCAAGAATAATTGGTGTAACAAACCCTTTTCAGTCCATTCTCAATTGAGTTCAAAGTTGCCATTGTCATCAGCTTTCAGTCAGAGCTTAGTAAACTGCACCCTAAATCTGATCCTACTATACCAAGACTATGGGTAAGCTAAGTCCACTTTTTGTTTATCTCAATAAAAAACAACCTTCATTCCATAGATCCTTTGCTCAATATTAAATTTGCTCATGTTCCTTCAATTTGCAGCTTGCAATGGAAACACTACCACTTGAACTAGTTCGTACCAAGTAGAGTTGTTGAAATTGCAATTGATCTGGAACACCTGCTTTTTTTTTTTCTACACATCATGGAATGCAATGAAGAACATTCAGTAAGGCACTAAGGCATGAAGTTTTCCATTGGCAGATGCTTATGTTCGACTGTATGGCATCTGAAGCGTAGATTTAGAAATATGTCTATGCCGTGTGTAGTGTTAGTTTTTTCCTCGTATCATTAATCATTCAACAGAGGTGGAAATCAGAAGAGAGCTCCATTCATCAGGATAACAAATTTGTGAGTTCAAATTATGGTGCTTGACAGCATCTTGTTGACTGATTACGCTTCTATGTGAAATTCATTACTGTAAATTTACAAGTCAACTAGCTTAAACTTGTTAGTGATACAATGTAAATTTTTAATTTTGTAATAAGAAAAAGAATTAATAGTAGAAGTTGCTTACTTTGCTCTTCCAAGCCATTCTTATCTTTTGTGCTCCAGCAATCAGCAGGTTTCTTAAAGTAACTGTATTTTGCTTGCAAGTGCGGTTGGCTACAAGCTTAATCGAAGGTTAGAAAGGCTTAATGTTTGGCAAAGCTTGAGTTTGCACCTTGAGCCTGACTTGAACCACATAAAAGTACTTAAGCTTGGATCAAATTGAGCTGAACTTCCATTGAAATCTAAGACATGCTGTTAACTTCACAAAATATTGGATATAACATACCTGATTGCACAATGATAATCACAAATCGATCACAAGGGAACTATGGGGTTGTAGCTAAGTGGAATATGATCGAAAATTTCAGGGCTTTGCATAGGGTTCAAATCCTCATCCTAGCATTATATTGAGAATTTGTTGCTCGTGAAGCCTTACATGCAACTTTGTATGTCTAGTAGGCAAGTAGCCTAGTCACAACCGACATTAATCACATGGTGTGGAAGAAGGGGTAGCCAAGTAGAGTAACGCTCATAATTTAAAAGTCTTACGGTCTTAATTAAGGTTCGAATCCTCATCCCAACATTATGTTCACAACTTATTGTCTGTTAAACCTTGTACACAACCTCTGAGCTGGTATGCCCTATAAGTCAGTAGCCTAATTAACCTTAATCCGTAGGCAAACAATCCATCACATGAATTTATTAACGTCTCCTTTCCTAAATTCAAAACAAATCAACCAAAAAAAAAAAGTTTAAAGGTCGTTAGGGTTCGTTAAGCCAAAGTCAAAATCAACTCCCAAAGTCAAAATTTCTCAAAAAAATGGAAAAATTGAAGAGAGTAGTAACTGAAATAGCTTATTCCCACAATTTCTCCAAACTACCACTTCTTCATCATTCTCTTTTACCTCTTCTCCAATTAGCTTCTTCTTTCTACAATCTCTCTCTTACTACTCGCAATCATCTTTACTTTCTAGGGTTTTTTAACAAACAAAGGTACAATCTTTTTTCAAAATTTCTTCAATTTCTATCAAAAAATTTAAGTGGGTATTTCATAATTTGTTGATTAATTCAATTTTTTGTTTGAAGGTTGCAAATTCCAGTGATTAGTGTTGGAAATTTGACTTGGGGTGGAAATGGGAAGACTCCAATGGTTGAATTTCTCTCTAATTGGTTTTCGAATTCTGGGATTTCACCTCTCATTCTTTCTAGGGTATCCTCTTGTATTTTTTTGAGATTTATTATAATCACTTGAATTTAATGTTGATAATTTGAATTGTTGTTTTAGAGCTTATAAGTTGATGTGTATTACATAAAAGAGGGAACTTTATTGTGTAATGATTATTTTGGTTGTTGTGAAAGTATAAAATTGTGTTTTGATGATTGAAAGTTTGAAAATTTAGGAGTTGGTATGTATTAAATCTTTCTTTGATTGTAATGGGTTGTTGATTAGTTGATTGTTGGTAGCTTGCATGGCATTATGTAGTTCTTTTAGTTGATTTGTTGCAAAATCATAGCTTTGTAATATTTTACTCTTCACTTCATCTAATTATTAGGATTTTACAAATGCCTAGCTTGGGATTTGAATTGGGAAATAGGGAATGATCAAATGGTTGATTGGTTTGGTTGATTTTGTGCCGCGACAAGTGGGTAAAGTGAAGTGTTGCGTAATTTAATGAAAAAAGGAGTTAGTATTTATGATTCTATGTAGATAAACTAGGGAGAGATTATAGGAAAAATTGTTAGAAGAAACCTTTTAAAAATATATTTTTGGCAACAGAAACCTTTTAAAAATAATTTTGCGAGGAGAAACCTTAAACAAAATTTTTTTTGCAAGAATAAACCTTGGAGTCATTTTCCGGTATTAACCGGCGTTGACTCACTTCTTTCTCCTACTTGCACTCCCATTTGTTCTATTTTTTCCCCTACAATTTCTTCCAAGATTTCCCCAACTTCATTGATCTTCTCTCCTTTATCTCAAGCTTCCACACTTGCCTACTTCCTCCATTCAAAATTTCAAACCCACTTTTTGCATCTCTTTTTCACTTCTTTCTTATAATTAAACTCTAATTCAATGACACTCGTTTAAAACTAAACTCAACAAAAAAGTAATAATAATAATAATAATAATTAAAAATAAAAACCATTTTTTAAGAACCCTCACATGGCTTACCCATCAACAACACTAGATTCGAAACCCTCATATATGCCTCAATTTGTGTCAAAGTTAGGTCATTTAGCATTAAATTCGTTAATTCAAAGCAATTCCTCAACCGGATATTTCTCATTAGCTTCTAATAATTTGTTTAAAACCGATTTTAATTTGCTAGTGGTTTGAATTTTAGTAGAATGGATTCTAATTTGAAGAGGATTTTGATTGATTTTAATAAGACAATTAGACTTCATTGTGATAGAATTCCACTTGGATTTTCTTCATTTGGTGTTAATTTGGGAAAGTAATGGGGTTAGTGATAATTGGATAATGTTAGAAGTCTTATTAATGGATTGATTGAATCACTTAAAAGAGGGAAAAAAATGGAGGTTGAATCTCTTTGTTTATAATTGGAGGAAAAAAAAGGAAAAAGGGAGTGTAAATAGCAGAAAGATGCAAGTCAACGCCTGAAAATCACAGTCAATGCCGGAAAACGGCTTTAAGGTTTCTTCTGGCAAAAAAAAATTAGTTTAAGGTTTCTCCCGGCAAAAATTTTTTTAAAAGGTTTCTCTTAGCAAAAAAAATTTTTTAAAAGGTTTCTTTTTGCAATTTTTCCGAGATTATATAATATTTTTGAAGGGACAACTCAAAGAGCAATTTCACATTGTTGATTTTGAAATTGTTCTTTGGGTGGGCATCAAATCTTTTGGTTTTGATGTGTTTGCTTGTATTGAGTTGTTGGCATTGTTGATTTGTGTGTTACCATCTAGTAAGTTGGGCATTTGAATTGTTGATCTGCGAAAGGAGAATCTGCTTTAACATTGCTACAAATAAGGCAAATAGATTATAACTAGCATGATCTTGTATCAACAGGGCTATGCGGGAGGGGATGAAGCGAAAATGCTTGAAAGGCATCTAATGGGAACATCTGCGAAGGTTGGCGTAGGTGCAAACAGAGTTATGACTGCTTCTAGGTTTCTTGAAAGATATGGCTATAGAGACTCTTGTGCTGATGTAATTGGTGAGAAGCTGCTGTTGGGGAACAAAGTTAGTGCTGATGCTACTTCTGATAAAATTGACGCTGCTATTCTTGATGATGGAATGCAGGTAATAGTAGTTCAAAGCATGCAGTTTATCTCATCCTTTTCTTCTTTAGCTTATGTTTTTTATTATGCAGTGATGCTTTTCATGACCTCTCGTAATCTCATTCTTAGATATTCATGTGTGACTAATACAGTATCTTACTTGACAGTCAGCATGTGAGCTTGGAACGTGACTTGGACATTGTGATGGTAAATGGATTGACGCCATGGGGGAACGGTAAACTGATACCTTTGGGGCCTTTGAGGGAGCCTTTATCTGCACTTGCAAGAACAGATATTGTTGTGATTCACCATGCTGATTTGGTATGTTGTATCAACTTTTCAATTCTAGGCATAGTTGTCTCTGTATCTTGCTCTGCAGATTCCTTCAGTTGCTCAACATGTATCTGATGTTACCGTTTTGTTAGGTTATCAACCTAAATCAAGTATGCTTTGATGTGCAGGTTCCTGAGCAAAATCTTATCCAGCTTAAACTTGAAATTCAAAAGATGAAAGAGTCTCTTCCAATTTTTTTCAGTAAAATGGTTCCCTCGCACTTATTTACTATGTATGATGTTGACACTAAAGTACCTTTGTCAACACTTGAAGGCAGAGTTGTACTGTGTCTCTCTGCAATCGGTTCTCCAAATAGTTTTGTGAAGTGTGTTGAGAAGGTACATTCCTTTTCTATTTTGTTCACTCATTTTTCTTATGTTTTAAGTTTGTGGCATGGTTGTTCCAGTTTAGCTTTCTAATTTTTTGTTATATAGTAATCTTCGTTTTTAATCCTTATGAATTATGTGCTTTCTTTTCCACTTCTACCTTCTTATGTTGCATCATGGAACTTTTTGGTGCAGCTAGGACCAATGCATACTGATTGGCTACACTATAGTGATCATTACCTTTTTCAACCCAAGGTGCCATTTCTTTTGACAGTGTTTTGGATAAATTGGGTTCGCATTCCATGTGCATTAAGGCTTTCCCTTCTTGTTGCATTCTCTATTTGCGCATCCTTTTTATATGCAAGTCTTGAGGTTTAATGTAATGTTTGTTTTATGGAAACAGGACATTGACATGATGAGGATGAGACTTGAAGAGCTTAAACATAATTTTGGTTCCAGTCCTATTGTTGTCACAACAGAAAAGGTTGGTATATCGATTTGAAACACACAAACACTTATCGACAATATTACATGTTGCACCATTACTTGAGCAAAGGCCACCTGTTAATTATGTTTACTCGAGGAGGGGTAGAAGGGGCAATTGAGTAATTTACTCTATATTATCTTAGCTGGTCATGGGTAGAGTACTAGAGTGATGAGTCATAGGGTGTTCTTGTCTGTTAGTAATTTTAGGGTAGGTCATTCAAAAATTGGTGTGCTAATCATTTGGGAGAGCACTCACCTCTCGAACGTGAGCCATTGTAAAGGAGAGTCTGTAACGGTCAGCTTCTTATACAAATATCAACCTTTTGTCCTTAAAGTTTGCATTTTTACAATTTTACAGTGAATTCTTTACATTGTTGTAAGTTTGCAACATATATTGGTTAGTTTTACTAGGTACTCTCTTTGTTTGAAACTTTATTTAGGATTAGTTCTTTAGATGTTTAGTGTTGTTTAGCAAGAGCACTACCCCAATCTTCCCCTCTTGATTAAATAGAAGAAACCTCGAAAATAAAATTTCAACATCAAATCTAATCATTTGTGTACAGACTTCTCAATTCAAAGGGCAAATTCAACCTTTCATACTTCATATAGACTAGTTATATTTCTTCAGAAGTCCGGACTACCTAGTTTAGCATTAACATAAGAAATTTGTGATTGGATATATATCCTTTCCACATGCATATAATATGTGATCAAACAGGGGAAAAAAGTATTTTAAACTCACATTTTTGGATATCTTGGATGTTTTGGCCATTACCCCTTGTATCCGGCTATTGTAGTTTCGTTTGTTTACATCTAAAAATGGACTATTGGTTATCCTCGCAGATGATTTCAACAGGGTTGTCTGATTGAGTTTGTATGTGTACGCAGGACTATGATCGAGATTGTGAAATACTGTCACAATTGTGCCCTTTTGAGGTTCTGGTACTCTGTTGTCAGCTGAAGTTTGTTTCTCAGCATGGCCAAAATTCAGATAGAACGTTCAAGGAGATATTCAAGCAACTTTTGGATTTAAGATCAAGGAGAACTAAAAAAGATGAATGTTTGTGAATTTTTTCTTCGAGACGAACATGGCGTAGAAATTTAGGGGTATGTTTTAAATTCTTTTTATATGAATAACAATTTATCCCTCCCCTCTCCCAAAGCTGCAATCCTTGTCTTCTTAATATTTGTCTCTGATTATATAACAGTTATTACAAAAAAGAAATCTACTCTTTATTCCTCTCGAAAATATTTCCCTGTATTGCTAATTCATTTTGATCCAACCTATGTGCACCATATTACATTAGAATGGTAGTTGATCACATACGTCAATACGTTGTATACACGTTATAAAAGCTTATCAGGGTGATTAATATGATTGGACCTCTATTATTGTCGAATTGTAGACAAATTTAGCTAAATTTTTTATTTGCTTCCTTGATCTTAGAACTGCATTCCATGTGAAAACACAATATATTCTCCAAAAAGAAAACAAATGAAATCTGCACAAATTTGTACATCTTGATATCAGGATGCTGTTGCTGCTGGGACTGTTGATGTTGGTAGTGAACACTTTGTACTAAACCTATTTAACCTAAGCACCGCCAAAATACGGCAAAATATTTGCTGTGAGCCATGAGTTATGCCACTTTTCGATGTTGTTGTCTCTGCTGGAGGACTCCCAGCAGGTGATGCTCCCACATCTAGTCTTTCAGGTCCTTTGGATGCCTTATGAGGCTTTTCATTTTTCTCATAATCTCTTATCTCCTGAGGAATGCTGCTCTTTTTCACAAAACTTTGCCTCTCTAGGGCCATACAAACTTCACCATCACACACAATTTCCTTTTCCACTTCAGCTGTTGTATTGGTTTCGTGTTTTTGCTTGAAGCCAAAGATGTTGAATTGTGGCATTCTCCAACCTTGTTTCAAGAGATTGAAATCGTTTATCAAGGAAATTGTAGGGTAATTAGTTCCTCTAACGATCAGTTAGGAGTTATTAAGTTCCCCTAAAGATCAATTAGAATGAACTAATCAGTTCTGCTAATGATCCCGATTACCAGGAATTAATCACCCTATAAGATTTTTAGTTAGCCAGAATTATGAGCACAGAGCATAATCTATATACAAGTTGCTGAAAAGAGAGTTTTTTTTTTTTTTCCTCTCTTATAATTTTTTCACCCTATTGAATATCTTCTTTATATCACCTTCAAATTAAGTATGATACTCTTTTCTTTTTGGCTGTTGAGATGTCATACTAAATTTTGGAGTGATTCATCTACTATAGTTGATGAATTTAACAGCTAATATTTCCTTACAATTGTTTAAGAGGGTCTGTAATTTGCATTTATGAATTATATATCATCATATTATGTTGTATTACATTTAAATAAAAAATGAATAATATCCTATTTAATCACTGGTTTATGACAATATTATATGGGTGATTACTATTTTTAGCTCTTGTTAATTAAATGACCCTCATTTCATCCGTTCAATAGCTTTGCCACCCTGAAATTCAGCTCCCAGTGCCTAGTTACAAAGTGTAATTAGGGCTCGTTTGTTCCCTCCATCTGTTTCTATGTGTTCGTACAATTATCCTTTTGCGAAATTCGTAATGTGAAGGAATCAACTAAATGAGTGTATTGATCTCACAAACAGATTCCAAACGTAAAATTCTTTTGCACCTGTTTAGCAATAAGATCCACATTTGTTGGATGAATCTATCATATCAGTATTGGCAAACCATTGTATTTGTATCCATCAATTAAAAGTAAGTCACTAATGAAACTAACCTTCTATTTAACACTAACTAAAAGCTCAAACAATCAAAATTTTCTTATCATTTTCATTGAATTAATTAGCTGAGACAACTTCAATTTCTGAACCAATGGCCAGCTACTTAATCCTATACACCTTAATTTTTTTTTTTTTTTGGTGCTAGGGAGCCACAAAGGCAGGGATGAGAATCGATCCCAGGATTTCCTAGAACCGGGAGGGAAGCTTTTACCACTTGAGCTACCCCTCACTCTCATCCTATACACCTTAATAATCGTATAATTAACAAATTTATATTTTCTTTATGAGTAAACATAATTTGTAGATGCAATGGTACATACATTTACATCTATGTGACAACATATTTATAAAATTACATATAACTCATTACTATTCTACTAAACTACACCCTTTTTTTATATGTTGATCATTAGGAGCAATCCCCATTGTTAGCTACTTAAGCTTTTCTTGTTGAAATACGACCTAGTGAAAGTAAAAGGCTAAGCTTATCCTTCTTCGCTAAATCTCTTCTTTCACTCAACGTGCATACATCACCATTGCATACATACTTCTTTGAGCTTGATGGTTCGGAGAAACAACTAAGAAAATTGAAGATCGAGCTCATCGAAGCCATATGCTAATGATTGCGCGCTGTTGTGTGTTGCTCCGCCCCTCTATTTTCCTTGTTTGATTTTATTGTAGAGCTAGCTCAAATTGTGATGATCTCTTTGCATATGAATGAATTCAAGTTTCTTATAAAGATTTATAGCATACACAAAATGACCATGCATTTGTAGTTTTGATTTGTTAGCATAAAACAAGTCAAAAGGTTTATTCACGTGGAAATGTATGCAATCAAAGAGGAAGCTGTATTTTACTTTTGTATTAAAGATGACCCTACTTTTGAGTTGGTTGTTTGTGTGTGTTTATATGAAGAGCCACGACTAATCGTTCATGTTGAGCATGTGGGTGATGAATGTATGATAGTGATATGCGTAAGAAGAGTCTTTGATCGAATTTGGTTTCATACTAAATTTATGACCTTAAATTCGTTATTTCTCATGATGAGAGCAACTACGTCCACAAATATGATCGATGATCTATAATTCTAACTATCGAGTATCGACCCACTTCTTTGTTAGGTAAGTAATGTCAATGGTACGGTATGAAAAAACTTTTTCCGTAAATATATATGATATTTAATATTTACGTAATCTTCTATTTTTTAATGAAATTTCTACTTTTCCTTTATTTATCGCCTCAATAGTAATAATGGATGAAAATACCACCATATATACATAAACATTTATCAAGGACATTGCATGCAAAGAAACATGTATAAGTGTATAACTATGCCTAATATTATCACAATTTAGTAACATCCACAAATGAGAACCAATCCTAAATTTATCACGGAGTGTATGACTTGTTGCACAATAATAAGCTTTATGTACTCTCATCTTTGATGAAAACTTGAATCATAACCTTTTCTACTACATTTAAATTTATTTTATTGCCAATAAATTAAATGAATATTTTGTATCTCACAAAAAATATAGAAATATTTGCATTCACATGTGTATACACAATAATAATATAGAAATATCAATTAGGTCATTCTATTTTTATAGAGTTGTTGGTGCACTGTAGATTCTTTGACCTACAAGATGGATGATGACTGAGAGAGAGGTGCATGGGCTACAAGATAACCAAAAAAGTTTAGTCTTGGCATACATTAGGTACTCTTTTATAAGCATAGATTTGCTACCATTAATCATGTTTATTTAGTACACAAGTAATATACTCCCTCCAACTCAAAATACTTGCTACATTTTGACTTTTTTTACTATTTATTAATTCTTTTGACCGTCTTTTGGTTCATGTACGTATATAAAAAGATAATCATATGAGATATTGTTTGATTCGTCTCAAAGTATACTTTCCAAATATGTAATTTTTATAATTTTTACACGTATAAAATTAGAGACATTAAAATTTAAAGTATGCCTCGAAAACCGTATAAATAGTGAATGCAGCAAGTAAAAAAATATACAGGGAGTATATAACCTTTCACATTTCTTGATATTGATTCTAGCTAGAGTCTCCATATTTATCCTTGGCTCTAACTCTCTATGCATAATAGGAGACCCATTTTTGAATGGCGATTTGAATATGACGATATATATGTACAAAATGCTCAATAATGTTAACTAATGAAAGGAAAAACAAAGTGTTGCATCTAATTTGAAATTTTTGCATGAAAAAATGCTACATTTAAACAATACATCAAATCTAAAAGTTAACCTAGATAGTTTAAAGACTCAAAAGTTACTCTAAATTGATTACTCATATTTTTTTAGCTACAAAATCACTCGAAATTTAAAAAAAAAAAAAAAAAAAACTTCTTAAATACATGTGAGATCTACCTGCCAAGCTGATTAATCAAGAATAATTCTACTCCGCACACCAATAATATTCTTTCTTGTAGGATATTCTTGATAATCTTCTGCTCTTCCATGATTCACACAACCATCCAATACTATGGCATATCTTCACTAAACACTAGACAATTAAAAAAATTCAAAATTCAAAATTCAAAATTCTGCAATTTTAACTAACATAACTGTTTTTAGGCAATGGCACTAACGGCTTCTTTCCTTTTCTTGTCTCCTCTTTCTTCCTTCTCTCATCACTTCAATCTCAAAGGTAATTTCTTTGTTTTTCATATTATTATTTTTAATTTCACTCTATTATTATAATTATTTATAATAATGATATATTATTAATTTATTATCATTCTATTTAGCAGAAAAATTAGTGGGTAAATTAGACTGCTTTGAATTTCCCATTGTACAATCAAAGACTACCATTTCTTCACTAAAGCCACTCAATTCACTGCTCCAAGTTTCTTCCTTTTCTGCTAATCATGGTAATTAACTAATTATCTCTTTTTATTTTTGTTTTAGTGTAAAGTTTTAATCTTTATTATCCCATTAAATTTCATCAAAAACCCTCTTTTGGGTTTTTTTTTTTTTTAATTTCTTAATTTATAGCAAATGCAAGAATTGCATTTTAATGTTTGTATTTTGAATAAAATTTCTTGTTTTTGGTGGCAGAAACTGTAATTGATAAATATTATGATGGGGTGAGAAGTATTATGAAGATTGGCCAAAAATTTGGAAAATGCATCTCCTTAAAAACTATGGACAATGCCTTGGAGAAGTTTGGGAATGATATTGCTATTGCTTTCAGGTCTTTTTATATTATATTTGTATTACATTTTGAGTTTGTTATTTGATAAATTTAACTTTGAAATGTTTCATATCTTTGATGTATTGGGGATATACTTTTACGGCCCGTTTGATACTTGGTGTGGAGTTCAAATAAGGTACTCCATAGAGCTTCTTTCTCGATCTAGAAGAGCCTGAGATCGATTCTCAGGTGCCTTTGTGTTATATTTATAGCTCATAAATAACTAGGATGTGTGACATTTGCAAGTGTTTAGTACTCTTTACAGATTTTTGCTGCTTGCCAAAATACCTACCAATTGATGTTTGCAAAAAGTCTATCTAATTTTCCAAATGTTTTCTACCTAAAGGCATGACGTTTAAGGAATTGAGGATAATACGGGCTCACTATTATGCAGTGGTGCTGAGAATGTGGCCTTGATTGAGTATGCTCGACTAACTGGTCGGCCCTTCCGAGTGTTCAGCCTAGACCTGGTAGACTAAACCCTGAAACATATCGTTTCTTTGACACTGTTGAGAAGCGCTATGACATTCACATTGAGTATATGTTTCCTGATGCTATCGATGTTCAACAACTAGTAAGAGAGAAAGTCTATTCTCATTTTATGAGGATGGACACCAAGAATGTTGTAGTGTACGGAAAGTAAGGCCTCTAAGAAGGCTCTTAAGGTCTTAAAGCCTGGATTACTGGTCAGAGGAAGATCAATCTCCTGGAACACAGCACACATCCCTGTCGTGCAAATTGACCCTTCTTTTGAAGGAAAGGCAATGCTGGTAGATTAGTAAGTGGAACCCTTTAGCTAATGTAGAAGGTCAGGAGGTGTGGAACTTTCTTCAGCCATGGAGTTTCCTGTCAACTCTGCATTCGGAGGGTTATGTGTCGATTGGGTGTGAGCCGTGCACAAGGCCAGTGCTCCCTTGGCAGCATGAAAGAGAAGGAAGGTGGTGGTGGGAAGATGCTAAGGCTAAAGAGTGTGGTCTTCACTACGCAAATGTAAACATGGAAAGTTTTGAACGATAAAACACATAATGGTGTTCTCATAGATATATTTAACAGTCAGAACATGTGTTCACTAAGTGAAATGGGATGGAAAATCTGATTCAATTGGAGAAACCGAAAAGAGCCTTGGATCGTGGTGTTGTATGCTCCTTGGTGTCACTTTTGCCAGGTGTATCTTTAAGTCCTTCATCTCAATGATATGTTTTGACATTTCTGGACTAGGGGTGCGTTATCTTCACCTTAAAACAATAAGTTTCCGGTTCAATTAGTTCAATTCAGTTACAAAGTCCAACACAACACCAAGAGTCAAGGTTTTAAGGTGAAGAGAATGCATCCCAAGTTTGCAACTCTTGTCATTTTTATATTTCATCTTTATGTTATTATACATCAATTTAGCTTGTGCTACTATATATAATTTACGGAGTTGTGTTGCAAGTAATAAGTTTTCGTTTGCAATCATGCTAATGTCGACTTAATTGGATTTCTGCTTAGCAATGGAAGGATCATTCATTGAGTTGGCCGAAAGATTGATGGAAGTGGAGTGAAGGGGAGGTTTCGGCATGGTTATCAGAAGACATTGGCAGAGACTAGTTACAGTTCGATACGTTCCCAACTCTGCTTTTCTTCCCTAGCACACCTCCAAGCCCATCAAATACCGCTCTGAGAAACGTGATGTTGATTCCCTGATGGCATTTGTGAATGCTTTTTGCTAGGCTGGTTGTACTTTGTCTCGCGGCCTGACAATGCCACTTAACTCAGGTTTGATGAACAGATTGAGTGGTGTAGCATGAACCAAATTCGGTGTGAAATGGCATTGACAAAACGGAGTCAGAAGTCGATTGAGAAATTGGGTGCAGTAGAAAAAACAGGATTGAACTATTCGCGAATTTGTGGGGGATTTTTCATTTTTAGCAGTGATTTGAGTTTGTAGTTATGTAAGCATTGAAAGATGAAGTTTTAAAGTAATTTTGTAATTGTAAATTGATTGAAGCTTAGTTTTACAGTGCTACACAATGATATAATATCAGTAGAAAAATTGTTTGTTCGTTCTATTCTATTAGAGGACTGATTTTTATGGGTTTCATGTGGATTTTTGTTATGATTTTTGGAATACAAAGAACATTACTACTACTGTCCTAAATGTGGTTTCATTGTAATGTTGAAATGTAACTAAAAATACTTATAGTAGCGGTTTTCTTGTTATAGAATTTTATGCAAAGTTCATGTTAATTTTAATATATAGAACTTGGAAGTGATACAAGTTGAAATGTGTGTTACTTTATCAAACACTTTAACTTATTTTGGATAGACTAATCAAATATTGACTTATTTTCTCTATGTTAAATTCTTGTTATATTAGGTTTTTAACATTATTGAAAATGATGCCGTTGTTAGTCCTACTTCTAAATATGTAAATGATGATTTGTGAATACATTCGGACATTCCTATAATAGTACAGTTAGAATTGTTTTCAATAAGTTCGAAAAGATACTACTATGATGAGTATATGACAGCGATCGAGGATTATAAATTAAATCAAATTAAGCCAAATAGAGGTTTGATATTTTTGCATTTTAGGTAACCAGCAGAATCTTGCTTCTTATCACTGGAAATTGAGTTTTTCCTTGTATTCGTCTGTTGTCATATCACAATGTATATATATTGACTTTTTTTTTTTTTTTTTGGAATTATAATGGGTGATGAATTGTGATCAATGATGATAGGGGCATAGGGCCCTAGCCGGCAGGGAATTATTTGATTTTGAATGGCTATGATTGGTTTGTATAATTGTTTGTATGAGTTGATCAATTTATATAAGCCAACGACTTCATAATATAAGCTTTTTTTTATTATATAATTTTTTTTATGAAAGTTTGTACACCCTCCATCACGAATTAGTTGTAACGAATTATTATTTGTGACGGATGTAGTATTTTTTTTCCTGTATGTAACTATTAGCACTACCGAGTAATGTATTGTTTATGTTTCAAAATTATAAAATAACATCCAAAAGCTTTCTTTAAGGCCTACCGAGTAATTGTATTGTTTATGTTTCTAAAATTATAAATAACATCCAAAGCTTTCTTTAAGAGCTTACTGAAGCCAAAAGTTTGTTCACATCATAGAAACACTTTACTAGAATACTATAGGCTAAATCAACTATAGTCGTCACCGCTCACTAATAGATTTCAAGGTGAACCAAGAAAGATGTGCCCTATGTACCATTATTCATGAATGTTCGATAAATCACTAGGTGATGGTATATACACAAACAATATGCTTTGTACCTCTTTTTTATTTTAACCCCTCTTCTCAACTTATTCGTCCACAAGTCATAGTTCATGGTTTTATTGTGGAGAATAAATTGGATCAACGTGTTGCTATAGGGTTAGTTGCATTATCTTTCCATTAACCTCTACATTATTAACCTTTCCATTACCTTAATTTCTTTAAATGGAGGTAATTAAAGAACAAGGAAGTTCAATAGTATATGCTATGCTCCCATTCATTAACCCTTTCTTTTTCCTCATTCATTTTGATGAGCAAATTAAAGGATCTGACAAACATTAAAGCTCTTTTAACTTGGTAGATCTAAGACTAGTATTATATATATAGAGAGAGAGGCAAAACGCGGTTTTGATGATTGGCAAATAGTGACATACAAGCTAAGCTTTCCAATCTCCCATGTAACTAGGATTCTTTACTTATTGATCCTTAGCTTCTACATGTGTCTCACCACTTACTCACTTTTTTTTTTTTTTTTTTTTTTTTTTTTTTTGTCATCCACCTTTTTTGCCGCATTCACATTTTTATTTCGTCAAGTGTTACCCACCACTTCTAATTTAGTGGGGCTTCACTCAATCAAAAGAATTTAGGATGATCCTGGTTGCCACATGTTTGTTAATTTAGGATGTAATTGATTATAACCCATATGCCATATCTCAAATAATAGTACATGATTATCAGTATATTGGGAATTGGAGTAGATCGAATATGTCTAGAAGAAGCATAGCCAAAATAGTATTTAGGGCCTGTTTACTTCAACTTAAAATCCGCTCAGTTCAGCTTTTCTTTTATTTTGCATTGCTATTCTTAATTATTCATAAAAAAAACTTTCAGTTTAGTTTAGTTTAGTTTAGCTGTTTTTAGCTGAAATAAACAGATTATATGATGAGTGTAAAAACCTAAATGTGGACACTTGAAAGTGAATCGATGCACTGCAATATGGGCGGCATGGTGTGCTGACTCTAAAAATGTAAACTATAATCTTATAATATGACATGAGATAAGTGATAACATGTATGATGTATTATGTAGTTAGGGACATGGTGTTGTCTGGTTACATAAGTTGCAAACTTGCAACAATAAGTTGAGAAATTGGTCGTGTTGTCTATGTTACGCTAAAACAAATGTCTCTCATTGTCATTAATTTAGACCATTTTAGCCACTTTAAAAATCAAAATATCCTATCATTTAAAAACATGACATACTTGTTGCTCCTCAATTCTTCATTATACTATATATGACCATCAAAGAGATAATAATTCACTTATGAAGTTATGAGATATAACTGTACTATACTATATATGTCGCCATCAAAGAGAAATAATATTCACTTATGAATTATGAGATGTAACTTGTAGAAAGGATGTGAAACTATGAGACTATGAGAAAGATGGATATTATTGATATTGAATGAGTTGCTTAATTACAATAATAGGGTCTAACCTTTTATATAGGCATAAGGAAAAGTATCATAACTAAGATATTAGTAAAACATATAGCAATATTTGTGGCTAATTCTAATCTTCTATCTTAGTAAACTTTATCTTTGTTATGGCAACAATATGAGAATATATCTCCAATAAAGGATGACTAAAGATGAATACCATAATATATTTTTACTTGTCGGATTGATTGTTGAAGATGTACAACATGTATTTCATATTTGTGTATGACGTGATAAATTATGAATAATATATACATTCTCTCGTAGGAAAGCAAACATTATCGTCGGTTATGTGTTCTTAATTATTCCCCCTCTTGAATTTTACACAAAAATGAGAATATGCTAAGTTACTTATTTGTCTAATAAAATGGCAGCAAGTTGACTACATGAACCACCTATTTATCCCTTTGACCCTTTTGAATATTAACCTAAATTTCGACTACTCCAAATCTTCTCTTAACCCTCCATAATGTGTACATGCTAATTGCTAAGTGATAATATGAGATAATTAGAAGCAGATATGATTGTCCATTTTGAACAACTCATATCTCACACATAAAATTGCCACTTTGGAACTTACTTATAATCATGGGGGCACACCGAAATCCATGCTCTACAAAATTAAAAGCCACTTGGAAAAACTTTCAAAAAAAAAAATATATAATAACAAAAAATGAAATAATTCCATGATACAATAATTTTCCATCAAATGCCAAAAAAAAAATAATAAAAATTATTCTTAAAAATGTCATGCATTCACACCTTATTATCACCTCTATCTCCTCAACCCCCAATATAATTCTCAACCTTTCACCACCTTTTCTTTATTAGCCACTCTCTAAGTCTCTTACCTTTAACTTTATTCTAGTGAGGAGCACCCAAAAAAAAAATGGCATCCTCATTAGTTATAAAATGAAAGGAAAACTAAAAAAAATCAACTTCATTAACAATAATTTATTATTGTTATGTTTTTTAGTTTATAAAATCTTCAAATGCTACAAAACTTGCCCCAGCTTTATTTGTGTTTGGAGATTCATTGGTTGTGTAGGCAACACAATCATCTTCCTTTCACCATTGCTAAGGCTGATTTTCCTCATAATGGTGTTGATTTTCCCACCCATAAGGCTACTGGGAGATTTAGCAATGGCAAAAATGCTGCTGATTTTCTTGGTAATCTTTCTTTTTTCGGCCTTTATTCTTTCTTTATTATTCGATACTTTTTTATTTTTTATACTTCGCATATTATATATATATTTTAGCTAGTATTCCGTGTCATTCAAGTCTATAATAATACTCGGTGTGTTTAAAGAATGCACCATGCACGTTGTAAAGGGTTTTTGTATTCATATACGTTATGGAGATACAATGTTCGATCCTATACTCTATATGTCTATACTCATTGTAGGAGAAGATCGATGCGTCAAAATAAATTAGTATCCATTGTTGACATTGTTCAATTAGTAGAGCAATGTGTACACTTTTTACTCAGCATAAGTATATCAATTAGACAATTGAGAGGAGAATGAATAAAGTATTGGCATCCTTTGCTTCTAGCTAGCTTAATTAGCATTCATATAATATGCTAAACTTCTTGCTATCATTAGAGGTTTACTGAAAAATCTTCTCCTTTCCAAAATATCGGAAATAAAACAAGAAAAAACAGAGAATATTTCATCTAATTGTACTTATGTCATCAACTATCTATTAAAGTGCCTCCTACATTTTGGAAGTATTTAGTAATGTATTAACTAACATCCAAGGTACATAATTACTAGACAAAGCGTTTGGCATTTCATGAAATATATGTCCAACACATTACTAGAGAGCTTACAATTCATGTAATCATGTATTGGCGTATTGCATATTACATATTACATTGATTAGTAAATAAAAGTTAGTATAAGCTTATAGTAGTATAATAATAATAATAATAGAGTACATACTAATAATAATAGAAATACATAAATTTATTCTCTTGTTTAATGTATGCTCTTGCATTAGTCGCTTTCTTATATTTACTTTCATTGGAGTTATAGACACCATTATTGTCATGTACCTTTCAAATTAAATGACTCATAAACAAAATAAAATACTTGCATGAATAAATGTTCATATGTAGATGAAACGGACATACTTTAGGCTCTACCAAATATGGCTATATTGTATTGTCAAATGACAATTATTACCTTAGCTTGCATGTTTTTTTTTTTTTACCACAAGGACCGTAATTAGCCTGCATGTGTGATATTTTAGTGTCCAAAGACCAAGTCTTAGCTTGTTCCATTTTCATCTGAGATTAGTAGATTACGATCTCGGCCACAACGTTAAATTGTCTCATCGATTTTTGATAGGATTGAATGACCTCTGAGATTCAAGATTTTGCGTTAGACAATCAAAATTTTACATTATATTTTCAAAAGTTTGAATCGGACATAAAAAATAATTTGTTTCTAGTCTAAAATTGTAATTTAATTTTATTTGCATTTTTTGGCAGCTGAGAAATTGGGGTTGATGACTTCACACCACTTATCTATCCTTGAAACACACGAAGTAGCAACTTTTCGGATGGAGTTAGCTTGCATCTGAGGTGCCGGAATCTTTGATGGCACTGATGACTTTATGTATGCTCCTTTTCAATCTTATGAAGTATTATATATGAGCCTTACAAATTAAAACATTATTCGTAATATATTAAGCAAATATTTATAAATTATTATAAATTAATCCTTTTGACTTTTTAAGGGACGTTATCATTCTCACAGCACCTAAATTACAATTTCTATCCTTTATGACCCTGTTCTTTTGGACTGAAAGAAGTTAAAATAAACTGAACTGAAATGAGTTGAATTGAAGTGGACTAGATAAGTAGTAATTCTAATGGAGATGAAATGAACTGAATTGGATTGAAATGAATTAAATAGAGACGAATTTAATTGAACTGAACTGAACTGATAAAAGTATAGTAATATTTTAATCATAGTATTAAGTATCAACAATTTATCAAATTTTAATCATAGTAATATGGTTTGATCAAGCTAGGATATATTTTCATGGAAAATATAATTTATGATGAGATATGTAATGCATAAAATTACTGACATAATGCAATTTACCACGTAACTACTGGTTTCATAACGCGAGAAGGATTTTACGGTGGAAAGTGGGCTAGTTAGAAAATGTGGATAGCCTTTGAATTTACCCAAGAAAACATTAAAACCAAAATAAATAAATTATGCGGTGAGCGTGGATCGAACACGCGACCTTCAGATCTTCAGTCTGACGCTCTCCCAACTGAGCTATCCCCTTATTTGTTTCCTCGCGCACTTTCAATATTCCACTTCAATTTTAAATTTGTTAGTATCTTTAGTTTGAAATTCATGATTTGTTTTTCCTCCAAAACATTATACGACTACTAATCCTCACTTACATTATTTGTTAATATCTTTAGGAAAAATTGCGAGAACACACCTTTTAAAATTAGTTTTTTTTGCGAAAAACACACCTTATAAAAATCTTTTGCGAAAACATACCTTAAACTATTTTTTTTTTTTTTGAAAAACCACACCTCACTCCCCTTTTCCCGGCTTTGACCACCGGCTTTCGTGTTCCTCCTCTTTTCCTCATTTCACACTCTCTTCGCACTCCACTCAAATTTTCCCCCAAAATTTTGCCCCAATTTCCCTCTTATTTTTCGTGACCCAATGTGGTCATTAAATAATTTTCTTCTTCTCTTCTTATCTTTTCACACTCTCTCCTCTTTTCAAACAATTACAAAAAAATTAACATCAATTAGGAAATTAAAAAAACATGCAATACCTTGAGTTCTCAACAATCTTAAATTCCACTTCTTCTTTCTTCGTGCCTTTTGAACATTACAGTGAGAAAGAAGCATAATCAAAGAGTTTGAAAAAAATTGAAAATAAAAATTTCAGACATGAAGTTTTAGAATGAGTTTTATTTTCATAAAACAAAATACAACTCCAAAGTTATGAAAGGTATTGAATGAGTTTAGGAGTGATGAAATAGTATGAATGACAAAGAGAAGTTCCTTATCCATACCTTGTTGATGGGATGATAGTAATGAAGTTTGGTCTTTTTGAAAGGGAATTAAAAAGAGGGGAGTGTAATCATAAATTTAAGAGTGCCAATAGAAAAAAAAAAAGGGTTAACACCGGAAACCGGTGCAAAAGCCGGAAAATGGAGTAGGTGTGTTTTTTGCAAAAAAAAAAAAAATTAGTTTAGGTGTGTTTCGACAAAAGGTTTTTATAAGGTGTTGTTCTCGTAAAAAACTGATTTTAAAAGGTGTGTTGTTGCAATTTTTCCATATCTTTAACTATTTTCATGATTTTGTTTTTTCCTTTTTAAAAATATATACTACTAATCCAACTACGTTTACTTTACATTGTTTTTGTTGTATTAGGGAGCCATACAGGCCAAACTTCATAGGTTTTTCTAAAATTTAGAAATAAGCTTTAAACCAACTAATTAACCTCTACTCTCTTAATTTACTTCATAACATTCACATTAATTTTAAAATGTTACAAAAAATATGGCTGAACTGAAAAGAAATTTAAAAACTACATTACCTCTTTATCATATTAGTTCAACAATTTGAACATTTTTTTCATTTTACTCATGTCAAATCGTTCCAACTAATATGATACAGATGTAGTATTATTACTTTAAAAAAGTTATAGTAATTTAAAAATTGATAATGCGTTAACAAGAACCCGAATAAGAAAAATTGTCAAAATCGTGTCAACTAATATGATACAATGTGTATATTACTTTTAAATAAAAGTTATAGTTGATATGTTAAGAAAAAAAAATGATAATCATTACCAAAGAATCAGAGAAGAAGGAAATTGGACAAAAACAAAAACATGCGGTGAGCGTGGATCGAACACGCGACCTTCAATCTTCAGTCTGACGCTCCTCCAACTG
>PYUH01000238.1:296832-310423 GCA_016808085.1 Suaeda aralocaspica | reverse complement strand
CTTTTTTTTTTTTTTTTTTTTTTTTTTTTTTTTTTGTCATCCACCGGTATTTGCCGCATTCACATTTTTATTTTCGTCAAAGTGTTACCCCACTTCTAATTTAGTGGGGCTTCACTCAATCAAAAGAATTTAGGATGATCCTGGTTGCCACATGGTTTGTTAATTTAGGATGTAATTGATTATAACCCATATGCCATATCTCAAATAATAGTACATGATTATCAGTATATTTGGGAATTAGGAGTAGATCGAATATGTCTAGAAGAAGCATAGCCAAAATAGTATTTAGGGCCTGTTTACTTCAACTTAAAATCCGCTCAGTTCAGCTTTTCTTTTATTTTGCATTGCTATTCATTAATTATTCATAAAAAAAAACTTTCAGTTTAGTTTAGTTTAGTTTAGCTGTTTTTAGCTGAAATAAACAGATTATATGATGAAGTGTAAAAAACTAGAAATGTGGACACTTGAAAGTGAAGATCGATGCACTGCAATATGGGGCGGCATGGTGTGCTGACTCTAAAAATGTCAAACTATAATCTTATAATATGACATGAGATAAGTGATAACATGTATGATGTATTATGTATGGTAGGGACATGGTGTTTGTCTGGTTACATAAGTTGCAAACTTGCAACAATAAGTTGAGAAATTGGTCGTGTTGTCTATGTTACGGCTAAAACAAATGTCTTCTCATTGTCATTAATTTTAGACCATTTTAGCCACTTTAAAAATCAAAATATCCTTATCATTTAAAAACATGACATACTTGTTGCTCCTCAATTCTTCATTATACTATATATGTCGACCATCAAGAGAAATAATAATTCACTTATGAAGTTATGAGATATAACTTGTACTATACTATATATGTCGACCATCAAGAGAAATAATAATTCACTTATGAAGTTATGAGATGTAACTTGTAGAAAGGATGTTGAAACTATGAGACTATGAGAAAGATGGATATTATTGATATTGAATGAGTTGCTTAATTACATAAATAGGGTCTAAGCCTTTTATATAGGCATAAGGAAAAGTATCATAACTAAAGATATTAGTTAACAATATAGCAATATTTGTGGCTAATTCTAATCTTCTATCTTAGTAAACTTTATCTTTTGTTATGGCAACAATATATTGAGAATATATCTCCAATAAAGGATGACTAAAGATGAATACCATAATATATTTTTACTTGTCGGATTGATTGTTGAAGATGTAACAACATGTATTTCAATATTTGTGTATGACGTGATAAATTATGAATAATATATACATTCTCTCGTAGGAAAGCAAACATTATCGTCGGTTATATGTGTTCTTAATTATTCCCCCTCTTGAATTTTACACAAAAATGAGAATATGCTAAGTTACTTATTTGTCTAATAAAATGGCAGAAGTTGACTACATGAACCACCTAGTTATCCCTTTGACCCTTTTGAATATTAACCTAAATTTCGACTACTCCCAAATCTTTAACCCTCCATAATGTGTACATGCTAATTGCTAAGTGATAATTATGAGATAATTAGAAGCAAGATATGATGTCACCATTTTGAACAACTCATATCTCACACATAAAATTGCCACTTTGGAACTTACTTATAATCATGGGGGCACCGAAATCCATGCTCTACAAAATTAAAAGCCACTTGGAAAAACTTTCAAAAAAAAAAAAAATATATTAACAAAAAATGAAATAATTCCATGATAACAATAATTTTCCATCAAATGCCAAAAAAAATAATAAAAATATAATCTTATAAAAATGTCATGCATTCACACCTTATTATCACCTCTATATCCTCAACCCCCAATATAAATTCTCAACCTTTCACCACCTTTTCTTTATTAGCCCACTCTCTAAGTCTCTTACCTTTAACTTTATTCTAGTGAGGAGCACCCAAAAAAAAAAATGGCATCCTCATTAGTTATAAAAATGAAAGGAAAACTAAAAAAATCAACTTCATTAACAATAATATTTATTTATTGTTATGTTTTTATGTTTATAAAATCTTCAAATGCTACAAAACTTGCACCAGCTTTATTTGTGTTTGGAGATTCATTGGTTGATGTAGGCAACAACAATCATCTTCCTTTCACCATTGCTAAGGCTGATTTTCCTCATAATGGTGTTGATTTTCCCACCCATAAGGCTACTGGGAGATTTAGCAATGGCAAAAATGCTGCTGATTTTCTTGGTAATCTTTCTTTTTCGGCCTTTATTCTTTCTTTATTATTCGATACTATTTATTTTTAATTATACTTCGCATATATATATATATATTTAGCTAGTATTCCGTGTCATTCAAGTCTATAATAATACTCGGTGTGTTTAAAGAATGCACCATGCACGTTGTAAAGGGTTTTTGTATTCATATACGTTATGGAGATACAATGTTCGATACTATACTCTATAGTCTATACTCATTGTAAGGAGAAGATCGATGCGTCAAAATAAAATTAGTATCCATTGTTGACATTGTTCAATTAGTAGAGCAATGTGTACACTTTTTACTCAGCATAAGTATATCAATTAGACAATTGAGAGGAGAATGAATATAAGTATTGGCATCCTTTGCTTCTAGCTAGCTTAATTAGCATTCATATAATATGCTAAACTTCTTGCTAATCATTAGAGGTTTACTGAAAAATCTTCTCTCCTTCCAAAATATCGGAAATAAAACAAGAAAAACAGAGAATATTTATCATCTAAATTGTACTTATGTCATCAACTATCTATTAAAGGTGCCTCCTACATTTTGGAAGTATTTAGTAATGTATTAACTAACATCCAAAGGTACATAATTACTAGACAAAGCGGTTTGGCATTTCATGAAATATATGTCCAACAACATTACTAGAGAGCTATACAATTCATGTAATCATGTATTGGCGTATTGCATATTACATATTACAGTGATTAGTAAATGAAAGTTAGTATAAGCTTATAGTAGTATATCAATAATAATAATAATGAGAGTACATACTAATAATAATAAGAAATACATAAATTTATTCTCTTGTTTAATGTATGCTCTTGCATTAGTCGCTTTCTTATATTTACATTTCATTGGAGTTATAGACACCATTATTGATCATGTACCTTTCAAATTAAATGACTCATAAAACAAAATAAATACTTGCATGAATAAATGTTCAGATGTAGATGAAACGGACATACTTTAGGCTCTACCAAAATAGGCTATATTGTATTGTCAAATGACAATTATTACCTTAGCTTGCATGTTTTTTTTTTTTAGCCACAAGGACCGTAATTAGCCTGCATGTGTGATATTTTAGTGTCCAAGAGACCAAGTCTTAGCTTGTTCCATTTTCATCTGAGATTAGTAGATTACGTCGGCCACAACGTTAAAATTGTCTCATCGATTTTTGATAGGATTGAATGACCTCTGAGATTCAAGATTTTGCGTTAGACAATCAAAATTTTACATTATATTTTCAAAAGTTTGAATCGGACAATAAAAAATAATTTGTTTCTAGTCTAGAAATTGTAATTTAATTTTTATTTGCATTTTTTGGCAGCTGAGAAATTGGGGTTGATGACTTCACCACCTTATCTATCCTTGAAACACACTAGAAGTAGCAACTTTTCGGATGGAGTTAGCTTTGCATCTGGAGGTGCCGGAATCTTTGATGGCACTGATGAACTTTATGTATGCCTCCTTTTCAATCTTATGAAGTATTATATATGAGCCTTACAAAATTAAAACATTATTCGTAATATATTTAAGCAAATATTTATAAATTATTATAAATTAATCCTTTTGACTTTTTAAGGGACAGTTATCATTCTTCACGCACCTAAATTACAATTTTCTAATCCTTTATGACCCTGTTCTTTTGGACTGAAAGAAAGTTAAAATAAACTGAACTGAAATGAGTTGAATTGAAGTGGACTAGAATGAAGTAGTAATTCTAATGGAGATGAAATGAACTGAATTGGATTGAAATGAATTAAATAGAGACGAATTTAATTGAACTGAACTGAACTGATAAAAGTATAGTAATAATTTTAATCATAGTATTAAGTATCAACAATTTATCAAAATTTTAATCATAGTAATATGGTTTGATCAAGCTAGGATATATTTTCATGGGGAAAATATAATTTATGATGAGAATATGTAATGCATAAAATTACTGACATAATGCAATTTACCACGTAACTGGGGTTCATAAACAGCGAGAAGGATTTTACGGTTGGAAAGTGGGCTAAAGTTAGAAAAGTGGATAGCCTTTGAATTTAGGCCCAAGAAAACATTAAAACCAAAATAAATAAATTATGCGGTGAGCGTGGATCGAACACGCGACCTTCAGATCTTCAGTCTGACGCTCTCCCAACTGAGCTATCCCCGCTTATTTGTTTCCTCTAGCACTTTCAATATTCCACTTCAATTTTAAATTTGTTAGTATCTTTAGTTGAAATTCATGATTTTGTTTTTCCTCAAAACTATATACGACTACTAATCCATCACTTTACATTATTTTGTTAATATCTTTAGGAAAAATTGCGAGAACACACCTTTTAAAATTAGTTTTTTGCGAAAACACACCTTATAAAAATCTTTTTGCGAAAACATACCTTAAACTAATTTTTTTTTTTTTGCAAACACACACCTCACTCCACTTTTCCGGCTTTGACCACCGGCTTTCGGTGTTGACCTCCTCTTTTCTCCTATTCACACTCTTCTTGCACTCCACTCAAATTTTTCCCCCAAAAATTTTGCCCCAATTTCCCTCTTATTTTTCGTGACCCAATGTGGTCATTAAATAATTTTCTTCTTCTCTTCTTATCTTTTCACACTCTCCTCTTTTCAAACAATTACAAAAAAATTAACATCAATTAGGAAAATTAAAAAAACATGCAATACCTTGAGTTCTCAACAATCTTAAATTCCACTTTCTTCTTCTTCGTGCCTTTTGAAGCCATTACAGTGAGAAAGAGAGCATAATCAAAGAGTTTGAAAAAAATTGAAAATAAAAATTTCAGACATGAAGTTTAGAATGAGTTTTATTTTCATAAAACAAAATACAACTCCAAAGTTAATTGAAAGGTATTGAATGAGGTTTAGGAGTGATGAAATAGTATGAATGACAAAGAGAAGTTCCTTATTTCATACCTTGTTGATGGGATGATAGTAATGAAGTTTGGTCCTTTTGAAAGATGAATTAAAAAGAGGGGAGTGTAATCATAAATTTAAGAGTGCCAATAGAAAAAAAAAAGGGGTTAACACCGGAAACCGGTGTTCAAAGCCGGAAAAGTGGAGTAAGGTGTGTGTTTGCAAAAAAAAAAAAAAAATTAGTTTAAGGTGTGTTTTCGCAAAAAGGTTTTTATAAGGTGTGTTCTCGTAAAAAACTGATTTTAAAAGGTGTGTTGTTGCAATTTTTCCATATCTTTAACTATAATTCATGATTTTGTTTTTTCCTTTTTAAAAATATATACTACTAATCCAACTACGTTTACTTTACATTGTTTTTGTTGGTATTAGGGAGCCATACAGGCCAACGATCATAGGTTTTTCTAAAATTTAGAAATAAGCTTTAACCAACTAATTAACCTCTACTCTCTTAATTTACGTCATAACATTCACATTAATTTTAAAATGTTACAAAAAATATGGCTGAACTGAAAAGAAATTTAAAAACTACATTACCTCTTTATCATATTAGTTGCAACAATTTGACATTTTTTTCATTTTACTTCATGTCAAATCGTTCCAACTAATATGATACAGATGTAGTATATTACTTTTAAAAAAGTTATAGTAATTTAAAAAATTGATAATGCGTTAACAAAGAACCCGAGATGAAGAAAAATTGTCAAATCGTGTCAACTAATATGATACAATGTAGTATATTACTTTTAAATAAAAAGTTATAGTATGATATGTTAAAGAAAAAAAAATGATAATGCATTAACAAAGAATCAGAGAAGAAGGAAAATTGGACAAAAACAAAAAATGCGGTGAGCGTGGATCGAACACGCGACCTTCAGATCTTCAGTCTGACGCTCTCCCAACTGAGCTATCCCCGCTATATATCTTATTTTGTACTAATTAAATATATGTTTAATATAGCATCAATCAATAACGTTCAACAAGCAAATAGAGTATTATGGAATAGTACGAGGGAAACTAGTTCAAGAATTGGGACAAGCAGAAGCGGAAAACCTGTTATCAAAATCAGTATTCGCGATAGTGATAGGAAGCAATGATATTCTTGGCTATTTCGGATCGTCTAATTCTAGCCAGAAGAAGCAAGGCACCCCTCAACAATTTGTGACTTCTATGCAACTCGCTTTCAAAGGACAATTAAAGGTTCGTATATCCTGTATTTCTTATTATTTGTTGTATTAGTACGTGTATCATTCATCAATTCCCTTGTCTAGCAATAACAACAATGCACAAAATTATACTCTGCTAATTCGCTTTGTGAATCACATATTGGCAGCGAATGTATGATCTAGGGGCTCGAAAATTCGTGATATTTGGGATCGCAGCAGTAGGGTGTTGCCCAACAATGAGAAACAAGAACAAAACAGATGCATGTAATGAAGCAGCCAATATTTGGGCTTCCAACTACAATCAAGGAGTAAAATCAATTCTACAGGAATATCAAACACAGCTTAAAGAGTTCAAGTTCTCACTTTTCGACACTTATAACGTCTTCCTCAACTTCATTCGACAACCTGCTACTTATGGTACGTAACTACGTACATTGTGTGTATATATATATATATATATGCCTATTGAATGGTCGACAACGTTGTTTTGTGTTAAGTTGAAATATTGTTATATTGATGAGTTGTTTAATTTAATTTACAGGATTTAAGGAAGAAAAATCAGCATGTTGTGGATTAGGGAATTTAAAAGCAAAGTTTGCTTGTACACCTATATCATCTCTTTGTTCCAACAGAAGTGACCATATTTTCTGGGATCTTTACCATCCAACTGAAGCAGCTGCTCGTATCATTGTCGAAACTGCTTTCGATGGTCCTCCAAAATACTCCTTTCCGGTGAATGTGAAGCAGCTAGTTTCATAAGCAAGAATAATGCATCAGCTGGTACACTCCAATAGTATACAACAAGTCCATAGCAATATATATATATATATATATACCTAAGTTTTGTACGTAGAAAGACGTAATTACATACAAAAGAAACAAGGTCTAATACATCATGCGTACATTTATATTCATACCTATTATAATTCCCATAATCCCATTAAATCTCTGACCATTATATCATATGTATGTAATGAACTAGTGATGTAATTATATGATGCTTGCTTATTGATTGCCATGGAGATCAACCAAATAGGGGATGTTGATCCTTGAGCAGTCGAGCATGAGTGAAATGTGACACAATCATTCTAGCGTAGCTAATTAATAGCTTACTTATATAAGAGGTATTCACGCACCACATATCATCATTTATATAGCTAAACGAGTAAATTTGTGAAGAGTATAAACCCATGGGTGCCCGTTACACAATACATGTATAAGAACCCATAGTTGATGAAATATCTATTAAAACTGTGGATGCAGCATGGGCCCCTTCAAACCCTGCGCTTAATAATTCCACTTAGAAGGGAGGGTTGCTCTGACAACATATTAGAATACCATTTCAACCAAAAGCTTAAGCTGATAGTTGAGGCTCAGGAATAGTTTATATACTCTATCAATATCACTTTTACCTCTTTGAGTTTTTTTAAAAGGGAACTCAATTGGGTAACTTGAAATGTCTCAGTCTTATTAGGTCAATGCCTGCAATTGTGAGTCAATATCGAAAAAAAAGAGCAAATGTTGCTTCTCATAAAAAAAAAAAAAAATTTCTTTAAGTTGTGTTCCGACAATAATACAATGAAAAAAGAATTAAAGAATGATGAGCAATAACCTTTAATACTACGCATGATCAAAGGTTAAATAATGTTGACTTAGATCAACTGAAAACTTGATGCATGCATAAGTGGATAGAATGTCAAAACTTACCAAAACAAATTCGTTAATTCCATAATTTTTTTTAACAAGTTTTCGATAAGGTGTAAGACCATTAACTACTTCTGGGTTTTCTTTAACTTTTAGATTTATTGATTTAGTTAATATATATATGTATATATTTTTTTCCCTAAAAATTTAATAGTCTTACCGGATAAGATCGTCTTATATAAGTTATTGTATTTTTTTAAAACGAAAATCCAATTTTGAAGGGAAAAACCATATTCGCATGTCTTTCAATGCATTTGGTTAATGTTATAACTAATTTGGCAATTAAATTATAAAAAAAATTACTATGTTAGTAAATATTTTAAACAATGTACATGGTACAATTAGACTTCCCTAACAAGGTACCATAAGTTGTATTATATTATCTCCATTCTTTTTGTTTGATACATTTTAATTCTTGATACTATTTATAAAGTGGGAGATCAGAATCTTTTAAATTACTTTCAATATATAATACATAATATAGTTATATGAGGTCTTGTTTGATTCGTCTCAATGAGTACGATGTTAATATCCAACTATGGTAATTTTTACCTATATACAATAAAAGATATCTAAGGTGAAACAAGTGCATTGATATATGTGCAAGATAAAACGTAACAAGCAAATTAAACGAGAATTAATGGAGTATGTAACATGAATACTTCAAATGGGTAGCCATATCTGAACCCGATTCATCCCTGTATTGAAGACAATTTTGATTCTTCATATTATAATTGACCGTACCCATTAACATTATTTTTTAAATTTGTCGTTTTAGACTTCGTATTCATTTTCGACTCAATGCATCCCAGGTTGTATACTTCTATAGTTTAATTAGAGTGTATAAATTTCCAATATTTTGGCAAAACTAGTCGTACCTATTAACATTATTTTTTAAATTTGTCATTTTTAGTATTTGTATTCGTATTTGTTTCCGACTCGGTGCATATAAATTTCTAATATTTTGCCAAAACTAGTCGTTCAAGAACCCGCTCGTTTCTCTCTCTAAACATTGTGTTTGCGCGCTCTCTTTCTCTCTCTACCATACTCTCTCTGCTTTACTTGTTCGCTACCTTTCTCTCAATCGCACTCAACAATGGAGGAAGAAGTCGACGATTCTGAATTTCAATCTCAGGTTTTCGTTTGTTAATTTCTTCAATTTTCAACTTGCAAATTGTTAATTGCTTCATTTTCACCTCGAAATTGCTCTTTCAAATTCTTAATTGTAGAATTCAATGCAAAAATCGCCGTTTAATTGTTTCGCAAAAAACCTAACTGTCAATTTCTGCTTTCATGTACAGTAATTGATGTTATTACTGTTCGAATTTTGATAGTTAAGTGTTAGTTTTCATTGATTTCTGGAAAAATAAGTTGAAGTTTAGCTTGAAATGGGTTGAATGTCTGTTGTATAAAGAAGTAGTTGATTATATTGCGATTCTTTTATGCTTCTCTTTATAATTATGGCTTGTTATTCAAATTATTGTGTTTGAATTTCGTCGTCGGAAAATGTAGGTCATATTTAGTCTTATTTTAGGTTTTCATGGATTGTGTGAAGCTTAGAATACATAATTCAAATGGCTGTTACATATGTCGATGACGGTGCTGAGAAATGAGAATGCTGAGATATACTAACTGTTTTGCACCTAAGCAGTTGCTCTTCCTTCCAAAGTAAGGAGCTACATTCGTCTTTCGGCGTTAGAATTTGGTATATTTCACCATTAATTGATCAAACAATAAGTGGATTTAATGATATATGGTGTGAAGGTGCTCTTGCTTGATTCATACACCGGATACGGAGAACTTTTTAGGAATATGATTTGATATTTTTTATTTAGAGGTTTCCATCAACAATTATGATCAGTGTTTTGTTAGATGTTACCTACCATTTTGTTGGAGAAAAACAATATAGGCAATGGAAACTTTGTGACTCTAGTTGTGCTGAAAACATTCAGTTGATGAACTTAAGTAATAAGAAGGAAATCAGAGATCACAACAATTAATTGAAACTTGGAAGTCGAAAAAACATTCTGATTATATCAAATTTAGCTTTGGGGTATTGCAAAGTTAGTCCTATAGATTCTGTTCTTACCTATCGTGTTCTGACTCAAATTTATATACTATGCAGGTCTACATGGCATGTGTTGTGCATGGTCATAGGTACATTTTCTGTAATGTTGCATTTGCTAAAATCATCAAAGGTAGTTTTAAAATATGTCCGGTGCCAAGGTTCTGTAATCTGTAGCATGCCAACTAAACTAGATGTCACCTTTATATGAACTCGTCAGTTTTTGATAGTTTGTTTTGATGACTTAGAAAATAAGTGCAATATTCCGCTGTTCATTGAATCTGACACACGTAATTTGGCAGAGTTGGAGTTTCCTTTTATGATTCTAGTATTCGACAACTTAGTGTGCTGGATTTTTGGGAGGATGGTGCAGATTATCCATTGATTGATCTAGGTATAAGTTATACCGTAGTAGATTTTCTTGTAAATTATTTTCATATGATGTGAGAATAAAGAAAGTGCTGATATCAGTTCCTCTGATTCTTTTATCTATTCTTTCCAATTTTGAGATCTTTGTAAATTTAATTTGCTTTTCCACTTGTGTTGCCTTTACAGTGAAATTTCAGGCACAACCTGTGATCATTTATACCAGCACCAAAATTGAAGAACCATTCTTGTCAGCTTTACAGAGAAGTGGTATACCACTTAAATTTGTTGATCCGGAAACTGGACTGCCTGACAGGATTTTGATTTCATTTCATTTTTGAAAAAGTGCAGATGGACTGAACTTTGATCCCACTGTGAAACTTATGAAAAGTTCAATATTTAGCTATGAACAAGCATGGCACAGGTTTGTGGCCTTTCTTTCCGGTCAAAGTCTTCTTGGTATACTTATCTGTAGTTCTAGATTCAAAACATTCCTTTTTGTAAGGAATTTCCATGAAAATGATTATCTGCATAGTTTAAGACTTTAGGAATAGCCATGAATTATCTTGTCATTGGAAGCATGCAACTTTCTTGCTTGAACTTTGTGTAATGAGGTGGCTAAAGTTTGTATTACCCTACCGATCTTTTGTTGTTGAAATCTATCACACAAGGTGTACCCTATGTTGTCTCAACTTTGTTATAGTATGGGGACATGTTCACTTCCTCTTAACAACTTTGCTAAATGGAATAAGGGAAATTGTGATCCACAAAATTTGGTATGTTAGTTTTCCAGTATTGAAAAAAATTTTCATTCAATATGTCAATTTGACTTTCCCTCCATCCTTGAAACTTGAAAGTCAGATGTTGTATCCTCTCCATTTCCATGTAGTTCCTGTAAAGTCTTGTTGAGATGTATGTGACATGCTCAATGATGTTTTCAAGAAAAAATGGTGATTTATATTTAGCGGAAAGGGAGTGTACGGTTGTTCAGATGGCATGATCAAGTGATGTTTCGCTTAAGTAATGGGGAAAATTTGGTTGAGGTGTTATAAAAAGGATACTGTTGTTCAGATGGCACGATCAAGTGATGCTTCGCTTAAGTAATGGGGGAATTTTGGTTGAGTTGTTATAAAAAGGATTCAAGGAAAGATGATGTCTGGTGTAACACAGCTTGAATTTGAAGAGGTTATATCATTATGGAAGTCAAGAATTTGACACGGTGCTTTCATGTGATATCCCTAGGATTTTCTTATGTTTCTTCTTCTTCTATCATTCTTGATTCATCTAATGGAAAATGCAGATTGATTTACCTCAGAGTTTCAGGAATGGATGATGGATTAAGTGTCAAAGAGAGGATAACATTTGTAAGCTCCCCCCCTGTGCCCCCCCCCCCCCCCCCCTCCTCTCATGTGACATGTATGGCTTGTTGCCACATTCATTTGGAGCGGAATGAATCTAACCATTAGGTGGGAGTCGAAAAAGTCACTCATGTTTTTCAATATCAAAGTATGAAATATAAAATTATTGTCTATACAGAGTGAATACATAATGCTTCGTAAACAGGATAATTTGTCTGCTAGTTATATGGCAGGGTGCTAATAATCGAAAGTTAACAGTGTTATTATGTAGTATCTGTATTAATTCTCTCAGTGTGATACTATGCTTTTCTGAATGTCTGATGTTTCATCTTCTCTTTTTGTCCTCTCTGCAATTATTTACTCCTTTTTCCCTTATGTTATGCTGATACTCTTCCTGTTTGATTTTAATACTGATTATTCTGGAGTTCAAAATGTTTGAGCCTAGATGGCCTTTAACTTCAGTCGTGTTCTATGCCCTGCAAATGTGAAGTGGTTTGGAAAAAATATTATTGTCCGTCATTCTTATGATGTTGTTTCCTTTATGGTTCTATGTCAGCTTAATTCTATGATGGATATTGCAAGTGTGTTCAAGTTCGTGCTAGTGGGGGCCTTTTGCAATATTGGAGATGAAGAATTTTGGATACCCTTGAACCGAAGGAGTTGTGATGCATCGATCTCCATTGATTTCTAACTGAGTCATTGTATCTTTTGCAGGTTTTGGTGATGAATGAGGAACGTATTTTATTTATTTTTATGTTTACCGGACCAGCATGTGCCCGCCACCCAATTGCGGGGTGGAGGAGAAAATATATGTGGATGGCCATGGAATGGTTACTTTGGCTCATGTAGCCGACCCCAATTCTAGAATTAAGGCTCTGATTGATTGATTTTATGTGTACATTTGGCTAGGTGAATTTGCTCTAGTCTGTATGTGTCACCCAAAGTTTTACTTAATTAGGATAGAACAAATTCCTTAACTGACGCAGCCGCTCTGAAGCATTACAAATTTTCCAAATTGACAAACATCCTAGTCATATGGGGATTGGTCGAGCCAAAGAAGGGTAGGTGCACTGTCTTTTTCCTTTTATTTTATTTTATTTGGGTCTTTAACTTTTGTCCTTTTGGAAGTTCTCAGGTAACCTATTTTTTTGATTGTAGGTTCTCTGTTTTTGGAATGATGAATAAGGTGTGATTTCTCTAATTCAAGTTATTGTGACTTCAAGCCTTTCGCTACTTGGTCTGATTAACTTCTTCCTGTTTTCAGTGTGTTACACCAATGGGTCGGCGGCTTTTGAGGTAAAGCAGAATGATATTTTGTGAACCACCAACTGATATGATTGTGAGCTGGACTGAAAATCTCCTCTAAATGGTAGTATGTGCGAAATTGGTTCCTCCGACCCATGCTTGACCTGGACATTTGAACAGTCGGCTTGATGCTGTATCCTTTCACTCTCCTACATGGTGCATGTTCTTGCATATATGAGAAAAAACGTTTGAAATGCTTAGGGAGGTGATTTTTATCCACTCTGTCTGTTGTTTGTCGGCTCTTCTGTCACCTGTACTCCACCATACACTCGCCCTATGACTACTACACAGCACTAATTATCACGATACTGTTTCTTTACTGTTGCGCTGTAGCCTTCTTTTTCGACAACTCCATTGTTACACTTATGCCTTGATCCCCTGTATACTTATCAGAATAAATACTACGTGGTCGCCTTGTAATGAGATGCTGCTCGTTGTTATTGAGATTAACATTTACAACGCTGTAATATTTATCATCCTGGTCTA
>PYUH01000238.1:200322-296807 GCA_016808085.1 Suaeda aralocaspica | reverse complement strand
CCCCCCCCCGCCCTCCTCCTCTCATGTGACATGTATGCTTGTTGCCACTTCATTTGGACGAATGAATCTAACCATTTAGTGAGGGATCGAAAAGTCACTCATGTTTTTCAATATCAAAGTATATGAAATATAAAATTAATTTGTCTATAACAGATGTAATACATAATGCATTGCGTAAACAGGATAATTTGTCTGCTAGTTATTATGCAGGGTGCTAATAATCGAAAGTTAACATGTGTATTATGTAGTATCTGTATTAATTCTCTCAGTGTGATATCTACCTGCTTTTCTGAATGTCTGATGTTTCATCTTCTCTTTTTGTCCTCTCTGCAAATTATGTTTACTCCTTTTTCCCTTATGTTATGTCTGATACTCTGTCCTATGGAATGTTATTTAATACTTGATTATTCTGGAGTTCAAAATTTTGTCCTAGATGGCCTTTTAACTTCAGTCCGTGTTCTATGCCCGTCAAATGTGAAGTGGTTTGAAGAAAATATTATTGTCCGTCATTCTTAGTGATTGTTCCTTTTATGGTTCTATGTCAGCTTAATTCTATGATGGATATTGCAAGTGATGTTCAAGTTCGTGCTAGTGGGGGCCTTCTTGCAATATTGGAGAATGAAAGAATTTTGGATACCCTTGAACCGAAGGAGTATGGTGATGCATCGATCTCCATTGATTTTCTAACTGAGGTTTCATTGTATCCTTTAGCATATGGTTTTGGATGAATGCATGGAACGTTATTTTTATTTATTTTTTATGTTGTATCCGGACCAGCATGTGCCCGCCACCCAATTGCAGGGGGTGGAGGAGGAAAATATATGTGGATGGCCACATGGAATGGTTACTTTTGGCTCATGTAGCCGACCCCAATTCTAGAATTAAGGCTCTGATTGATTGATTTTTTATGTTGTACATTTGGCTAGAGTGAATTTTGCTCTTATGCTGTAGTTGTTCACCCAAAGTTTTACTTAATTAGGATAGAAACAAATTCCTTAAACTTGACGCAGCCGCTCATGAAGCATTACAAATTTTCCAAATTGACAAACATCCTAGTCATATGGGGATTGGTCGAGCCAAAGAAGGGTAAGGTGCACTGTCTTTTTCCTTTTTATTTTATTTTATTTGGGTCTTTAACTTTTGTCCTTTTGGAAGTTCTCAGGTAACCTATTTTCTTGATTGTAGGTTCTCTGTTTTTGGAATGATGAATAAGGTGTGATTTCTCTAATTCAAAGTTATTGTGACTTCAAGCCTTTCGCTACTTGGTCTGATTAACTTCTTCCTGTTTTCAGTGTGTTACACCAATGGGTCGGCGGCTTTTGAGGTAAAGCAGAATGAATTTTTGTGAACCACCAACTGATATGACTTGTGAGCTGGACTGAAAATCTCCTCTAAATGGTATGTATGTGCAGAAATTGGTTCCTCCGACCCATGCTTGACCTGGACATTTTGAACAGTCGGCTTGATGCTGTATCCTTTCACTCTCACTAATGGTGCATAGTTCATTGCATATATGAGAAACTGTTGAAATGCTTAGGGATTAATATGTTTTTGTGAAAAAATGTTTTATAAAGATCTTAAGATATGTTTCTTTACTTTTGGCTGCTTCTTTTTCGAAAACTCCATGTCCTATTTGATTTATATATCAGAAATAACACGTTTCTTAATGATTATGCTGCTTTTTTTAGATTAACATTTACAAAGCTGTAATATTTATCATCCTGGTCTATAAAGTCTGAATTTTATGCATCAGATATCTGAGATTAACTCATGGTCATAGGTTTATATTATTCCTTGCTTAGTATCTCTCTGTTTAAAATTTATAGAAATAGTATCAATATTTATACCCAGCTGGTTTATATTAACTAAGAAGGAAAATTGGAACAACTATTTGTATTATCAGATTGCAATAGCAAGACTGTAAGAGAGATACTTGGCATTTCTTAATACTATGAAGATATCATTTTTCTTATATTCAGAAGAGCTTATGTCATCTTTACGAGGAACACTAAAATCCATAAAAGATGTACCCTACATACTCAAGGTAACTTCACTTGTAGTTCATTGGATCGGCTATTGCAGTGAGAGCATCTATGACTTACAAAAGTGTTGCTTTTTTTTTTTTTTTTTGACATCATTTTGTGGTTCAAATAAGTGTTGCCTATGAACAATGTTTTCTTTTTATTATGGATTCCACTATACATTACTGCTACTACAATCTGTTTAATTGACAACAGAAATTTAATTCCCCAAGCTCTGTATGCACTACCAGTGACTGGACTGCTTTTCTGAAGGTCAGCTCATATTTGATTTCCATCATGCTTCAGTTTTTTTGTACTGTGACACTTTTTGTAGATCTGATAAATCCATGAAAAAGGAAAATTTGATCATTCTGTATATGATTTTATTCGTCACTATAGTAACTTGGTAAGAAATATACATATGTTTCTGTATGTCTTACCAAGATATGTGTCATGTGTAGAGCACTCTAAGTAAGAGTAATTCTACATAGTTTTTTTTTTCAGTTACGATGTGAAACATTTGTTTGTCTTTTGCCCTGTAACTTGTTTACTAATTTTAAAATGCTATGGCTTCTGTTCTAGAGCCTTTCTTCTCTCCTCCACCTGAACAAAATATTTGAAGTTGGAATTTCTGAAAGTCTGAGAGAGCATGTCAACCATTTTTATTTGGAAATTGTGGACAAGGTATCAAAAGCTGATGTGTTGTCTGTTCCCTACTATACAGTAAGTGTTAGAGCAGATGCAGTGCATTTTATCATCCCTAATCGGTCAATTTGTGTTTCAGGCAGCTTCATGCGTTACGACAGAGCTCTGTTATATCTATGAACTGGTTATTATTTTTTTTCATTCCTTCCTGATATTCGCTTATCAATTTTTTCCGTGACATTGCTTTTCATTTTGTAATTTGTATTGTTATCAAGCAGATGAAAGTATTTATTTTATATCTATCTGTTCCTTACTTAATAATGCAGTTGCTTGCTTAAGGATGCTGAGGCTGAAAATATCTGTTTTCCTGCATGCTGTGCATGTGTGATGGTTAATTCATTTTTATATGTTGCTTTTGATTCACAACTTTTATTGCAATAACATTTTAAACTTAATTAAATCTATTACCGTTGAATGTCATCTGTTGAGATTATATCCCAAGTTCCTCAAACATACAGAAATATTCGTTGTAAGATTTAAGTGGGTGTGTTTGCTGTTGCTTGTCAATATCTTTGTTGAATATTATTCCCACATATCTTCCATTAGTTTTTGTCTGCATATCCATCTAAGCATAAAGTGATATGCATACTAGGTTATAGGTTTACTTGTGCAGTGTTACTACTTTCAGCATGTGCAATTATGTATATCTCAGGATAATCACAACTGTGATCCTAATGTTCCAACACATGCAACTATGCATACACACGAATCAACCCACAAGAAAAGAGAAAAGGTCACCTAAAAACCTAGGTAGAAAACTCTTTAATCTGTTGAGCTTGGTTTTGAAGTTGGGATTATATTATATAGCAAGAGAGTGCACTTTTCCACACATCAAAACCTACGAGCATGGAGTAATAAAAGGCTTAATCAAACATACTTCAAATCATACTGCTACTGCTCATATTTTTGAGGAATATTATCCTCTTTCTCTATGTTATTAATTTTTTTGTCCATGTAACAACATAGAAGCTTTTTGCTGGGATCATTGTATATCTTACAGTGCCAGACTGCTATCAACGAGATATTCATTGCCCTCAATTGTACAGGTCATTGGCGTCATTGATGTAACAAGAGAAAAAGAGAAAGGATATGGAACAATTGTGAAAGAGGGTTTCTGTGAAGAGGTTAGAATGTTTGATACTTGATGCTTGGTATCCTGTCAATTCTATGATGAAAACTACATGTTGGCCTTGTCTTCAAATATATTGCATTGCCTTTATTTCTGTTCTCTTATTGTTCTTTAATTTGTTTTTCATGTTTTTGCATTCGGGCATTTTTTTTTTCTATAAAAGCTGTATTAAGAAACTAGTGCAACATTTGCTATTTATACAGTATACCTGAACATATGTAGCTTCTAACTGGCTTTACTTGTCTTTGTACCTAGTTGGATGAACTGAGACAAATATATGAGGAATTGCCTGAACTTTTGGAAGAGGTAGCTGTTAACATCATACAAATTGTCGGAAGGTGAAGCTTTCATATTTTTGCACAATGTGAACGAATTTGTAAATATGATGTAGGTGTCATCATTGGAGCTTGCTCGACTGCCAAATTTGCATCGTGATGAGCGTGTTCCATGTATTGTTTACATACATCAAGTAGGTAGGTTTACAATCTACGCACCTTTTATTTGTGTGTAAGGTCTAGTTTGTGTTTTGTATTGCTTCCTAGCTACTACATGAATCAGACTGTCTACAATTATAAGATATTAGAGAACTACTACATCTGTTTCCTTGGAAAAAAAAATTGATCAAGCCATCCAGTCCTTGGAAATGGATAAAAATGAGAAATCATACTCAAGTGTTTGTTATCCAGAATCAGATTACTCCTCATTTTCATCTATGTTTGTTAGAGAATAATTAGGTTCACATAAATGCAGAATCAGATCACAAATATTGTCACTGTGTGATTTCTCAGGATACTTGTTGTGCAAATTTGAAGAAAAGCTGGACGATTGCACGCTACAAACGCTTGATGATCTTGAATTTGCTGTAAGTTTAGGGGGACTCGTTGATAGTACTACTGCAGAACATTTGTGTCTGTTACTTAGGTGACTGAAGTGTCAACTCTAATGCAGTTTTCTGACGGTGAAAATGAGCCAAAAAGGTTTTTCTATCGTACAGCAAAGACACGGGAGTTAGATAACCTTCTTGGGGACATATATCATAAAATTCTTGGTACCACTCATTATTATCTACAAGTTTTCATGCTGTAGTCTACTAGGTGCTCAAATTACGCATTGCCGAAACGAAGGATTATTATTTCAATATATGCAATTGTTGAGTGAGTCTTCTCACTTTTGTTTTTGTTGTAATTTTTGTAAGACATGGAGAGGGTGATTACAAGGGACCTGATATCGCACGTTCTATTATTCTCAACACATATGCTGAAAGCAATGAACTTTTCAGCAGAACTTGATTGGTGACTTTCATCAAGTCTCTTTGATCATGTGGTTTGTTTTAATGTCACTATTTCTGACATCAGCTTCTTGGTTTCATATGGTAGTTTTTTATCATTGGCATTGGTTGCTCAACAAAACAACTATGTAAGGCCCAGTTTGACTACTGATACCGTACTTGAGATACAAAATGGAAGGTTACTATTCGATTCTTATGATTTTGAATTTAATAAAAATCTCAAATAAAACTGATCAAAGGTAAACAAAAAGATTTATAGTACTTCATTTCCAGACATGTTTTGCAGGAAATGACAGTTGACACATTTATTCCAAATGACACTAAGATCCTTGATAGAGGCAAGTACATTCATATGTTTCTCCAAGTTTTCTTGTCATTTTGATTATCTCGTTTTCAGCAGAAAGGAAACAGTATTTAATTTTCAAGATGTGTGCCTTCTTTTTCTCAGGAAAAATAAATATTATTACGGGTCCCAACTATTCTGGGAAAAGCATCTATATAAAACAGGTCTGCTACTTCTCTTCCGTTTTTTTCTCTCTTGTTTGGGCAAGGTAGACTGTGCAATCCCTAATCAGTCTTGTTTACTTTCTATTCTGAAAGTAATATTGTACTATAAATGTCTCCAATTTTGAAAAGAGGACCTACATTAGCTTTGATTATGACTATGTTAGTCCTTCAGTCCCCACTTATTGCACTGTTTTACCAATATCCTTCACTTATGTGGGTTGGTAGCTTCTTATTAATGGAACCTCTAAAGAGACTTTGAATGGTTAATGGTTTGGTTGTGTAATATATTTTACCTCCCTAAACCTGGAGCTATATGCTGTCGATCTTTGTTGTCCATATAAAATCAACTGAATCTAATTGAAGAGTTCACATCATGTAGATTTATAACTATTCTTTTCAGAAGAAAAAGAAAGTAGATAGTCAAGATGCTGACCTAACCTTGCTGTATATGAAGGCTTTCTACATTCTTATTTTATGTGGAATGGAATTACCAAAATATTGTGTTTTATAATCATATGCTCTGTTTCCCCAGGTAGCCTTGATTGTTTTCCTCTCTCACATTGGGAGTTTTGTACCTGCGGATGCTGCTGTGGTAGGATTAACTGACAGGTATGCTTCTGATGGTCAAAATGCTTTTCGATATAGCAAATGCTGACCTTATCTTAAATGATGTGATAGGATATTTTGTGCAATGGGAAGCAAGCTCATGGCTGCTGAGCAGTCTACATTTATGATTGATCTGCAGCAAGTGGGCATGATGTTGAGGTATAGATTCAGTCCGAAATAGTAATGTCTTGTGCTGTTTTATTGGATCATTATGTTCTAAAAAACTGCTAGTTAAACTTTTGATAACAAACATACTGATTACTGAGCAATGCAAGTCCCTAAGATCTGGATTTGTGTAAAAGTTGAAGCTTGGGAAGAAGTAATTTCTTGACATCTGCTCTATACTTGCTGCCACCTCCACCCCTAAATCTTTGACTACAATCATTGCTTCTAGTCAAAGTTTCTGAATTTTAATCAGATATTGACCAGTGATATATAACCTGAACAAAAGTGTAATTGATATACTATGGAGCTCTATTCTCTTTTAATAAGACATTGAACAAAGCTTTACTTCTTTAATTGCCTAAAGAGAAAAATGATCTGTTATTTACTGTTGATCTAGCTTTGTAATATGTGAGAAGATAATAAAAATTTATATAGGCAGGCCACGTCTCGATCTTTATGCCTCTTGGATGAATTCGGTAAAGGCACACTTACAGAAGGTAAGCAGTTATAAATCCTTCAAGATTGTAAGTCATTGTTTATTTTGTTTCTTCTAATTACACTTTGATGTAAAATGGTGCCCTTGGTTATATATAATTTGGGACTAAGGCTTTGTTGTTTATATACTTGTATATTATTACATTCATTTTATAAAGCTTCTTGTGTCTTTTTTAGATGGCATTGGTCTTCTTGGAGGGACTGTGAACTATTTTGCTGTTAGTGATGATACACCAAAGGTCAGAGATCAATTTTCCTCTTCGATGTTAGCAATCCATTTTTTAGGATAAGATTTAGGTGAAATATAGAAGTTACTGATTGAGTAATGACAATAGGCTTCTCATTGTTCATCACTTGAACAAATTATATAGAAAGTCTAATGTTCTTGTATGTCACATTATCCAAACATCTCACTATCAGAATCTAGGATATGACTTGGTATTACTGAAGTAGCCTCTGTTGTTGTTGTTGCTTCATGTTTGTCCTTTCCCCATTGCTTACCATCAAAGGAGTGTATTAATACATCTAATTCTAAAACCATTACTATTTTAGGAATCATGACAAGTTATTTTAGTAATTGTTTGAGAAATATCACAGTATATGTATTGCTGCATTCAGTTAGGGCCAAGGGAAATAGGGAATATGTTCCAACTTCCAAGCATAACATGTTTTCTTAGATGCTCAAAATATTACCATAGATATGCCTATTGTAATTCTGAATTTGATTGCTTTCTTGACATAAAAATCGAGGCCTCTCTGGCTTCTTTCCGTTTGTTTTGATCAGCCTATATTTTTCTTAACTGATGAATTTGGCTATTTGGACTGCTGGGAGTATTTGTTGGTAAAGTTTATTGGAGTATGACTTTTGTGCTCATGAGTAACATTGGATTTCAGGTTTTTGTTTGCACTCACTTAACTGAAATTTTCCACGAGAACTTGCTGCCGAAGGTTTCTTTTATGCTACATCTTTTTATATGACGTGAATTATGAATATTCTGCACCTCAACAGAAAATAATACTTTTCTAAATGTTATGCAGTCTGAGAAAATCAACTTTTTCACCATGAGTGTGTTGAGACCTGAAAAAAGCAGTATGCCTGCAGAAGACATTGTATTTTTGTATAGGTACTTTCTGTTGAGCATTGATCTTCTCAATTCTGTTTTCATTGAATATGAAGTGTTCTAAATACTTGAATGGAGGATTGCCAACCCCTGTTAAATCCCTTTTTGCTATTTAGCATTGCATACTTTGGTGAACTAACTGTTTCCTGAACATACTTTGCAGATTAGTTCCAGGACAGGCACACTTGAGTTATGGTATATTCTCACTGTTCATAGTACTTTTATCAGCAAGTGTAGGTTATGAAGGTTTTTTTTTTTTTATCCAAACAATTTGTATCTGTGCAGGGTTACATTGTGCAATGCTTGCTGGTATGTTTAAGATTTGCAAATTGTCAAGCTCTTCCATTATTCCTGCAAGAGCTGCTTGGTCAAAACTCAAAACTTAATATATGTACAACTTTACAACAAACTCGTCAACTGTCACAGTGGTTAATGGTGTCCTGAGTTAAGCTTGTTGAGAGACGCAATGGTAAAAGTGAAAATTTTCTTGCTGCGTCACATGGTTTCAAGCTTCTTGGTATTTTCCATGTTTACACAGGTATTACCAATGATGTTGTCAAAAGAGCATCTGAGATATTGGATGCAACTGGGAAGGGTAACCATGTTGATCGACTCTCTAATGGTAGTATAGTTGCTCGAGATCAGCAATATCAGGTCTAAATTTTCACCTGTGAAATGTGGAGTTGGTTTAGTAAGGCCATTGTGTGCATAGAGTCACAAGACTGTTGAACTGTGTTTTTGTTGATGCAGGAAGCACTTGAGAAATTTTTGGCATTTGATGCTAAAAATGGCAATCTCGATCTCTTTTTTGAAGAAATTTTCCCTGCTTCTTAGGCCTGGTATCATTACTCCTGAAAATTTTTAGCGGTTCTTCTGCAATGGAACAGCCTGGATGTTATCTTTGCTACACTTATGGAAATATGGAACTTTAACTTTAAGGGAAACAACAACCATGTATCTTATCAGCAAAGCCAATCCAACCAGTTGATATGGTTTTGGTATTGCAACCATTTGAATCATATAATCATTGATCAGTCATAGTCAGTCACAACCCTTGTTGCCCAGTCAAGAGAAAATTGGATTGGATTGTTTTTTGCCCACTTCAGCTCTATTACGAACCTGAAGCCATTACTTGATATGATCTGTAAACTGTAATTATGGAGACCACATTATTGATTATTGTGCATTTAATCATCATAGCAGAATGTCATTAAGATACATTCTTATTAATGCGGAAATAATTTGGATTGTTAACTTACGGAGTATTAATTGTCTGAAGTTTTTTACTCTCTTCTTATTCTGACTTGTTGAATTCTGACTTGATAAGCTTGATTGGAGTTGTAGCTCCTCTGAAACTCTTTACTTTCTCTTTACTTTGAACAAATTTTCCGAATTGTTCACATTGGGTTATCTCATGTCATTTTATGCCAAACTTTACACATTTGTGATCTAGATAATGATGGTCCAATACACCAACCATGAGTCCATATCTTTTTGTATACACTTGGCATAGGCTTAATTGCATCACTTATTTCATGGAATTCGACATTACTACGTAGTATTGTGTATTTAGTTTTTCATAGTTTCAAAGATCTGACTTTTTTTCTTTTTCCTTTTTTTTTTCTATAGATATTTTAACTTAAAAAACAGAGTATAGCAAGTTATTAAAGTAGTTAAGTTTTTTAAAACTTGGGCGAATCTAGACTTGTAAGTCTACAACCCAACATATAAGCAAAGAAAAAATATTTAATTTGAACCTAATTTTTAGGAACAATTATAAATTAGCAGTTGTTAGTGCAAAAAACTAGTTAATTGGGAGGGCCAAAAATCATATTGAGCATAACAAGAATCATATTTGAGCATAATAAGAATCATACAAAGTCCGAAAGAAGTTATTGTAAAAAGTTGCTTGGGGCTACCATTCACTTTTTTTTCCGCTTTTGGTTCGATTCTTTTTTTTCTTTTGTGTGTAAAATGGCCAATTTGTCTCCATTAATGAACGTAATAATCAATCACTTATCAGTGGTTTATAATTCCTCCATTTTATAGCATAGAGAAGCAAATGCATATACAAAGTAGTTTAAACGAAGTATTAGATATTAATTTTATCTTTATTTGTAAAATCGGTTTTACCAACAAAATTGCCCAAAACATGTATCCTATACACTCGTATAGTATTTTCACGTCAAAACTAAGAAACAAAAACCAAGACCAAAATTACCCTCTTATACCCGCCTAAATCGAGCTGTGATATATCAAGAGGATAGCTCGTTCAAAGGAATGTTGCATTTTTTGCTGACTTGAAAACTTAGCATTTTGACTAGAAAGCATATATACTTGACTTAAATTTAAAATTGATTTTGTGACTTTAAAATTTTACACGACTTCATAAAAATTGTAACTTAAAACATATCTATTTTGACTTTAAAATACATATTTCTAACTTGAATTTTTTCATAAAGTTACCAAATTAACTTCCTCAAAGCCAGAAGTACTATGCATAAATACTTTTTCGCCTAAACTCACAATAATCCAATTAACAAACAACATCATATATCGGTGGTCCGCGTTAAGTTGTATTCTACTAATCGTGATAGAGACTAAGTCCATTTCACTCCCACACTCATCCCACTTAAAAAAGTCATCCTTCATCATCATTTTACACAACCAATTATGCAATCTCCCCCAAAAACCTTGAAAACACAATCTTTATATTATATCCACTTCCCACATAAATTCAACCAATCCAATTTATCCTATTAATTAAATCACTAATTAGCCTAAAAGTTGACTTATTAACCCCCTTTTTAATCCCAAAACTTTTCACTCTTACATCAAACCAAATCCCAATAAAGCAATCCTCCAAAAAAACAAACCACCAAATAACCAGGAAAAAAAAAAAAAAAAAAAAAAAATTTCACCTTTTTCCTCTGACTTCTGTCTTTACATCATCATCTTCTTCCTCATTTCATCATATCTTTCTAATCTAACTACTATTTAAACCATAATTACCGTCTAATTCGCAGAAATATGCGCTAATTATAAAAAAAAAAAAAAATTGCAGCATTTTTCAATTTAATTAAATTTATTATTACCAAAAATTAAATTAAATTGGAAAATTAAAATTACTAATAATGGAAGGAGGATCGCTGGTTTCGAAAGCAAGGACAGCCTTTAATTCCGCTGCTGCTAGAGCGGAAAAAGTTCTCATTGATTTTAAATCCGATTTTCAAGGTTTTATTTTATTTTATTTTTAATTAATTTATTTTTGGTATTTTTTATTTTATTTAATTTTATTTAGTAACCTCCATTTTCGTTAAATTTCTATATTTTCTCTTCAGTAAAGTTAGCAATTTAGCATTACCACTATTGCTGATTTTTTGTTAGCAGAATTTTTTATTATTTTTCAGTTATATATATATATCTAATTATACATGAGCAAATATATAGGTTGAAAAAAAATTGATTTTTTTTTTTTTGGTGGAAATTTTTTGATTTTTTTTTTAGATTCGGATGAACAGTGTAGGAGGAGTTGTGAATTTGTGGATGTTTCAACTTCTGAAATTGAGAAAAAGGTTTGTTTTTTTTTTATTAATTCTTTTTTTTTTTTTAATTTGAAGGAAGAAATTAAGGATCTTTTTTGTAATTGGAGTTATTGAGGTGGTGAATTTATTTTTGTTTAATCGACATTGATTAATTTTGAATTGTGTTATTGCTTCGTGTTTCTGATCAAATTGTGAATTGCATTTGTTTGAAATTGTGATCATTACTGTAAAATTAGGTTGAATTTTTGTATAATTTGTAAAATTAGGTTAAATGTGTGATCATTTTTGTGAAATTAGGTTAAATTTAGGTTTAATATGGAAAATTGGTGTAAAAATTGAATAATTTAAAATTTTGAAACTTTAAATTCTAGTGATTAGATTGTTAGTTTGAATGTAGCTTGAAAGAGTAATAGTTTGTGTTTGAGATAGGAACATTTGACTATTTCAGTCACCTTGGCATTAGTTTCATGGGTGTGGGCCGTGCACTGTGTGGGGGCGGAGTATCGAAGTATTATAGCTATTAGAGTAAGTAGTGCAAGTTTAGGATAATCTTTGATGATAAGGACATTCATTTTGTTAGGTGCTTTTTGCTAATTGTTTGTAAGGTTGCCACATTACCAACATTGCTTGAGGAGAGGGATGAAGTGGAATATCGACCTTCGGAGTTATGATTGGAATTGTGTTTTACACAAGCATACTTTAATTCACTCATTGTGATTGTAATCGTGTTTTCGTTTCTCCTCAACAATTTTATAAACTCGGAAGTTGTTTTTTATATGTATGTTTGAGAGCGTAACAATTTAAGTGCTTGTGAACCAGCCTAGTGCTGAATATTTATGGTTAATCGTCAACTTGTTTGCTAGTGATTTGTGATGGTATAGTCTTTATTTGAGTTGTGTTTTCTAGCATGCCAGTTTTTAGCATCTACAATGTATGGTTATCGCCCAATTTACTGTATGTTGCTGCCCTGTAATATATCTAGTCTTTTCAGGATAAACTTTATGCTAATATGTTTAAGCTCTTCCTCATTACAGAGTTTCAATGATTCAAAACAAGGCAGATGGAAGCCGCCTAGTATAGGGACCAAACAGGAATGGCATGAGAAACTAAGAAATATTGGAAGAGGAAGAAAGGGAACAGAAGAAACAGAAAACATAGAGAATATAAAAATGTCTTTCTTAGTTTATGATGAAAATATTTACATGTACAATGAAAAAGTTGCTGCAGAAGCAAAGGTGAGGCACTATAACATGGAGGTTAAATGTTTTATTTTTAGCATATTTTTTCGTCTTGCACTTTTACATTATCCTTTATTCAAATTTTCGAGGAAATTTGAACTTCAGCTTCATGCTGCTGTCTAATTTAAGTATGCTGAGTTTCTAGTCTAGCATCTAATGACAAGCCTAATGGAATTGCCCCTGTACCCTTAATTTTTCATATTGGCTGTTTTGTNTTGCAGCATTTTTCAATTTAATTAAATTTATTATTACCAAAAATTAAATTAAATTGGAAAATTAAAATTACTAATAATGGAAGGAGGATCGCTGGTTTCGAAAGCAAGGACAGCCTTTAATTCCGCTGCTGCTAGAGCGGAAAAAGTTCTCATTGATTTTAAATCCGATTTTCAAGGTTTTATTTTATTTTATTTTTAATTAATTTATTTTTGGTATTTTTTATTTTATTTAATTTTATTTAGTAACCTCCATTTTCGTTAAATTTCTATATTTTCTCTTCAGTAAAGTTAGCAATTTAGCATTACCACTATTGCTGATTTTTTGTTAGCAGAATTTTTTATTATTTTTCAGTTATATATATATATCTAATTATACATGAGCAAATATATAGGTTGAAAAAAAATTGATTTTTTTTTTTTTGGTGGAAATTTTTTGATTTTTTTTTTAGATTCGGATGAACAGTGTAGGAGGAGTTGTGAATTTGTGGATGTTTCAACTTCTGAAATTGAGAAAAAGGTTTGTTTTTTTTTTATTAATTCTTTTTTTTTTTTTAATTTGAAGGAAGAAATTAAGGATCTTTTTTGTAATTGGAGTTATTGAGGTGGTGAATTTATTTTTGTTTAATCGACATTGATTAATTTTGAATTGTGTTATTGCTTCGTGTTTCTGATCAAATTGTGAATTGCATTTGTTTGAAATTGTGATCATTACTGTAAAATTAGGTTGAATTTTTGTATAATTTGTAAAATTAGGTTAAATGTGTGATCATTTTTGTGAAATTAGGTTAAATTTAGGTTTAATATGGAAAATTGGTGTAAAAATTGAATAATTTAAAATTTTGAAACTTTAAATTCTAGTGATTAGATTGTTAGTTTGAATGTAGCTTGAAAGAGTAATAGTTTGTGTTTGAGATAGGAACATTTGACTATTTCAGTCACCTTGGCATTAGTTTCATGGGTGTGGGCCGTGCACTGTGTGGGGGCGGAGTATCGAAGTATTATAGCTATTAGAGTAAGTAGTGCAAGTTTAGGATAATCTTTGATGATAAGGACATTCATTTTGTTAGGTGCTTTTTGCTAATTGTTTGTAAGGTTGCCACATTACCAACATTGCTTGAGGAGAGGGATGAAGTGGAATATCGACCTTCGGAGTTATGATTGGAATTGTGTTTTACACAAGCATACTTTAATTCACTCATTGTGATTGTAATCGTGTTTTCGTTTCTCCTCAACAATTTTATAAACTCGGAAGTTGTTTTTTATATGTATGTTTGAGAGCGTAACAATTTAAGTGCTTGTGAACCAGCCTAGTGCTGAATATTTATGGTTAATCGTCAACTTGTTTGCTAGTGATTTGTGATGGTATAGTCTTTATTTGAGTTGTGTTTTCTAGCATGCCAGTTTTTAGCATCTACAATGTATGGTTATCGCCCAATTTACTGTATGTTGCTGCCCTGTAATATATCTAGTCTTTTCAGGATAAACTTTATGCTAATATGTTTAAGCTCTTCCTCATTACAGAGTTTCAATGATTCAAAACAAGGCAGATGGAAGCCGCCTAGTATAGGGACCAAACAGGAATGGCATGAGAAACTAAGAAATATTGGAAGAGGAAGAAAGGGAACAGAAGAAACAGAAAACATAGAGAATATAAAAATGTCTTTCTTAGTTTATGATGAAAATATTTACATGTACAATGAAAAAGTTGCTGCAGAAGCAAAGGTGAGGCACTATAACATGGAGGTTAAATGTTTTATTTTTAGCATATTTTTTCGTCTTGCACTTTTACATTATCCTTTATTCAAATTTTCGAGGAAATTTGAACTTCAGCTTCATGCTGCTGTCTAATTTAAGTATGCTGAGTTTCTAGTCTAGCATCTAATGACAAGCCTAATGGAATTGCCCCTGTACCCTTAATTTTTCATATTGGCTGTTTTGTGATTGAAAAGCCATTCAAAAGTTATTTTATAAAACATGTTGTTTTGGTTGTTTAATCATACCCCATATAGATCAACTCAAAATCCCAAACAGAAGTCGTTTCCACACAATGATTTGAGACTTTTTTGTATTGATGCCAAGATACGTACATTGATGATATTATAGAAGGCACATATACCAATAATGTTGGAAAGTTGGAACGATATTGCGCATATCCATCTAGGAATGAAAGAATATGCCTTTTGTAATATTGTGTGAAATGTAGTTTAGAAAGGTGTTCTAGAAAGACAGTGAAATGCTTTATGCTCGTTATGTACATATGATACATTTGTGTAGGGAAACCTTTACTATTGCTAATGAAAAGATGTTTGTCACTTTGAATTGGAGTTATTTAGTTAGCTAAAGGTTGGTCAAAGTAGCTTAGCATTTTCTAACACACATGATTCCATAAATCAATTAGCTCTTTTCTTGCTATTTTCGGGTTTTCATGTTGTATGAGGGTAGATTTGGATAAAGAATGAGAGATTGGGAATTCAACCAACTTGGTTAGGCAGAGTCATATGATTAATAGGTCCTCATTCTATTGTCTCATCAAATTCTGGGTTATAGCCATATTTTTTTTATTGGTGCTTAAATTTTGTGTTGATTTTTTACTGGCATGTTCAGGGATTGGAGGTACCTTCACCTTCAGACAATTCTGATGTCAGTAGCAGAGATATTATCCCACCAGTATCAGTGTTGAAGCAACTAGCTATTGCCATGGAGTAAGTTTACCATTCTGTACTTTAACCCATGTGTTATTGTCTCTGGTGTTTGTGTCTTTGTAATATCACTGAACATAAATGTAAATTTGGCCAAATTTGTGCCTAGCACTTCAGGTATAATTTACACATTGAAGTTCTAGAGTTTAGTTTGAAGAAGTCAATTTTATTCTTTGTACCTAATTCTGATAAAGTGAGCAAGGTTTTTCAGTTGAGGTTGCTGTTAATAAGATCAATTCTTGTCTCATATTTTAGATAATTCATGCTGCGATTATCCTTTGTTTCCTTCTGATTTTGGCTAGAGTTAGTTATTCTGTTTTGTTAATTATGCATTATCTATTACTTGATAGATCAGAGAAGAATTATAGGTCAGTGAAAGATTTTCTCAAATCAACTGCTAGCTCCTCCCCAGTCAGAGAAAGGGCTAGTTTGGGCATCTCTGCGGTGAAGTCTTTAGTGCTCCGAGGGAAGGAGGAAAAGGTTGCTTCTGAGTTCACTGATGACGAAGCTTGGGCTTTAATTCAGTCAATACTTGATGCTGGTAAGTACTTAGCTTTCACATTATCAAATACTTGATAGATCGTATCAAATTAATATTGGTCATTTATTCTTTGGTGATCTTTTGCTGTCATTGTAATATCTGCAAGATGTTCTCAGAAGGACTTACTACTGGTAGGAAAGTCGGCTTTTCTGTTGATAACCTACCTAGCAACATGACATTACCAAGAGATATTCATGGAGCTCCTCCACACAGCTTGACTGTTAAAGTTTCTGAAGTCATGGGAAGCTTTAAGACACTACGAAAGATGGCATTGTTTTGGTGCAGGCTTGTCACGGAAGTAAGTCTTTTACTTAATGTTAAACCAAACACGAGGCATTGTGGTTCCAATTCACCTTATGAAGTGAAAGACTTCAATTTGTTCAAATTTTAGTCTCTATTGCTTCTGTTTGCCATATGAAAACTTAAAAGTTCTAAGTGTGCATTATAATGGTGCGTTTTTAAATTCTTTTAACAGGTTATTTTTTGATTGAAAACCTTCCGTCTACTGCTTAAATTGTGATGCTTACATTGCTACATAGTGGTGCTTTTGTATGAACTTTGTATCCACTTTTGTCTTAATCAATGTTTTCTTTTCAGTATCTTACGTTGTTTATCCTTGGAGCTTAGGGTTCAAAGTCTTCAAACTATTAATTTTTTTTATTAGTTATCTTCGTGAAACTTAATTTTTTATGTGTGCAGCTCCGAAAACTTTGGTTGGAAGAGCAATATATACCTGGCGTTCCTCTCGATGAAGTTCCAGATTTAAGTTTCTGTCTGCTCCATCAGCAGATGCAACTTATGAATTGCTGCCTTTCTAGGAAGAATCGACGTGCTGTTGCTATTGATTCATTAGAATCTTTAATCAGAGAAGCTGGCTGTGATGGCGATGGAGTGCCTGCCTCAGCTGAGAGTGTAACTGCAGAATCTTTTCTGTGTGCCAAAACTAACACAGGGGACTTGGTTGTGCGATTAGGAGTTAGCCATCTGGCTGATAATTTGACATTGTTGGAAACTGGAGAGCATGTGTATGCTCCCTTGACACAGGTTCGTTCAATATGCATGTTAAAATATGTTCCTTCTACTTTTTTTCGTTGAAGTATTGACCGTGCATCTGCAGGAAGGACCATTGCTAACTGAGGATCTTGCCCGAGAAGCTGAGGAGTTTGTGCTTCGAACAGGGAGGTTAGTGTTTAACAGCTCTGCATCTTTCCATTTCTCTTTCTAAAATGTCATCTCTATCTTGTTGAGTATCATAGTATTGAGTGTTCAAAGCCTCAGCACTCGGGCATCATATAATTACTTTTTTTAAACCTATTTTGGTAAAGGTTATTTGGCCTGTTGTTATTATCTTGTTTAGGCTGACAGCATGTTACTAACATATTGCAGTGTTGGGGCTGGTTGTTCCCAGCTTCTGTCTGATATGCAAGCCTTTAAGGTGTGTTTTGCTTGAGAAAAAGGTCACCTCTTCCTTTATTATTTTTTTCTTCATTTGATAGTGTTAATTCTCTTGCGAACCTTTTCTAGGCTGCAAATCCTGGATGTATTCTCGAAGACTTTGTCAGATGGCATTCTCCTCCCGACTGGACAGAGAAGAACGAATCTGGTGAGGACTGTGATGCAAGTACAGATGTAGGTGATGATTCAACATCTTCCAGAGGTCGTTTAAGTAGACGTATGCAAAAAGAAGGTTAGCCTTTTCCATTCGCATTGCATTTAAACTTTTAGTTGTAGATGAATGATGTTGAAACCCAACTCTTCCTATGCATGCTCTCTTATATTCAATTTGTTTTCTATTTTTTATGCCTCTATGTATTGTGTACTTTATTATCATTTGGTGCTACTTTATGTGCTGGCACTTAATTAAATACACTGGCATAGTTTGAGGACTCATACTCTCAAATTACACTATTTCAATGTCTTGTTTTTGTGCTGTGACATTTTATAAACTTACTTCATCGCATATCATGGTCCAACCACTGTGATGATCACTGTTTTTCTACATCATATGATATATGATACTCATTGTTATTTGGCAGAGGGCAAGGGGAGCAAACTTACTTGACTTGCATGTTTGAGCTTTTTGAAGATTTTGAACTTATTGTGAGGTCACATTGATAATAGACCAAGCTAGATAAACTAGAGTCTAGTAGTTATGAATCTGTTCATGTTGTTGACTGATGGATTTCTGCTAGGGACTGTTATTAAAATCAGTGATGGTTTGTGTTGATGTTTTATCCTCCGACAGTTATACTCTATTATAAATACTAATAAGCTGCTCTCGGGGAATGCTGTTTTGGTTGCTTGTTCATCTCTAGGTAATTTATGGCAAGAACTCTGGGAAACATCCAAACCTGTGCCAGCTGTTAGACAAGCACCACTCTTTGATGAGGATTTGGCAGTGTAAGTGGTCTATATTTTACAGATCATACACGAGATGCTTATTATTTTTTAAATCTAACCATATGAATATGCTGCTGTGTTGCACTCTATAGGGAAGGTGTCCTGACAGTGTTAGAAGACATTACTCCATCCCAGCTGTTTGGGCAGCTGTTTCAGTCACTAGTAAGTTTGGTTGCTGCATTAATTTTTATACGTTTTCGTTCATCTGGGTTCTCTTGTGACAAGCTTTGGTTGTGTCTTTTACTATGGTTTTAGCTCGGTTTGGGACTTGTTATTGCTGAAGCTAAGCTCTCGACAGATCAGAACGTATCGAAACTGTTCTACGAGTGTAAAGACTTTATACTTGCTGCATGCCAAGGCGATTCCTGGATGGAGAGAATTGACGATATTTGCCAGGTACGTTGTCCTGCAAGTGAATAATGTGCTGGTCCTGTACTTGCTTCTTTGTACTACATTCCTATTGTACTTGATCATGTCGATAGAAATATTGATATAGGTTTTCCCTTGTGTTGAACATTGGCATGTAATTACATAGTGAATAAGGAAGTCATGGAATTTGTAAAATGTAAATTGATAATAATATTTGCCTATAGAAAATATGCCAGGTATGTAATAATCAAGATCCATATCAATAAGTTTCATCACTGATTCACTGTCATGGTACTTCTTGATAATGCTTTCAGAATTATTGCGACTAATATGCGCTTTTTTTGTTTTTTTGCAGGTTTATGAAACAATTGAGGCAACGTTTGTTCGGCCTAATGATGTCATGAAAGCAATGAAGCAGCCCGAAGATGTAAGTGACACCTCAGAGGAGCCAAAACCCCGGTTTAAAAAGCTAGCTCAAATATTTGGCCGCAAAAATAGGCCAAGAAAATCATCTCCAGAGCACAATAGCGCAGAAGACACTTCAAACCGTCAGCCATTGTCAAATTTTTTTGATAGCAAATCATCATTGTTTTCCAAGAAGCCTCCTAAACCTGAAAACACACAACCCCCAGCCCACAATTCATCCAGTTCTGATGAAAATGATTGGACAGTTCTTTGAAGAATTGTTTTCACCATCCTTTGTAAAGTAGATAGAGTTATTAGCTGAGGATTGCCCTAATAGTGCTGAAACTCCAAAAAGAGGTTTCCTGATTTAGGGTTCACCGAAAGATAAATCCCACAAAATAGTTTCCTAGTAGACTCGGGAAACCATGGTACGGTTTGAAATATAAGGTCGCTGAGAATATGGTTAGCTTGCAGTCGCAGCAAAATTCATCGGTTTCTTTTTGGTGATTGCCATGCCAAATGTAATTATTGTTCAAACTGTTCTGTAACTAACACCAAACCTCCCCTACATTCAATATTTCATTGATAATCTTGTAATTATTATTTTCTGTTAAGGTACAGAACATTACAGAAATGAAATAATTTTTTGATATTCAAGAGTTAACTGCAGTCTGTTGCTGAATGTTTGTACTTTTATCATCTGAAATTCTCAGATTGTACTCTAACCATGTGTAACAGCTGCTTAGCAAGTTAGGAAAGTGAAATACATTCTGAAATATGTTTACCGATGATATTATGAAGAACATTTATTTAGGCTTAGTGCTGTTGAAACCTCGCTTTGTCGTTGTTGAGCTGGCTTTCTCCTCATCCGTCGAGTCTGTTTTTGCCTTAGGCTTCTCATTTTCATCTGAGTCTTGATCAAGCTGCAGACTTTTGGAAAGCAGTTGCGGCACCACAAAGTTGGCCATCACGTAGAAAAACAACATGAGTGCACTGAAAAATGAAGGATCAACATCAAAACTCATAAGCAAGTAAGGTGATCGAAGCGTAACTACTGTAGTTTCACCACACAAATGTAGAGACATGTATTGATTATCTCATTAAACCTTACGGAAACAGTTCGAAAATAGAAAGAGAACAAACCCTGTTTGGATCAAAACTTCAGTATTAGCAGGTTTAGCAACAGCAAGGTTGAGAGAAGTAGGAAAATCCTCCACTTTCAAAGGAAAAACTTTAGCTTGTGAAATAATGTTAGAATGCTTGTTTGGTGCGTAAAACCAACAAAATTTGTTCAATTTTCCTGCATTTTGCCTTTGATTTTGCAAAGTAAGCAAATTAAGAGGTGTAGAATAACAATGGATGCAACTCATAATTGTATTTGTGATTTATCGTGGATAATGTTTGTAGGGAGTTAGATAAGTTGCTTGTAGTACACTAGTAGATAAGTTGAAAGAGAAATAGCAACGTTTTGATATGGTCCACTAATGATATTGGATTACTTTAATTTATACCTCTTTATGATGGCTTAAGGCCCTTCAAGTTTGGGTGTAATATAAGACGGCACTTCACCTAATGGCCCGATTTTTTTTTTAATTTTAATATATCATGTAGAAATTATAAAGGAGATGATTTTAAAACTTCAATTTTTGATATTGACAATCCTTTTACAAGAATACAAGTTTCAATTTTGTATGCAAAAAATACACCGAAAGAATGTTCAAGTGCTAACGAGTATATAAAAATCTCAACCCTCAAGCATCGATTTCGCTAGCTACATGAAAGACGCAATGTAACCATATCACTTTAAATCAAGATTTAAATGTATGTTCATACATGAGCTTAAGGTAGTTACGTTATATTATTGACCCACATATGACGCTATCACACAAGCTTGGTATAATCTTGTTAGAGCCAGTGATTGGGCAGTACGCTAGCTAGCTAGTAGAGATAGACATCTTTTTCTCCCATTTTCTTTGTCAAAATTCCAAATATCATAGCAAACAGAATATTGTTAGCAATTTGGTGTAATCTCCATCAAGTGAGAAAAACTTTAGAGTTGCCTATTGTCATACAATTAGTTTCTCAACTTATACCTTTTCCTATATATATATATATATAATATCCCACTGTCCTAATACGAGTCTGCATTACATTTACCTATACAAAGATTAACTTAGAGTCCACTTAACAAGGCATTTAGCTTTGAAATGTGATAAACACGACTTTTTTATTTGGGTTTTTCTACATTGTACCCCTGAGGTATTGGATTTTTTACGTTTTACCCTCCTAAATTAAAACTTCAATTCCACGTGGTACCCCTCAGGTTCAATTAGTTACTATGTCATAAACTTGTAGTTAAATAAATATTAAATGCTCGTAAATTATTTACTGTATGAACCATAGTGCTCTTTAATTCCAAAGGAAAATGGACGAGTATGGGTCATGAATTGAGGCGTATGAGCCACCAAATTGAAATTGAAATTGTGACATTTTTCATGAAAAGGTCATGGCTTAGTAATTTAATAAACTTTAGGGGCACCTTATGAAAGTTTTAATTTGGGAAGACACAACGTAGAAAACTCAATACCTCATAAGCATTTGGGAGGATACCTTACGGTAAGTTCGACATTATCCTTTTATCAAGTGTTGTAATGTCATATTTTCAAGTATAACACATGCATAACTCATTTAGGCCCCAAATCCTGAAATACGACTTAATATTAAATCAAATTTGACTATGTTATCTTTAACTTAGATTAAAAATCAAGGGTTGCCATTGAGAACCACCTTTAAAATGCTCTAATAAAACACTTTTCTTTTTCTTTCTCGACAAAACTAATTAATTATTCTAATCAATTAAATGCCTTGTGAGAGAGGTTAGTTTTAGGCATTAATAAAGTGTACTCCATCTACTTAATAATGGTCTACCTATAGCAATTAAAGTCAGCCAAAGTAGGCGAGGTAACTAAAAAAGGAAAGCAAAATAAAAGACATATGATCACAATTATGAAATCCCCACTATCTCTTGAAATAGTTGTTATATATCAAAAGGATAGCTGGCTCGGAGAACAGTTGTGTTTTTATATTGATTTGAAAACTTAACATTCTGACTTGAAAGTATATATCCTTAACATATAATTTTGTGAGTTGAAAAATGTACATCATGACTTGATAAAAATTGTGATTTAAAAAATATCTATTTTGACTTTAAAAAACATTTTCTGACTTAATTTTTTTTATTGTAAAATTACTAAATTAGCCTCCTCTTGGCCAAATGTGCTATAAATAGATACTTTCTAGTTTCTACTCTAGAAACAACTACATATTTCTTGATTAATCAATTATGTTAGGAGAAAAGGAGGAGCAATAGTACACTGCTTTAATTGATCAACCTACCAATCAATCATTTTTGTGGTGTTATTATTTCTGTGTTATTATTTTTGACCATTTCTTTCTACATTTGGAATCATGGTTATGATTTCTCAACTTTTTATCACCATCACCTTAGTTGGCTATTTTAAAGTCAAGAACATTTTGTTCCACTTGCTAGATTATCCGTTCAAAATCAATGATGTCTTTGCTAGGAGGTTAAAGTAAAGAGAAGGTGTGTTATAAGTCACTAGTTTAAAACTTTCCTTTCCTAATTGTGATATATATATTTGTCCTTGTAGCTCATTTATATCAACAACAAAAAAAAACGTCATTTCGGAAAATAATGTGACAATAAAAAAAAAATTGAAGCCGAGTATTTGACTTTTAATGTAGGATAGGTGTTATACTTGAAATATTTAGCTTTCATTTTCACCCATTTCAATAATGATCATTTAGGGATAGTGTTACAATAGATTGTTAACCAATAATGAATTTTTCTTTTTCTCTCATCACAAGTATGACAAGATGGAACTGATTATCTTTGCATATAATTAGTATTGAATGTTTTCTTCGGTCGCAAAAATTCCGTCGCTAATAAGCTGTTTTCTTGTAGTGTGAATGCAGCACCCTATCCAATATATTTTACAACCTATAATTTTTATTTTTTTATTGCACCACGTCCCTTTAGCACTTTCTTCTTAACTAAGAACTTTAAAAAGAATATTCGATAAATTAATTATGGAGTAGTAAAACCGTAGGGGAAAATGATATAGTACTATCATTGTCAAAGATGTGAATTTTAAAATTAATGTACATTTAATTGTCAATTATTTGTTGTGTTGCTAATTAAAGGGGTATCATACACAAAAAATCGAAGTGAAACTATGGATTGGAGGGACAATATACCAATTTACCAATAACGTATGGTCTAAAATTAAAATTCTTTAAGGAATTTAAAGATCATAAAGCTAATAAATAAATATTTATGATGAACAAAGCTTTATAGGTGAGCGTAAAAAGTAAGCTAAGATGAATATACCACCAATGTATGGTCCAAATTAGATTAAACTCTTTGAAGAGTTATGAAGTTATTTACATCTTTTCAAGTTCTTATTTCAAACAATAAAGCAGTTGAAAGCATTTAAGTGATCTAACACGGCTATTAGATGATCAACAAATGCACCACATTAAACACTTTCTCAAGTGTCTCAAACTCTCAACTGTTCTAAGCTTTTAGTAACGACACAACTTGGGTAGTTACTTAGTCAAATCCATCACTATATAATCCCCCTCGAGTAGCCCTCACTTCTCATCTCATCTCAAAGTCATCCTATATACAACAACAACAACAAAAAACAAACAAAAAAGATGACTTGTGCCAAGGTTTTCCTACTTTTGCTTCTTGGTGCCCTAGTTTATACTACTAGTGCTAGGAAGCTAACGACTTCAGATTCCTTACAAGATGAGAAGTTTCTATTTGGCCACCATGGTGGAGGTTTAGGAGGAGGCGGCGGTGGTGGGTTCGGTGGTGGAGGCGGAGGTGGACTTGGTGGTGGTGCTGGTGCTGGTTTTGGAGGCGGTGCTGGTGCTGGTGGAGGCGCCGGTGGAGGTCTTGGCGGCGGTGGTGGAGGAGGATTTGGCGGAGGAGGAGGTGGTGGCCACGGTGGTGGTGTTGGAGGTGGTTCTGGATTTGGAGCTGGAGGTGGATTAGGTGGAGGAGCAGGTGGTGGAGGAGGGTTTGGTGGCGGCGGTGGTGGTGGGTTAGGTGGTGGTGCTGGAGCTGGCTTTGGAGGTGGTGCCGGTGCTGGTGGTGGAGTTGGGCATGGATTGCCATGAGCACATTGGATGAGTAAGCTAAAATGGCCAATCACAAGTTGAGGCCTATCACGGCACTATACTTCTACTAAGTTACAATAATTTTATGCTCTACTCAAAAACGGTTTACGTAAGCAAAGCATGTAATAGCTTCTTTAAGTATTTTTTTTTTTTTCATTGGGCGTTGTTTTTCTGTTGTAGTGATCATACACTTTTAAAAAATATTTCATGTTGATCGTCTTATTTGATTATCAAGTTAAATTATTTTATCTTATAGTTGAATGAAATTTGTATTAACTACATTCATATATTCACAATAAGTGAATCCATGCATCCTCCCCAATTCCTCAGATCATTTGCATTATATAGCATTGTGATACTTATTAATAGGTACGTGCATAATGATTCATGTTGATGCATTCTTTCAACAAGATCACTAGGCTATGTGAATTGTTAGGGTTTTTATTGGTTAAAAAGGCTACTATATATATATATATATATATATATATATGTATGTAGGTTACACTTTGGTTAAATTATCAACATCATGATAATTATTTAATTTGCACTATTTAGTTTACAATTAAGATCTTTCTATTTCATTAATTATTTACACATACTCCATCTTTAATTACTAATATTATGATGAGTCTAGAGAGGAAAATTCATAAATTAAGCTCCATAGACAGCTTAAATTTGGGAGAATATGTCGGTGTGTGCAGTGCTTTGCAACTACATATATACTGAAAATGATGAGATGTACGTGGGAGCTTAGTGCTACATAACGAATTATGCACGATGGGTGTATAAGGTCTCTTCTACTTACCTACATTGATTTATGGAAAGTGACACATGCATCTCAATTATCTACAAGGTTGTGTGATTTCCTAGAAATAAGGAATAGAGAAGCGTATAGAAAAATAAATAGTTTCATAAATAAAAATGAGTATAGTTTTGTATAATACTACAAATAAGAAAATAAAATTTGAATAAAACATTAACTAACCATGCTTCAACAATAAATTTATTGCTACCTAAGTGTTGAGTATAGAGAAAACAACAAACACAAACTGTGTTTAAGAACAGGGATCAAAGAATGATATAGAAAACATTAATTAAACAAGATAAACACCATATTATTGACAAATTAAGCAACAATATCAACGGAAACTAGTATATATTAAGAGTATTTATTTATTTTTACAATTTGCTCCCATGGTCTAAATAGGACCCACGAGTAGCTTTTCAGGGTACGACAGGTCATAAGACGATTCCCAAACGAGCGCAAAACTAGTATGCACTTTTACGGAAATTGTCTAAAGAGGGAAATAAACAAGTTTTTAGAGTTTGTCACTGGGTGTGAGGGCACCTAAGGTCACCTTTAACGGATTGGTGAAACATAGGGTGAAAACAAGATGAAGCCCATGACATATATCCGGAAATTGAAAACAAAGGATTATTCACACTTTTCGAAAGTTCCAAGATCCTGAAAGAAAAATATGCATTTTTTTTAATTTGCTCCTATGGTCTAAAGAGGGCTCCCGAGAAACTTTTCGGGATTCGAAAGGTCATAAGGAAATTTCCGAAAGAGCGAAAATTCTAGTATGCCCTTTTTAAAAAACTGTCTACAAAGAGGAAAAATAAATATGTTAACTGGTTGAAACCAAATGTGATGCGTCCGGTTGCATGTCACATACAATACATGGGAGAAACACAAGGCGACAAGGAGCCTGGGAAAACCCTCTGAAACCCGAAAATTAAGGGTGTAATTCACAAATTTTAAAGTTTCTTGAATCCCTGGGGAAAAAAAATGCCCAAGATTTTACATGGCGCTCCCACTTTCAAAAGAAGGCTGTCAAATAACTTGTCAGGGTTCGTAAGGTCATAAAAAGGTAACGGGATTATGAAAAAGACAACTATATGCCCTTTTTTCTAATCCTCTAAAGAGAAGATAAACATAACATGTTTTTATCTCTAAAAACAATCTTGGACCACCCCAAGGCTAGCTAAAACAAGTGAGTAAAATTTGGAATAAAAATGAGAAGGACCTCGGAGACCTTCAAAAGCTGAAAATGAAGACTATAAGTCATGCTTCTTAGGGGTTTTTGGGTCTTAAAAAATATTGAACTAAAAAAATTAATGTTGGCCCTTAGATCAAGGGAAGACTTACAAACATTTAAAAAAGATCAAAAAGCTAATGAAAACGATATCGGGAGAAATAGAAATAAATACCCTTTTGAACGAGGTTTTTAGGAAAGTTCGTAAAAAATATAACTTGGACACGTGAGTTGGGTCATAGGAGGATTATAAGTTGGTTATTCAACTCGATCGAGTGCATTAAGAAGCGCTTGTATGTAAGTCACAAAGTTTCTGAAACCCTTCATTTAACATCCCATAAAGATTTGTCATATATGAGAAACATATTCGAAAAGTTCCCTAGGCTTTTTCAAATTGTCCAAGTTTCCAAAAAGTCGAAACTCTATTCCACAAAACTATATATGCTTCATATTAAACCATCACAATTCACAAGTATAGGTTGAGTTATTATTATGTATGTCACAAGTCACAACAACTAGTAGTTCTCAAGTCATGGGTTGTTGGAATGTATGGAAGCTAAGTTACAATATTTACTTCTTAAGCGTCACATAAACATTTTTTTTATATAAATTATGTTAATAAACTACCCTATTAATTACAACAAAAAAAAAGTGATACACAGATTTGTAGTTACGTGCAATTTTGCAATCAAAGGAAGTTGCACACATACCAAAAAACCACTAGGTAGAGAAGAAAAAAGAAGCATAATCAAAGTATCTAATAAGAAGAGATATAAAGTTTAAAGATAGGAGATAGGTCGTTACTAAATATAATAAGAATGAATGCAACGAACTAAGTAAACCAACTCAAATTGAAAAGGATTGTGAATTTGTCATCAATATTAGCTTTACACATGTGAAGGTTTTTTTTAGGATAAGAGTTGTACGTACTACTAATTTGGATGGGTCATGGGCCAACAAAATATATGTATGTCATTTAAAATTAAAACAAAGGACACAACACACTTGTGCATGGGCTTGTTATTCTATCTAAGATAGTTTGTATATAGCGAATCAACATTATATAACTATACAAGTGTTTCCGGTCTTGTAATAATCCATCCAAGTTGGTTTAGTAATTTAATTCAATTCATTTTGATTATTTTTAAGTCCACTAAATTATAATTTTTACCGTATGCTATTTTAATTAGTTTTGAGTTAAGGCTGACCAAAACCGTGTTTTACTATCCTGATCTAGGTTTTGCACTGCTTATGAGATTTACCATGCACTCGAGGTGATATGGCTCTTTTTTGTTCAGAGCCTTGGATGTTTTTTGAAGGTAATCTTGTTCTAAGTGATAAATTTTGTAATAGTTGTTAGTTTTTGATTCGTTCACTAGTTGTTTGTTTTAAGATTGTATCTTTTATAGCAATACTACGTATTAGGCACATGAGAGCAAATTTAATAATGTTTCAATACTACGTACGTACTACGTATAAGATTGATATATAACCTAGCTAGTAACTTATCAGATAGCGTATCTAAATTGTTTGTTGCAACATGCAAGACCTTTAACTTTCCTTCGATTTCTACGAGCATACTTATAGCTTATTAAGTTTAATTATATATTGACATAATAATGAAGAATTTTTTTGGATGTCACCGCTTAAAAATTGTGACTATTATTTTCAAACATAAAACGAAACTCCATAAGCTAATTAATAATCAATTGCATTAGTTAAAGGGAAAAAAATTTATTGTGGTCCCACTTTTATGTACTATTGTGCGTTATTATTTTTGATTGGTTGATAATATTAATTTTTTATTTTTAAATTCAAAAGTAAAGGTGATACACAATATATGGGACAACACATTTGGACCCTTAATCAAATCGGATACTATTCATCTTAGAATTGTATCCTCTCCCAATTGTTCTCAATTTTGACTTTCACGTGATACAATATTTTGATTATTAGTGGGATAACAAATTCACAATCACAAATTCACATCCAAGAAAATAAAGACTTTTAAAGTTGTAAGTTTGGGTAAAGGATCAACATATCTATGCTAAAAATTTAAGGTATGATCTTAACTCCAAAGTTTGAAAATTAAGCAATATATAACACAAGCTCAAGTCGACGTCGATTTATTGATCAATAGAATGTATATATTACATCTATATAATCCCCTCACTTTGGCATTCTACTACTCATGTTTAAGTCATTTAAACGAAAATATCCTTATAATCAATATTGTATACTACGATGGCTTGTAGAAAGTTTTTACTTCTTTTGGTCCTTGGTGCACTAGTGTACACTAGTACTAGTGCAAGGAAGCTAGGAGATGGTGGTGCTGGAGGAGGCATTGGTGGTGGGGGTGGTGTTGGAGGTGGAGGAGGAGGGGCAGGTGGTGGTGCTGGAGGTGGGGGAGGTGTAGGAGGAGGAGGTGGTGGTGCAGGAGATGGTTTTGCCCATGGATCGCCTTGAGCATATATATGCTACATCAGTAGCATGTACAACAATAAGAAAACCACTATGCAAACTACCCTAGCCCCCGATCAATTACAAAGTTATATTTTTCTTAGCTCCTATAAAGCCCAAATTTAATACGTTATTGAATTGCGTTATAGTCAATAAAGAACTAAATATCTTTCTTGAAATGGCTCTAAAATTTGGTTTTGAAACATTCTACTAATTCAAATGTACTACCAAAGTGTTTCAATTCATAAATGGATGCAAAAATAAAATTTTGCCTTATTACTTGCTTATAATTATAAGCTTGTGCTACTTAGCCGAGATGCATCAATTATCAACTACGTTGAACCAAATTTACTTTATTATCCAACGCAATGCATACAGCATACATAATTAAAGATGGTTCAACGAATCGTCCAAGTATCTAACCATGCTTCACAACAGTCCACATACTCAATTATTACACGACTTTGACAAATTGTATAATTCGATTCTGTTGACACTTGAAAGTAAATTAAAAATTTTATACAGAAGACCCTGTTCTTTTGAATTGAAACGTAGCTGAATTGAATTGTTTACCATAATTGAATTCAGCTTAAACTGAAGTGAACTGAATTGAAGAGGACTGAAATAAAGTAGTAATTATAATAGAGATGGGTTGAACTGAACGGAATGGAGCTCAACTGAACTGAATTGAAATACCAAAAATTTTATTCCAAAAGAACAGGCCCACTATATCTGAAATTAATATCTTCAATTATTTTATTCATATTCTTATTTTAGCTTGCTCCATTTTCATTTGAATACTCCGTATATATGATCAATTAGAGCACTGCCTATTTAATCAAGCTATAATTTGCAAATCAAGCAGTTGTATAATAATGTATACTTGGCTTCTAAAAGCATTACACTTTACTTTATAAATGCTCCTTTAAGAGTAACTACTTGTATAATATTTGAGCTCACCTCACTGCATATGTACTATCTTTAATGCATGGCCCTTAATTTATTTGGTAGCTTAAATAAATCACTTTAAGCTTAAGGTTTTCTTAATAATAAAACATGCACAAAATGACATGTACACTTATATCAATGCGGATCGAATTGAAGTGTTAAAAAGTATATCCTCGAAATGAAAGTTTAGACGAGTAAACAACAATAATTATAACAGTAATACAATTTATCATCAAAAAAATCGTACGTTATCTCCAAAATGTTAAAATACGTCAGTATTTTTTTTTTTTTTCGTTTTTCCAGTGCCACACCACAATGTAAGAAGGCTATAATCAAATTGATTCTATACCTATGTAAGTAGATGTAATCTAGCTAAAATCAGATCGATTTTCTTAAGTAACGAGGACGTCTAACGAATGATTCATTTGGAGGATTTCCTCATTTGAGCTTACAACAATCTGAAAATTAAGCCCAAATATGAGTTATTTTAGCATATCTAAATTGTTTGTTGCTAGATGCAAGACCTTTACCTTTCCTTTGATTATTATGAGTTTGTCATGCTTCATGCCCGGCCTTTTTACCAGCATACTTAATAGTTATAACTAATTAAATTTAGTTGCCATAATGATTAAGTATCTTTCTTTGAATATCACCTCTTAATTGTACAGACTATTATTTTCAGAAAAATAAAACGATACTCTAATCCATCAGTTTTATTAGAAGATCAACTCAATCAAAACGTAAGATGATGGTTAAGGCTCAATAATCGTTTATAAACTCTATCACGTATTCACGTCCCTTCACATGAGAGTCTATTGGGGTAGAAATGTGGATGCAACATGGAATCTAGCATACTCACTGCTTAATAACTCCACTTAGAAAGGAGGGATGAGTGAAATTCAAATCCGTGACCTTTGTGTCACTTTAGCTCTATACCATATTAATTTGAAGATCAACTTAACTGAAAACTTAAGACGATGGTTGAGGTCCAAGAATCGTTTAAATACTGTACTCAATCATTATTAATAACCAATTGCTTTAGTCAAAGCGATCACTATTCATCTTTAATTTGTGTCCTTGATCTCCCAACTGTTCTTGATTTTGACTTTCCGGTGATACAAGATTTTTAGTTTAATAGATAGACCTAGTATATCTATTTATCCACAAATTGATTATTGTGAGCATAATGAGACGTCTCTCCAAATAGGGAAGCTTTAACACCATATATATATATATATAGGTATTTCTAATGGGTAGCCGTTTTCGAACCCGATTCGTCCTCGTTTTGGGAATGAACCCGATTCATCTTCATGTTATAATTAAAGAAGATGATAAAATATTGTGCATGCCTTTGTCCATAAGATTCTTGAAATTTGAGGGAAAAATAAGATTATATATAATTTAGAGATTATAATAAATCAATTATTTTCACCTAAATAAAAATCAATTATAGTATATAATTTCCCTATAATTTTTAATTAGAATAAAACAAATTCACCAAAAATAAGTTCAGTTTAGCAAAAATAAGTTCAGTTCAGCAAAAATAATTTCAGTTCAGCAAAAATATGTTCAGATAAGAAAAAATAAGACGAGGAGAACAGGGCTTAGTTAGGGATTACAACCACAATAATACGTTCCGTGACATCCAAGAAATTAAAGACTTTTGAGTGTGAAATTATATATGGGTAAAGAATCAACATATATATGCCATTAATGTAAGGTATGATCTTAACTTGTTAACTCCAAAGTTTGAAATTTTCATGTAAATATTGATTGGTAACAAGCCAACTTTTCAGGTTGTATGTTATTTTCAACATAGGCAGTTGTATTATAATAAAGTTTACAACACGGTTTTGTGCTGATGATGAACGCATGCACATGCACTACATTTAATGAAAACTTCCTCAACCATATATATCATGTTATACTAAACTTTCAGCAATAATACAGTAAGTTGAACAGTCGATATCGATATCTTGAACAATGTTGTTGCTCTACTATATAATCCCCTCACTTTGGCGTTCTACTACTCATCTTCAAGCGAAGTCATCTAAAACGAAAATAATCCTAATCAATATTGCATACTTACTAATTAAATAGATGGCTTGTAGCAAGTTTTTGCTTTTTTTGGTCCTTGGTGCACTTGTGTACACTAGTACTAGTGCGAGGAAGCTAGTGAGTACTACCGAGAAGTCTTACAATGATGAGAAACTCCTTTTTGGCCACCATGGTGGAGGCCTAGGTGGAGGTGGTGGTGGTGGATTTGGAGGTGGAGGCGGAGGTGGCCTTGGAGGTGGTGCAGGTGCTGGAGGAGGAGCAGGTGGTGGAAGTGGTGGTGGACTTGGTGGTGGTGGAGGTGCAGGCGGAGGAGCAGGTGGTGGTGCTGGAGGGGGACTTGGCGGCGGAGGAGGAGCAGGTGGTGGTGCTGGAGGCGGACTTGGCGGTGGTGGTGGTGCTGGGGGAGGAGCAGGTGGAGGAGTAGGTGGAGGTAGTGGTGTTGGGGGAGGAGTAGGTGGTGGAGCTGGTGCCGGAGGAGGAGCAGGTGGAGGTGGAGGTTTTGGTGGTGGAGGAGGAGCAGGTGGTGGGCTTGGTGGTGGTGGAGGTGCAGGTGGAGGTGCTGGGTTTGGATCCGGTGGAGGGGCTGGAGCTGGTGTAGGGTTAGGTGGAGGAAAGGGTGGTGGTGGCGGAGGAGGTTTTGGTGGTGGTAGCGGTGGTGGACTTGGAGGTGGTGCAGGAGCTGGAGGAGGATTCGGAGGAGGTGCGGGTGCAGGAGGTGGTTTCGGACATGGATTACCTTGAGCATATATATACTACATTGGTAGCTTATTCAGCAATAAGCAAAACCACTATGCAAACTACCCTAGCCCAATCAATTACAAATTATAATTTCTTATCTCCTATAAAACGCTTAAATTGAGTTGCGTTATAGTCGTAAGGAACTAATATCTTTCTCGAAATGTATCTAATAAATTTTGGTTTTGAAATATTCTACTAATTCAAAAGTAAGATCAATCAAAGTGTTTCAATTCATAAGTGAATCAATAATAAATTTTGCCTTATTACTTCATCTTGCTTAAATTATTAGCTTGTGCTACTTAGCCCGTTGGGAAATTATAAATCTATCATAATATTGCATCAAAGTAATTACATTGTGTTTCGGGTGAAACTATGCCAATAGAGTTGACCACCAGCTTAGGTAGAGCTGCTCTGTGTGAACCTGCTAGCTAAGATGTTCCCTGCACAATAACACACGTCATTGGCCTCGGGGGTGTTTCCGAGGAACGCCCCTCCGACGCTCAAGACAGTTTAGAGAGAGAAAGTATGTCCTTGTGCAAGGAGAGTTTTTGTGTATGTGGATGTGTTACCTCTCTCATGTCATGAGTAGCTTTATATAGTAATGTGCTGGAGGTCTTTTTACAAGGACTTGGTGGGGTTTGCCTCAGCTCAGCCTTGGTAAAAAGGAGACCAGTAAGGACGACCTGCTGGTAAGTCAACCAGGTCTATTGTCAAGGAGTTCAGTGGTCACGTGAGGCAGTTATTGAGGTCACGAGCTATAATCAGGTCATAGCTCCCCAACACATTGTACCAGATTTTCTTTATCATGCAACTCAATGCATACATAAGGTCATAAGGATGGTTAAAGGAATCGTCTAATAAGTATCTAACGGCGGTCTAACCATGCTTCACAACAATGACGATTCACGAATTGACGTGCTAAATTATTGCATGACTTTGACAAATGTTTAATTCGATTCTGTTTGATGCTTGAAACTTGAAAATAAACACTTATTATTATTATTTTTTTTTATTAATTTATGCACAAAGTACTAATATACCTGACCTTTATATCTTCAACTCTTTTATTAATACTCTTATTCAGTTCCACTTTCATTTGTACACTACGTATATATAATCAATTAAAATTTAGAGCAATGCCTAACTAATCAAGTTATTTGCAAATTCAATGGTTTATGACTTTATATTCTTGGCTTTCAAGTTCAATAGCATTATACATTGAAAAAAAAAAAAAGCATTAATGCCCCTTATTTTACTTGCTTAAATAAATGGGTAATGTTTTACATAGTTCTAGAGCTAAGGGTCTGTTTATTTCACCTGAAAACAGTTAAATTGAACTGAACTGATTGAAGCTAAACTGAACTGAATAGAAAGTTTTTTAATGAATGATTAATGAGTAGCAAAATAAGAGAAGAGCTGAACTGAACTGATTGAAGCCGAACTGATTTTAAGCTGAAGTAAACAGGCCCTAAGTATAAATGGGTAATATATTTTTGAATTCGGCAATAATTTGTGGAAGTAAATATTTCATGTAATTAATGGATTTAATGCTTGTATTGAAAAATTCTTTTCATTTTTTGCTCCTTACACATGGCCGGCTATTGTTAGCATTTTCCTAAATAAGTCACTTTAATTGCTTAGGATTTTCTCAATAATACATGCACTTTATGTTGCAAATGTAAACTTGTGTTCAATGCGGATGGATTGAGTTGTTAAAAAAAATTTCAGGGACGTAAGTCTTAACGATTAAACGACACCAATTACTGTACTTCTTTCATTTCACTTTATTCTTTACATTTTATTTTTACATGTTTGCCAACATGAATATTCTAACGCATATATTTTTAAACTTGTATTTGAAAAAATTATAAAAAAAAATAATTTTCTAATAAGATTAATCGAGACGGATCAAACAAGACTCTATATAAATATGTTTTTACATACATATAAAGTGCAAATAATGGTCAAAATGTAATTTGAGAATAATACTCGTAGTCAAAACGTAATGTTTATATTAAAACGGAGAAGAGTAGTAACACAGTCCATCATCAGAGATAATCATAGCCTACCTCCAATGTTAAAATCCACTGAATTTTTGCCACAAAGTCACCCCATAATGCACCAAGGCTTATTGCAATAATTAGATTGATATGCGAGCAAGGGTGAGGAATAGCTTGATCAGTTAGTTCTAATTTTTGTCCTAAATTTAGAATTTTTATGGGATTGATTCTCATCATACGTCCTTGATTATGATTCCATAGTAGTAATTACATATATCTTCTGAAATGAATTGATTTAAAATATATTTAATCTAAATTAGTGCTCGTTTGGTTGCCCCGTAGAAATTGACAAATCCCATGATTTGTTAGTAGGGAGAGTTGTGTGGTTGCCTTCAATTCCTCAAAATGTAGAAATTAAAAAAACTCACTCAATCCTTGGTGATTATAGATTCTTACATACAATTACAATAAAATGACACTTATTGGACTTGAAGTGGGCCGAACAAAATAAAATCAAACTGACATAAAATAAATAACGCATACCAATTGAAGCAAGCAAGCAACATCTAATGACAAATGCCATTGTAATTTATTACTTCCTCCGTTCCATTCCAAAATGATTATTGTTAACTTTAGAATCTCGCACAATGCAAATATTAAGAGTTAAGTATTAATTTGATTGAAAAAAACTGATTTCATTGCATTATTTACTTTAATTAACCACAAAGTTGTTATAAAAACAACCAACCACAAAGAAGAAAGCTTTGACCATGCCATTACACTTATAGATACTATGAATTAAAAACCAGTTGTAAGTCTTTATATACTCCGTAAATTAAAAGATTTCAAGCGTAACCTTTTTTTTTTTTTTTTTGAAACAATCAAAGCTAAATAAGTATTTGAAATAGAGGGATTATTCATTTAGTTATTTTTTTCCAATGACATTGTAGCAATGTGTAACTTCATTCGATCAATTGAAGCAGCTACTTCCACATTATATATTCTTAACCACTAACTACTATACACAACAACACATTCTTTTATATTTATTTCAATTGAAGCTTGTAATTTTAGATTATTCTCAATACCAATTAAAGCAGCGATTTTTATAATTTTATTTTGAATTGAACATCCTAATTACACAAAAATTTGATCAACATTGTAGTGATTTGTAGTTTCAACTAAATCATTTAAAGGTGCGAGAGAAAGAGTTGACCTTACAAGGCCTAGAGGTTCCATCTTAAAACCGCAAAGCAATAACGAAGAAGCTTCTTAACCTTATAAAGTGAGTAATTAACTCTTATTTTTATCAATGTAGGATGCTCACATGTTAATTTGTTTGGAGATAGCCAAATCGATTCAACACTCCCTCTCACATATTTACAATTGGGACATTATTGTGTGGTGTATTATGGTCCACATCGGGTTACATTTTTATCGACTTGTACAACATCAACAAATTGATTACATTGATTATATTACCACGATAATGCATTTCATATCAATTATGTGACATCTTGTAAGTGTGAAATTAGATCTGGGTATGAAGAATCATCAGCATATACATATATGCCATTAATGTAAGATATGATGTTAAGTCCAAAGTTTGAACTTTTCATGTCATTGTTAGATGATCGGGAACAAATTAGCTAATCCAGCTTTTCAGGTTCTATTTTTTCAACATAGGTAGTTGAGTGCAATTAAGTTTACAACACGGTTTTGTGATTAACTAACACATACCGCACATAATATACTACATTTAATTATGACACTCCCTCAACCGTATATATCAATATATCATGATCGGATTAGTGATGCACCACTAATAAGCTAGCTATATATAATCCCCTTACGTTGGCATTCTGCTACATAATCATCTAAAGGAATATATCTAAACAATCATTGCATACTAAAAAGATGGCTTGTAGCAAGTTTTTAATGCTTTTAGTCCTTGGTGCACTAGTCTACACTAGTACTAGTGCAAGGAAGTTAGTGAGTACTGAAAATTTTAATGATGAGAAATTAGTCTTTGGCCACAGTGGAGGTGGTGGTGGTGGATTTGGAGGCGGAGGTGGCCTTGGAGGTGGTGGTGGTGTTGGAGGAGGAGCTGGTGGTGGTTTAGGAGGTGGACATGGTAGTGGACTTGGTGGTGGTTCAGGAGGAGGAGCTGGTGGTGGTTTAGGAGGTGGACATGGTGGNAGCTAAATAAGTATTTGAAATAGAGGGATTATTCATTTAGTTATTTTTTTCCAATGACATTGTAGCAATGTGTAACTTCATTCGATCAATTGAAGCAGCTACTTCCACATTATATATTCTTAACCACTAACTACTATACACAACAACACATTCTTTTATATTTATTTCAATTGAAGCTTGTAATTTTAGATTATTCTCAATACCAATTAAAGCAGCGATTTTTATAATTTTATTTTGAATTGAACATCCTAATTACACAAAAATTTGATCAACATTGTAGTGATTTGTAGTTTCAACTAAATCATTTAAAGGTGCGAGAGAAAGAGTTGACCTTACAAGGCCTAGAGGTTCCATCTTAAAACCGCAAAGCAATAACGAAGAAGCTTCTTAACCTTATAAAGTGAGTAATTAACTCTTATTTTTATCAATGTAGGATGCTCACATGTTAATTTGTTTGGAGATAGCCAAATCGATTCAACACTCCCTCTCACATATTTACAATTGGGACATTATTGTGTGGTGTATTATGGTCCACATCGGGTTACATTTTTATCGACTTGTACAACATCAACAAATTGATTACATTGATTATATTACCACGATAATGCATTTCATATCAATTATGTGACATCTTGTAAGTGTGAAATTAGATCTGGGTATGAAGAATCATCAGCATATACATATATGCCATTAATGTAAGATATGATGTTAAGTCCAAAGTTTGAACTTTTCATGTCATTGTTAGATGATCGGGAACAAATTAGCTAATCCAGCTTTTCAGGTTCTATTTTTTCAACATAGGTAGTTGAGTGCAATTAAGTTTACAACACGGTTTTGTGATTAACTAACACATACCGCACATAATATACTACATTTAATTATGACACTCCCTCAACCGTATATATCAATATATCATGATCGGATTAGTGATGCACCACTAATAAGCTAGCTATATATAATCCCCTTACGTTGGCATTCTGCTACATAATCATCTAAAGGAATATATCTAAACAATCATTGCATACTAAAAAGATGGCTTGTAGCAAGTTTTTAATGCTTTTAGTCCTTGGTGCACTAGTCTACACTAGTACTAGTGCAAGGAAGTTAGTGAGTACTGAAAATTTTAATGATGAGAAATTAGTCTTTGGCCACAGTGGAGGTGGTGGTGGTGGATTTGGAGGCGGAGGTGGCCTTGGAGGTGGTGGTGGTGTTGGAGGAGGAGCTGGTGGTGGTTTAGGAGGTGGACATGGTAGTGGACTTGGTGGTGGTTCAGGAGGAGGAGCTGGTGGTGGTTTAGGAGGTGGACATGGTGGTGGTATTGGTGGTGGTGGTGGTTCAGGAGGAGGAGCTGGTGGTGGTTTAGGAGGTGGACATGGAGGCGGGCTTGGTGGTGGCGGTGGTTCAGGAGGAGGAGCTGGTGGTGGTGTAGGAGGTGGACATGGTGGCGGGCTTGGTGGTGGTTCAGGAGGAGGAGCTGGTGGTGGTTTAGGAGGTGGACATGGAGGTGGACTCGGCGGCGGTGGTGGTGCTGGAGGAGGCAGTGGTGTTGGGGGAGGAGTAGGTGGTGGTCATGGTGGTGGAGGAGGTGCAGGTTTTGGATCCGGCGGAGGGGCTGGAGCAGGTGGAGGAATAGGTGGAGGGAAAGGTGGTGGTGGTGGTTTTGGTGGTGGTGCCGGAGGTGGAATTGGAGGAGGTGCCGGAGCAGGAGGTGGTATCGGACATGGATTACCTTGAGCACATATATTTGCTAGCTTATTTAATAAGCTAAATTATCATGCAAATTATATATTTTAGCATAAAATTATCTATTTTTAGCTCGCGCGAAGTATTTATTAACATCTTTACCGAGTCACATACAATCTTATGAGATTAATAAGTTTCTAGTTGGACTTGGTTTGGATATATTGTACCAATCCATTTGTACTACTGTTGAAGTGTTTCAGTTCATAAATGAATCAGTTATTAACTACTTCCTAGTTCCTACAATGTATCAATGTTATCATCCATCTCACTACATTATAAGATATAATTAAGCACGTTACTGGAAACATTCAACAAGATTTTCACTGCTTCACAAATACAATTTATCACATAACCAAACATTCATCACTTGCTAATTATAATAAGTCACCTAAAAAACGCATCCGGAAACCGAAAATGAAGGCTACAAATTCATAGTTTTAAGAGTTCCGGGGTCTCATAAAAAAGTTGCTGAAAATTTTACATGGTGCTCTTACTGTCAAAAGAGGTCCCTCGAGAGACCTATAAGAGTTCGAAAGGTCATAAGGGTCCATAGAGAGTGAAAAACACTTAAGTTCTCTTTTTCGGTATTTCTTAGAAGAGGGAAGATAACAAGGTTTAAGAAGCTGAAATGGATTGATCATGAGCTTGCAGCGCCTTAGAGTCAACTACATAACATGGTTAATTAGCAAACTGGAAGAAAACCAAATGGAGCTTGGGACAACTCTTTGGAAGTAAAAAATATAGGCTATAATTCACAGTTTTCAGGCCGGGGTTCAAGCTAAGGTTCCCTAAAAAAAATTGCCAAAAATTTTACACGGTGCTTTTATGGTTAAGATAGGGCCTCTGAGCACTTGTGGGGATTTGAAAGGTTAAAAGACAGTCTTGAGAGAACGAAAAACACTTATTTTCCCCTTTTCGGTAATCCTATAAATAGTGAAGATATAACAAGTTGTCAAAGGCCGAAATTGAAGTGGGCTGGGGCGTCCTATAATCACTTACAACATGAATTAAAAAAACAAGACGAAAACAAAATAGAGCCCTTTACATACCTTTGGAAGCAAAAAACAAAGACAATAATTCAAAATTTTCGGGTGTTAAGGGTCCCTGAAAAAAAATGCTTTTCCAATAATCTTTTGAAAAGAGAAGATAACAAGGTTTTAGAAGTCGAAAACGAGCTTAGGACATCCTCGAGTCACCTCCAAACGTGGTAACAAAATAGGATGAAAACAAGACGAAGCCCGGGACAAAACGATTGCTATAAAATCGGAAAATTTTCATGATGCTTTTATGGTTACGAGAGAGCCCCCAAACGACATATAAGGGATTGAAATGTCATAATATTGTCCCAATAGAGAAAAAACACTTATGTTTCCTTTTTCGGTAACCCTCTAAAGAAGAAGGCTTTTAGAGGTTGATATCAAGCATGGAACGTCTCAGGCCCACCTATAACACATGGTAACAAAAATAATAAATAAATAAAATAAAATAAACTAGACAAAAACAAGATGGATCCTGGACCAGCCTTTTGGAAGCTAAAAAAAAAGTCTGTAATTCACAATTTTTAGCATTTTGTGGTCCGATCCAGGGAAAAAAGTTGTTGAAATTTTTACATGGTTCTATTATGATTGTAAAAGGGCCCTTGAGCTAGCAACCAACAGAGGTTAGAAATGTCGTCATGGCACGATCCCGGGAGAGCAAAAAACAATTATGTTCCATTTTTTAGAAGTCGAAATCAAGCTTAAGACGTCCTAGAGTCTACTACAACACGTGGTAAAAAAAGGAAAAAAGAAAACAAGATGGAGTCCGGCTGGGACATCCCTCCCAAAAGTTGAAAACAAAGGGTATAATAATTCACTATTTTCAGGGATTCCAGGGTCTCGGGAAAAAAAAGTTGCCGAATGAATACATGGTGCTTTTATCATTAAAAGAAGGACCCTTAGCCACCTGCAGTAGGATTTCCAAAGGTCATAATACGGTGTTGGAAGAGTGAAAAACGCTTATGTTACATTTTTCAGTAATCATCTGAAGAGGAAACGTGAGAAGTTGTTCGAGGTTAAAATTGAGCGTGGGATGTCCTTGGTTCACCTATAACATGGTTAAGAAAAGTGATGAAAAAAAATACGGAGCTTGAAAAAGCCAAAAACGAAGGCTATGATTTACAATTTTTGGGGTTATGAGTTGCATGCAAATGTTGTTGAAAATTTTACATGGTGCTATCATGGTTAAAAAAGGGCCTCGAGCAATTTGTAGGGGTTCGAAAGGTCATAATACGGTGATCCCGAGAGACTGAAAAAATACTTATGTTTCCTTTTTCGATAATCCTCTGAAAAAGTAAGGTAACAAGTTTTTTGAGGCCAAACTCGAGCAAGACATCCTGAAGTCACCTACGACATGTGGTACAAAAACTAGATGAAAACAAGAAAGGGCATGGGAGAGTCCCTTTATAAGTTGAAAGCGAAATCTATAATTCACAATTTTCGGATGTTTTAGGGGTTTAGGAAACATTTGAAAATTTTACATGGTGTAGTTAAAAGAGGGTCCCCAACATCCTGTATGGGTTCGAAAGGTCATAATACCATTCTTGGATAGTGAAACACATTTATAATCTTTAATTTTTTTTGGTAATATTTTAAAAATGGAAGATAACAAGTGCTAGACCCCAAAATCAAGCATGGGGAGTCCTAGAGCCACCTACAGCATGTGGTAAAAAAAAAAGTGATGAATTCAAGATTAAGCCCAGTTCAGCCCTCTGGAAGTCGAAAACAAAGGCAATAATTCAAATTTTTTTGTGGTTTTGGGCTCCTTAAAAAAATTGTTGAAAATTTTACATGGTGTTATCATAGTTAAAGTGGGGCCCTGAGTAATCTGTCGAGGTTCGAAAGGTCATAATATGGTTCCAGGAGAGCGAAAAACATTTATGTTCCTTTTTTCGATATTCGTTTGAAGATAATAGTGCAATGGTTGATTCTTTATCGTAGTACGACGGATCTTTAATTATTTTCTTTTGGACTAAAATTGAAATGAGCTGAAAGCCTAAAATGAAAAAAAAGTAGTAAGTATAAATGAGATGTCTTGAACATATCTAGACGGGGTTGAACTGAATTGAATAAAGTTGAACGAAACTAAATTGAAATAATTAAAATACTAAAAAAATCCAGTGCAAAAGTGTAGGGCCTTAATATTAGTTCTATTCTTATTTGTTATTTTTATAATTTGGAAAATTTTCAATTTCATATTAGACTATTAGTTCCATTCATTCTAGTCTTATTTCTTACTCTTTATATTTCTTTTAAAAATAACCTTTTAATTTGTTAATTCTATTATCGTTGTGAACTGTACCTATTATTCCTATTTTTTATAAATTAATTAATTGAATTTTATTTTTATTTTTAGACGGGTGTTATAAATTAGCATTTAGCACTATAAACATTAATTCCAAATACTCCTAACAAACATTATAATTAAAAAGTACTTAGTCATTTTTTCTTCGAAGCCTATATAGCCCCTAAAAGCGTGGTTTTATGGCCTTCACATTTAGCTTTTAATTTGGAAGAGCATTGTCTTTTATCGCCGGGTTTGTTTTATGTTTTGTGAAATAATTGAGTCTTGTACATCCATTAGTTACGACCATCACGCATTACCAACATAAAACATACCCGCAACTCGCTTCAAGTCTTAGAGTTGTAGTTTGAATATTGGGAAGCTATGCAAAAAATATATTGAGTCTTCAATGAATCAAATCAAAAACATGCTTAGAGCCTGGTACTTCAGTTTAAAATCCGTTCAGTTCAGTTCAGTACAGTTCAGTTTCAGTTTCAATTCAGCTCTTCTCTTATTTTGCTATTCATTAATCCTTCATAAAAAAACTTTCAGTTCAGTTCAACTTTTTTCAGGAGTAAACAAACACTTAACCATACATATTTTATAAACAAAAGGTCTGAATAGTTTTTCGTAATTTCAAAGTAACCATCATTACTCATGCTCAATCAAATTAAGCTTAGCGAAATCATTTGATGTCACCCTTTTTTTTCAATTTTGTTAAGGTAGTAGAAGCAAATTAACTAGGACATCACTACTAAAATTTGGCCGATGAAACCAATGCATGCGATTGTAAGACGGTGTAAGTGCTCCACAAATTACACAACATGCAACAACAAGACATGCATGCATGCAGCCACCTTTCACTGAAATCATCATAAATTCTTCAATAAATCTCTAAGCTTATCATTGATGATAACTGATAAGCCTGGATTTCGATCAGCTCCTTTATTTATTTGGTCTTCTCCTGTTTTAATGGAATTTTTGTTCTTACCTCATCAAGCCCGATTGATAATATGTAAATGACCGAAATCCGATGTGTGGATAATGAGTTTAACGTCTAATTTAGCAAGGAAATCAACGATGTAATCAATCAATTTCAAGGTAATGGAAGATGGTATCTAAAATACGAGGGTATTATATCGTTACCACTTGGCCTGGTTAGGGGGTGGTGTTGGGTGAAAATGAGAATTTACGACGAAAACTAATTATCTAATTACATATCGGTTACGTTGGTTTAATTTAAACTAGCATCAACAATTCACCATGCATGACTTTACACACTTAAACTCTTACAGAAAAATAAATAGTACGCAATTAATCAAAGGGAATTTATACAAATTACAACCTATAAACAAGGAAACTATACAACCATGATATACGTAATTAAACAGCTAATATAATAGCTAATTTTAATTTGTAGGGATAGCTATTGACTAAACCAAGCTTGCTATATATCCTAAACTATCTACGTACAAAAAAATTAAAGCAAATAAATGCATGGCAAAATTAAGGATAATTACGAAAATATATATACTAAAATAGAATATATTAAAAATATATATTCTAACAACTGTTTACATCTTTTCATGCAAAATTTGATCCTCTTCGACTGTTCTATATAATGCTTATTTCTAACCCTCCAAATTGTCATCAACTTCACTTTCTTTAATTTCTTCCAAAAAATATATATATATATAAAAAAACTGTAATATTATTATTAAGTGTGTTTCAAAAAATCATGAGTTCTTATCATGTAAGGTTTCAGCAGGGACTCATTTATCTTCTTTTTTGTGTTATTGGTCCAAACCATGCAATAAGAAATGATCGCTTTATCCTTGAGGATCATGGTAATAACTTTGGAGAAAATAAGATGGGTTTTGGTATTCCTGGACTAGGTAATCCTTTTGGTGGTATTCCGGGACTTGGTGGTGGTGGTGGTGGAGGAGGAGGGTCGGAAAGTAATCCTGGAGATGGAGTCGGTACAGGTGCGCCGGGCGGTGGTGTTGTAGGGGGTGGTAATCAAGGTGGTATAGGAGGCATGATTCCGGGTGGTGGTGGTGGTGGTGGTGGTGGTGGTGGTGTGGGTCAAAGTGGACCTGGGGTGATTGGTGGTGGTGCGGGCCAAGGTGATCCTAGTGGTGGTTTAGGACAAGGTGGGCCTGGTGGTGGATTAGGGCAAGGTGGGCCTGGTGGGGGTTTAGGCCAAGGCTGGCCCGGTGGAGGCTGGCTTGGTGGGGGTTTAGGCCAAGGTTGGCCTGGTGGTGGTTTAGGCCAAGGTTGGCCTGGTGGTGGTCTAGGCCAAGGAGGGCTTGGTGGTGGCTTAGGCCAAGGTTGGCCTGGTGGTGGCTTAGGCCAAGGTTGGCCTGGTGGTGGAATTGGACAAGGCGGCCTTGGTGGTGGTATTGGCCAAGGTTGGCCCGGTGGTGGTTTAGGGCAAGGTGCACCTAGTGGTAGTATGGGACAAGGTGGGCCTGGAGGTGGTATGGGAATGGGTAGTGGTGGCGGTGTTGGAAGTCCAGGAGGCCAACCGGGGGGTATACCAGGGATGGGCTCGAGTGGTGGTGTTGGTGCAGGTACTGGGTCAGGTACTCCAATGGGAGGTGGCTTAGGTGCGCCTGTTGGTGGATCATCCGGAATCGGAGCTGGAGTTGGTGGTAGCATGGGTGGTAGTGGATTGGGTGGTGTACCTATGGGTTCGAGTTCAGGTGTTGGTATTGGAGCGGGGACCAGTACTGGTATAGTTCCTATCCCCGGAGGAAATTAGAACTCCATATATAGTACGTAACTACGTACTGTGAAGTACATAGTACTAGACTACTAGTCTACTACATAAACATGTATGCATGTATAATTGCATATGAAGTGAAATTCAACTTTTTTTAGTTTGTTGTTACTTGTTAATTTGGCGCATGCGCATGAACATGCATGACCTAATAAGTGTATGTAGTATTAGTTAGTACTTAGTAAGCACTATCTAAATATGTTGGTCAATCAAGCACTTTGTATTCTCCAACTATTTTGTAGTAATGAATCATTTTAGTTTGATGCTTACCTTCAAATAAAATTAATATCCTCATCCCGCCTAATGAATAATCTATACGCATAAATCAATTTTTTTGTTAAATCAGTAATTTATAAACTCCGATAAGTCATGTGATAGTTGATTACATGTTTTTATAAATTTTAACTTTATACGGATCATAAATGCTTCGTAAATAATAATTAATTATTTACGAGTATCTCCTTGTCGTTGTTGTAGGCGTCCCTAGGTGTATTTCTAGGGTTGGAAATTCAAGGAAACACAAACCTAGCTTGTACATGGATGTTTGTTTGATTGTTAGTATGTGTAATAAAGATTCGAGAATCAAAGGGTAAAGGGAAAGGCAATGTTTCAAAACTTTATACCATGCTTTACTTTCTTTAATTTCTTTGTTGTACCTTACTTTGATTACAAGTTTTCATTTTTTCTAATAAAGTTTTACCTTATTGTATAATATCTATCATATTTCTTTTGTGTAGTCCAAATTTGACAAACAAAATCTTATGAACAACATTTAACCTTTGTAATTTTCCTCCGTTTTGTCTCAAATCAAGTCCTTGCTATGCTAAACCTAATTATAACATTACCAAAATGCTTCTTTACATAATGTATCCAATGATACTAGTTGAAATTCTTCTTATTTTAATCCTTTTATTTAGAACTCCTTTAAGAAACCTATTAATGAATGGCTTAAGCCATTTAAAGCTTGGAAGAGGTCCTGTGGTTGCACAAACTCTATCCGCGACCTTATTTGTGCTCTTCCTAACAAGTGTGTATGGTCTTTTCAATGCACATAGGCGCTTAAACGATGCCAACACTAGCGTTACTCCAACCGAACAAGTTCTTATGGTTCATCAACTCCTCGAAGCAACTCTACTTGGTAACATATAGATTGCTACACTATCCTTTTTTCAATAAGATTAGGGACTATATACAGTATACTGAGTCTACCATCATGCAATTGTGTTCACATTTTTGATATCGTAAAATCAATCAAATTATATTTATTTGCGTTCTTGTTTTGTGTAGGGATCTCCATGTTCCTAGCTCTTATAGTCGACAGATTACATTACTACATGAATGAGATTCGTCGATTGAGGGAGAAATCAGATGATTATGAGCTTTATGGACGTAAAACAAAGGACATGATGCAGGAGTAGAGAATCAATTATTGTAAAAGAAAACATATATGCATGTTTTGGAAGCAAAAACTGAAGTTTAAATCAAAACAAGAAGCTGTAAATTACTGTAATTAACTGCTTTGAAAGTCCTTAAAAATGTTCAAGCAACAATTATAATTAAGTACCAAATAAATGAGCAAAAAAATCATTCACCAAATGTATTGATATTGATCAAATTAATTATGTTTAAAGATTGAGTTTAAACCAGTACTAGGTAGAATTCTTTGCTCTCCACTTCATAGCGCCCTAAAAGGATACAGAACTACGAATATATATCCTTCTTCCATTAATAATCGACATCAATCAATGATCTGAGAGGTCGAGAGCTTTATTAAGTTAAATGAAAACCATATGAGCTGAAATGGAGATTCGACCTTAACATAATTGACATAGAATGACTTGCAACTAACAATTGTAAGAGAATTTGATACTCCTAGCAATAGTATTGCTAATTACAATTGTTGTAAGTTATTATATTCTATGTCAAATATTAAGTATATAGACCGTGTGATAAAGTGTAAGAACTATATACAATAAATTAAATCACAATGTAAAGTGATAATGAAACTATATAAATAATCAATCCTCAATTCAAATTTAAATTTGACTTGTTTGCTCTAATTGTTTAATTATGAAAAATATACATTGAATAAATTAAATTAAAGCAAGAAGATACTACTCTCAACCAAACATTGTATATCTATAAATTAAAGAGGATACATATATTATTCTAGGTATGATGGTAAGCTAAGTGTTTTATTTTTTAACCATTTGCAATTGAAGTCAATACACTTTCTAATTGCAAATAAAAAAAATGTAATAAATGAGAAAGAATATCAAAAGATAAGAAAAATAAGCTAAGAGAGTAAAATTTTAATCATTTTTCTGCAAATTAAAGTTGGGCAAATTAGGGTTATTATCATTGGCATTTTGATTAGCTATAACATTATTATCACTATCTTTATTACTATGACTAACATTATGAGACTCTAAATTGCCTTTCATTATTGATGAAATGGCTGATGCTAAGGCTGAAGCAAGATTTGGGTCCGAAGCAAGGGCAGCTTTAGCAATACTTAATGGGTCAACCAAAGGTAAGTTGTTACCTTCTTTGTTGGGCTCACTTGATCCATGCAAGTTATTTGGGGCTTGGCCTAATAAATGTTGCATAAGGCCCACTAAGCCAAGCCCATTTATATTGTTGTTTTCCGGTGGTTGAGGGCCCTGTGGTCGAGTGAGGTCTAATGTAATAGTAGGGAAGGGAGCTGAGGCGGATATTGTAGCTAAGCTTGGGAGGCCTGGGAGAGCTGTTGGTTGTGAGAAGATGGGTGTGCTTAGAAGTCCATCCATTGGGCTTGATGACTTGGAACCGGCTATGAGCATTGAGGCCGCGGAAGATGTTGTGTTGGCCATGGCTTTGGCCGCAGTTGGTAAGGGGTGGTTATGATGCCCCTCATAGGTTGTGATGAGAATGCTTCTATCTTCTGCACACCTTTGCACCTATTGAATGTCGATAAGAAATGATAATGTCTGTAAATATTGGGATGAAATTATCTAATTTTATGATGAAACAAGACATAATATATATAACAACAATAAACTACCTCATGATGAACCAATTATCTATCTTATGTGATCATCCACATAATTTTATCCTCACTGCGAAAATTAATTTAATTAAAGCTACATGCAGCAGAAACTCACTTTCTTCTTGTCCTATTTAACCATTCAGTCGTGCAATTCAATGATTTACCTGGTTTTTCTCCATTATTAAGCCTCCCAAACTTAGACAACATCTTCATTTATGTAGTCGTACGTGATGGCATTATTTCCATAATCCATATAGTGTAATCTCATCTTCACGTACTATTTTTGCCTTTTCGAGTATGAATATGGCACACTCCATGTATTTCATTTTACTCAGATTTAGCTAAAACCTTCTAGTTGATCATTGCTCAAATTCATCAACGCACGATATGAATATATGATCTAGATCACCCATTGAATTGAAACGATAGAATCCTCAAACAACGAACAACTTTCAAAGAGAAAAGGACGACTCAATGTACGTAGGCCCTTGGTGTAATCCAATAATTGTTTTAGTTAACTAGGGAAAATCATGTTTTACTTATCCGCAAGTCGATCTTAACTATTATTTTCACCTCTAAATACATATCCTTAACTAGGTACTTATACCTAAAATGCAAGTGTACATGTAAATGTGCCCTAATGAAGCAAAAAATTATTAAGCAATCTTGCAATTTTATTTTTGGACATAGCTAAGCAATCTAGCTTAGTACGTGGTACATATTGAAATTATTTTTGATGGATGCATGAACTTTAAATTGCATAAACCTTGATTCAAAATTCAAGCCAGAAAGAAGAACGGGGCATACCTGTTTGCGCACGGGGCAGGAAGTTCCCATGGTGCAACGATAGTAAGCTCGTGGACATGGATTTCCTTTTGCTAATTTCTGTCCGTACTTTCTCCATTGGCATCCATCACTTATCTGCATATATTCAAGAATTCAATAGTGTTTCAATATATTTGTCAATATAGGGTGTGTTAGGTTCGATCTCTTCCTCTTAAAAAATGTTTCAGTTCAGAAAATTATTTGAAATAAATTTTAATTAGCATAACAAGAGTATTTGATAATTGAATCAGTTCTAGTAAGTCCAATTGTTTCTTGGAATCGGGTCTAATAAGATATGATCAAATTTAAAATTTCAATAAATCCAGTCATATATGTTAGATCATGTTCAATGGACTAATTCAAGATTAACAAGCACGTTAAATATAACGTACTATAATGTAGTAAACATGTAAGAAACAAGTAAAAAATATGGATAGCTTTGAATGTATTATTTTTATTTATGCTAAGGGTGGGTTAGTAATCCTAGGTTTGAGCTATGTAGGCATACCATATTTGCTTCAGACCGAGCTCGAACAGAAACACGAGCTCTTCTCATAGTTACTTCATGACTCTCCTCCACATCTGATGTTGTAGGTGCCATACCAATGGATCCAACTCTTTGCATATGAATTGGCATCGAATTCCTGCCTATATTAGAATTATGATCTTCTCTTTGATGGCGTTTCGTTGAATGATCATCATCTCTATTATTACCAATAAGATCACATATATTAGGGTTGGATCTCCTAAGGTCATCTTCATCATCAATATTGATTGCAGCTTGCCTTGAACCCAAATACTGTCCCATTTGTTGTTTCTTCCTTTCATATATTGTTCCACCATCACATAGTTTCTGAAATCATATGCACATGTGCACTTACATATAAGTAGATAAAAATAGTGTGACATACATAGGAAGATCGATCATTCTAGCTAGGTGATGTACATAAATGTACATAGATAGATCTAATTCATATTGTTTAACATTTAAACTTATAATATTTAAGTTACTATCCATTATGATAGATCTACTATCTTATTATATTTTATTTTAACTGTTAATTCCTTTTTTTTTTTCCACATAGAATTAGAGAGACACAATGTTAGTCGTTATATTACATTTATCTTATTATATTGAAATAAAATAAATTATAGTTTATGTTTGTTATAATATTTTATAACTTAATACCACCTCAAAACGGAGGAAGTATATATTTTTATTAGATAAATTATGCTCATGTATGATTTATAATTACGAAGTATTTAAAAACATACAATGATCTACAAATCTTATTTTGGAAAATTATCAAAATATTAAGTTATTGTTTTTATTAAATATTAACAATTAGATTTTACATTTGCTTGACCATGAAATTGATGCTACAATGTGACATGTGTATTGTACATTATATTATGAGTGGAGAAAACCATTAGTAATGTTATTAAGTCTAGATATCTCTAATAAACTTGACAATTAATTAAATATATAACAAAAAATATATGATACAATGTTTTCTTCTAAGTTTTATGAATTAGAACACACCACTTTGAATCTTTGAACACAAAAATCATATATGATCGGTTGCTGTCATCCTCAATTCCTCGTACATATTATTTGGGATAAGCAAGTAACCTAGTTAATGTGGTGTGGCTTTGCCCTCAACATTAGATAAACCCTAACTAATCAACTTCAACCAAAAAATTTTCAAGAAAGAAAGGAGCGAATTGAAGGAAAATTGGAGGTACCTCATCAATTGGATGGATTTTACTGAAATTATTTTGATCCATTTGGTGTTGTATAATTGTCTTGTATTGCATTTGTAGGGTTTCATAGTTGCTTGTGACTTGATTAAGCATCGTCTTCAATCTCTGATTTTCGATGCTCTTTCGTGCTAATTCCTCCTTTAGAACTACCAACTGCATCCACATATACAGAACTTTGATTGTTATTAACTAATTAAATTCAATAGTTTTTAAATTGATTATTCATTTCACATTTAAATATATGAGGAATTACCTCATCCTTGCCTTTCTGAATCTCATGATTAGTATGTAACTCCAAAACTTCTACTTCATTTTCTACCATTGATTTTTCAACAATATCAACGGTTTGGGACGTTTGAAGCTTTAGTCCAGTCTATTATCATGTAAATATAATCAAAGTGTGTTACACAAACTGAGATATGATACAAAAAGGCTTAAAATTTGTAGCAAAACAAAAGTGATGACTTTCATCCAAATGTGATATGATATAGTAATTTAGTGACATACATCAATTTGGAGTTTAAGATCATCATCATCACCATAATTATTTCGAATGCCATTATTATCAACCTTGATTGAAGAATCATCTTCTGAGATTTCTTTGGAACAAGTTGATGAACCTTGAAAAAAGTCCATCTCCTTAAACCTATGCTTATGTTGTTGTTCATCATCATCATCATCTCTTGTGACACAACTACTAGTCAACCCTACAAACATTGTAGTATTTTGACTTTGATGATATTCCATCTATGTAGAGTATATGATTGATAAAATTGGGCGTCTGGTTCACAAGTTGGTATGCGTGTGCTTTTTATAGAGCACGAAACCCAACTAGCTAGCTAGGTAATATGGGTTTAGAATTCGACTCTCAATATACCATGTGTTCGAATGAGTAGTTTGACCACTTTAGGAATGAATTCACACCCCTTACGTACCTATTATCGGATTAGACGACGACCGATACTATATGAACACAACAACTCCTTGTATAAGTGTATATGGGAGAAGATTTGAAGAAAATGGTAGACATAGATAGAGAAGAAAAAAAGATAAACAAAGTTAGAAGTCTAAAAGAGTTAAGGAATGAAACAAGTCATAGATGAAAGAAGAAAAGGAGATAGTGTTGAAATAATAACATGATGGTTGTTAAGAGATGTATTAAGACTCGGCATTAAAAAAGGTCTAAATCAAAGACTAAACAAAAGGTTGAAAAGACTGAATTTCAGAAATGTTATTAATTCTAACATAGTATAAATATAATTAAACATAATAATATGATTAATTAATTAATTATTCATGAGGTAAGGGGGTGCGTCAATTGTATAAGTTGCTACGTAATAATCCTAAAATTAAGAGAGAGTCAAAATATGAAGATGAGGTGAGAAAAGAGATTTAGATTAGATCAGATCTCTAGTAAAATGTAATTTTAATTAAGGTAATTAAATTAAATAATTACATGGAGAATAAAGCTTGATTTACGTTGCTGAAAAACGGTATTTTGTTGTTAAGTTGTGTAAGATAAAGTCTTGTGATTGACTAGTCTTCCTATTCTTGGGATGTGTTAGTGGTTTAGTTTAGACTTTAGACTGTCTAGCTAGTGAGAATTTTTACCTTAGTTACTTGGACATTTTACAACTTATTATGCTATCATTTTTGTATCCTCAATAAATTGAGTAAATTGGATGGATGAATAATAAATTATACAATAATTACTAGTTTATGATATAGGTCTAAACTTTATTAACCTCCTTATGGCAGATTGGTAGATATAAGTTGAATAAAGGGTAATATAATTAGGCAAAAACTAATAAGCGTTCAATTAAGCCTTAGAGTGTTAGATAAACAGTTTAAAAATGAAAATATTAATAAAAAATATTAATCACATCGAGAACATTCGATTTTAGCTTAAATTCCCAAAAATATATCATTTTGAAAAATATACTTATTAGTGTTTATCTAACATCCCGAAAACTTTTTTAGCCTGCTCCTTTTGATCAGTCTTGAGGTTACTTTAGACTTGATTTACAATAATACTTGATATGATGTATAGTTGTACACTTGCCTAGCTTTAAAAAATAAATATAAAATACAACGTATATAATAGTTTGTCTTTGTTTTCATTTACTACCTCCGTTACTTTTTAGATGCAACACTTTCCATTTTCGGCAGCAGTTACAAATTAATTGCAACACTTGATTTATTTCTTTTTTTGGAAATTTTTTAAATGAAATTACAAAATTACCCCTCACTTAATGCTTAAAACAAAGATTAGTAAAACTAATTTAGGATTAACATCCATAAACTTAAACCACCCCTTCCACCCAAAGTTAAAGCCCTTGAAGGGGGCCCTGTCATTTTTTCACCTTATTTTTTTACTACGTGTTATGGACTACCATAACACCCCCAACGATCGATTTCGGCCGCTAAAAACCTTTTATGATCCCTCTTTTGGCCTTTTCCAGAGAGGGGAAAAACAACCTCAGATAGAACCATCTAAGAGTTTGTTATCGTCCATCCTATGACCTTTTCACCCATAATTCTTTGGTCTGGGTTCATGTCTTTACCATAAGAGCACCCCGGTCAATTTCCCGGATTTTTTTTTCTGAGACCCCACAGCCTAAAAAAACAGTAAATAATAACCTTTGATTCAGGCCTATGGAGGAGCAGTCACATGCCTCGCCACTTTTTTACCCCGTTTTTTTAACACGTGCTATGGACCACCACAACACCCTCCACGATCAGTTTCTGCAGCTAAAGACCTCGTATGATCCCTCTTATGTTCTCTTCTAGAGCGGGGAAAAACAGTCTCATATGAAACTGTTTAAAACCTTGTTATAGTCCCCCCTATGACCTTTTCAATCCGAAACCTTTGGTATAAGTTCCTATTTTTACCTTATGAGCACCCCGGTCAATTTCTAAGATTTTTTTTCAGGATCCCGTAATCCCTAAAAAAAGTGAATAATAACCTTTGTTTCAGGCCTGCGGAGGGGCCGTCCTGGGCCCCGTCACTTTTATCGCCCCATCTTTTTACCATATGCTGTGGATCACCAAAACAGTCCTCAAGATCGGTTTCGGCCCCTAAAACCTTCTAATGATCCCTCTTATGACCTCTTCTAGAGAGGGGAAAGACAGCCTCCTATGGAATTGTCTAAGAGCTTGTTATGTCCCTCATATGACCTTTTCACCCATAATCCTTTGTTCTGGGTTAAAATTTTTATTTTACGGGCACCCCGGTCAATTTCCAAGATTTTTTTCCCGAGACCCCATAGACCAAAAAATAGTAAATAATAGCCTTTGTTTCAGGCCTACGGAGACAGTCGGTTTCGGCCGTTAAAGACCTCGTATGATCCCTCTTATGTCCTCTTTTAAAAAGGTGAAAAACAACCTCATATGGAACTGTCTAAAACCTTGTTATCGTCCCTCCTATGACCTTTTCACTCCGAATCCTTTGGCTTGGGTTCCTATTTTTACCTTAGGGGCACTCCGGTGGCCCGGTCAATTTCTGAGATTTTATTTTTCGGGACCCCAAAACCCCAAAAAACAGTGAATAATAGCCTTTGTTTCAGGCATACGGAGGTGTCGTCCCGGGCCCCATCACCTTTTCACCCTATTTTTTTTACCACGGGTTGTGAACTACCACAACAGTCCCCAAGATCGGTTTCGGCACCTGAAAATTAACCTCTTATGATCCCTCTTATGACTTCCTTCAGAGAGGGGAAAGACAGCCTCATATGGAACTGTCTAAGAGCTTGTTATCGTCCCTCCTATGACTTTTACACCCATAATCCTTTGGTCTGGGATCATATTTTTACCTTATGGGCACACTGGTCAATTTTCGAGATTTTTTTTCTGAGACCTCAGAACCCCAAAAAACAGTGAATAATAGTCTTTATTTCAGGCTTACGAAGGGTCCGTCTTTGGCTCTGTCACTTTTTCGCCCTATTTTTTACCACGTGCTGTAAACCACCAAAGCAGTCCCCAAGATCAGTTCCGATTCCTAAAAACCTCTTATATATTATGATCCCTCTTATGACCTCTTCCAGAGAGAAGAAACACAGCCTCATATGGAACAGTCTAAGGGCTTGTTATCGTCCCTACTATGACCTTTTCAACCATAATCCTTTGGTCTGGGATCATATTTTTACCTTACGGGTACCCCGGTCAATTTCCGTGAATTATTTTTTCTCAGACCTTGGAACCCCAAAAGAAAGTGAATAATAGCCTTTGTTTTAGACCTACTAATGGGTTGCCTCGTATGATTCCTCTTATGTCCTCTTCTAGAGAGGGGAAAAACAGCCTCTTCTGGAATTGTCTAAAACCTTGTTATCGTTACTCCTATGTTTGAATCCTTTGGCATGGGTTCCTATTTTTACCTTACGGGCACCCCAGTCAATTTCTGAGTTTTTTTTTCGGGACCCCCTAACCCTAAAAAACTATGAATAATAACCTTTGTTTTAGGCCTGCCGAGGGGTCGTCCTGGCCGTTACTTTTTCGCCCCATCCTTTAACCATGTTCTATGGATCACCACAACAGTCCCCAAGATCGGTTTCGCCCCTAAAAACGTCTTATGATCCCTCTTATGACCTTTTCTAGAGAGGGGAAAGACAACCTCATCTGGAATCATCTAAGAGCTTGTTATCGTCCCTTGTATGACCTTTTCACCCATAAACCTTTGTTTTAGGTTCATATTTTAACCTCAGGGGCACACCAATCAATTTCCAAGATTATTTTTGTCCGAGACCCCGGAGCCCTAAAAAACTGTGAGTAATAGACTTTCTTTAAGGCCTGTGGAGGGTTCGTCCCAGACATCGTCACTTCTTCGCCCCGTATATTTACCACGTGCTATGGACCACCATTACACCCCCTACGATCGGTTTCACCCGCTAAAGACCTCGTACGATAGATTCCTCTTATGTTCTCTTCTAGAGAGGAGAAAAAGAGCCTTACATGGAACTGTCTAAAACCTTGTTATTGTCCCTCCTATGATGTTTTCACTCTGAATCCCTTTGTCTTAGTTCTTATTTTTACCTTATGGTCACGTCGGTCAATTTCTGAGATTTTTTTTGTCGTGACCATGTAACCCCAAAACATAGTGAATAACAGCCTTTATTTCACGCCTAAGGAGGGGCGGGGGCCGTCCCAGGCCCTCACACTTTCTCGCCTCATTTTATTACCACGTGCTGTGGACCACCACAGCGCTCCCCAAGATCGGTTTCGGCCCCTAAAGACCTATTATGATCCCTCTTATGGCCTCTTTCAGAGAGGGGAAAGACAACCTCTTATGGAACCATCTATGAGCTTGTTATCGTCCCTCCTATGACCTTTTTATCTAGAATCCTTTGGTCTGAGTTCATATTTTTACCTTATGGACACCTCGATTAATTTCCGGGATTTTTTTTTGAGACCTTGTAGCCCCAAAATACCATGAATAATAGCCTTTGTTTCATGCCCTTTATCGTCCCTTCTATGACCTTTTGATCCATATTCCTTTGCTCTGTGTTCATATTTTACCTACAGGGCATCCCGGTCAATTTCCGAGATTTTTTTTTCGAGACCCCGGAACCCCAAAAAACAGTGAATAATAGCCTTTGTTTCAGGCCTACGGAGGGTCGTCCTGGGCCCCTTTTTGTCTCATTTTTTTTACCACGTACTATAGACCACCACAACACTCCTCAAGATCGATTTCGGCCCTTAAAGAGTTCTTATTATCCCTCTTATGGCTTCTTCTAGAGAGGGGAAAGACAGCCTCACATGGAACCATTTATGAGCTTGTTATCGTCCCTTCTATGACCTTTTCACCCAGAATCCTTTAGTTGTGGTTCATATTTTTACCATACGGGAACCTTGGTCAATTTCCGCGATTTTTTTTTCGAGACCCCCTAGCCTCAAAAACAGTGAATAATAGCCTTGTTTCATGCTTACGGAGGGGCTGTCTTGAGCCCCGCCACTTTTTCACCTTATTTTTTTACCACGTGTTGTGGACCACCACACCAGTCCCCAAGATTGGTATCGGCCCCTAAAAACCTCTTATGATCCCTCTTATGGCCTCTTCCAGAGAAGGGAAAGACAACCTCATATAGAACAACCTATGAGATTGTTGTTGTCCCTCCAATGACCTTTTCACCAATAATCCTTTGGTCTGGGTTCATAATTTTACCTTACAAGCACCCCGGTCAATTCCCGAGAAATTTTTTTGGACCCCGGAACCCCAAAAAACGATGAATAATAGCCTTTGCTTTAAGCGTACGGAGGGGTCGTCACGGGTCCGTCACTTTTTAGCCTCATTTTATTACCACGTGCTGTGGACCACCACAGCGCTCCCCAAGATCGGTTTCGGCCCCTAAAGACCTCTTATGATCCCTCTTATGGCCTCTTTCAGAGAGGGGAAAGACAACCTCTTATGGAACCATCTATGAGCTTGTTATCGTCCCTCCTATGACCTTTTTATCTAGAATCCTTTGGTCTGGGTTCATATTTTTACCTTACGGGCACTTCAGTCAATTTCCGAGATTTTTTTTTTGAGACCCGTAGCCCCAAAAAACAGTGAATAATAGCCTTTGTTTCAGATTTACGGTGGAGCCTTCTCGGACCCCGTTACTTTTTCGCCCTGTTTTTTTACCATGTGCTATGTACCACCACAACACTCCCCAAAATTGTTATGCCTCAAAAATAAGATGGGAGAAACAAACCGGGGTGGCCGTATAGTCAAAATATGAAGTCAGACAAGGTGGTTTGGGATGAAAATGCCCAGAAAGGGATGATAACAAGGTTTTATAGGGTCTTGAAATAATTGTTTTTTCTCTATTTTGGTTTTAATTCACAAGCTTCGTATTCATGTCTTATGGGTGTTATTGTTATTCTTCGTTTTCATCACAACTTTGTGTTTTAATTTTTTGTCATTCGTAGTTTTAATGACGTATATTGGTGTTTTGGTGACCAGTGACGTCAAGATCCAGTGGTGCTTGTCGGAGAAAAGCTAGGTACAAAAGCCACTTCACTCCTCGCGCATGCCTAATGTGATTTTTCCCTTTCTTATTTCTAAGGTTGTGATTTTTATTGCTGTTGTTACAAATTGAATCGATGTATATTGTTGGCTACTTTGTCTGAAAACACTTCCCCTTCTATCAGTGACGTCAAATCCATTCTTTCATCAGGTTAATTGTCTCACTGAATTATGGTCTGAATATTTTACCTTATTATTGTTTGGTTTATTATAAAACTTTATGTTTTTTTTGGTTGAATGCTAAGTTTGTTTTTTGTATATAGATGTTAGAAATTATCTATGTTAAATGGAGGTATATCAGAAGGTTCTTGCACCTTAATTTGATTGTATGTGGTTTGTTGCTTCAATCTCTTGTACTAGGAGTAATAGTAGCTTCTAGGATAGTTTTTGTATCTCTGGATGATGCGACCATGTTGCGGATGGAGTAGTGTAATGGAGGAGCTACAATGGGAAGTTGTTGTGAATTAATGTTTAGCTGAAAATTTTACTGCATACTTTGGATATAATTTTATCAAAATGAAGGGTTCTAGAAGGTTTTTTGGAAAAAAACAATGTGCCAAATCCCCATCGGTAATTTTTAGCTGAAAAAAGGTGATGTTTTTTAAGTGATTTCATTGTTAAAAAATGGAGAAAATGAAGGGTTTTTTTTTTTAGTGAGGAATAATGGTGAAAAGGTTGATATTGAGAGTTTAAGTGGGAAGAAGGTGGTTGTTTTGTGTGTTTGGGTGCCATGTTATTGGAATTCGCGTCATTGTTATGCAATACGAGGGGTGATCACTGAGATTTTGAAGCGAAATTCAGAGAGTGGAGGGGAGTATGATATGGTTGTGGTGGCGAAAATTAGGAAGAATTGGGGTGATGACTGATGATGATGAGTGTGCTTTTAATCACTTCTTCTCGGGGTGGCAGTTCCGTTTTCGGACACTCTACGTCATTACCGTGTGTGAGTCTGTTGGGCTTGTTTCAAACCCGAGGATCGGATAGTGGTTGTAGACAGTGATCAATTTCTGAAAGAAAAGTATTTGAAGACAACTTATAGATCTGGATGGATATGGGACCATCTGATAGTGCGTGCATTCGATCAAGAGGGACATTTGATTCTGTAGCTCTTATTCAGCAGCTTGGACTTAAGGGGGTTCTCATCCTATGATGGCTTGCGCACAGAGGTCATCCTGTATATTCGATATTATTATGGATTGTATATGTAGGATATGATTGATTATTATGAAGAGAAAAAACAATGTCATTGGTGGTAGTTTTGAGTAGAGTTTTGAGTTAAGTTCAAATCTAATCTAATCTAATAACTTATACTAAAGCAATCCCCACCTACTCATTTTCCCTCCCAAATCCTATTAATTAATGATTGCATAAAAAAAATATATTAATTAATGCATATAAACTAATAAATGTGCTTTGACAATTAAATGCTACTCTTAAAACAACAACCCTTAATTAGCTTATAATTTTTCTCCCAATAAATTGCATTGAAAATAAACCTTTATACATTTATTATCATCAGCTATTGTGTATATATTACATCATTTATTTTTTATGTTATAAAGAAATGAAAATCATTTTGTGACATTGTGTATAAATTTTTAACATAACAAGTGATAAATTATAATATTTTTTGTATTATTCAATTGGTTCATAAAAAGAATTTAATTAATTTCTTGAACATAATTCTTTCATATCTCTTATCTATTTATCATAATTTTTTTTTAAATCCTCATTTCCAAGTTTTACAAGCATCGCACAGGGTTAAAGCTTTACATATACTAAAATAATCCCCACTTTCAATATTTTCCCTCCAAAACTCTTATCAATTTCCCTCCCAACACTTCACTTATTTTTGGTTTTCAAAAATTATTTTCCCAGAGAGTGGGAGATAGCTCAAGTGGTTACTGGTTAGAGCTTCCCTCCCAGTTCCAAGAGATCTTTAGATCGATTCTCATCCCCACCTTTGTGGCTCTCTAAACACCCAAAAAAAAAAAATCGCAACAAAGGTCCTATTTACTTCAGCTTAAAATCAGTTCAATTCAAGTTTTATACCCCTCTTCCTTAGGATTCTTTTCCAAGGCCTAATAACTACTCCCTACATTTTTTATAGCATTTTCCCCTCATCTTTAACTTAATTTTCCAACTTATATATATTTTTCCCCATAAAAATATCATTTTCAATAACAAATTAATCCAACGATGTTCTTTAGTCCTTTTTAGGAATCTTAAGTTACAATTTAATTTTTAACTCTTTTTTAAAAAGTTAAGAATGATATACTTCATAATTTAGTATATCATCTATAAGAAAATCACCTGCTATAGATTTAAATTAATTTATTAATCTAAAAAAGTCGTGCATCGTACGTGGTATTATCTAGTAACCTATACTAAAGCAATCCCCACTTCTTTAATTTTTCCCTCCCATAATTCCCTCCAAATCCCATTAATTAACGATTGCATTAAAAAAAAAAAAAAAAAATACGGAGTAAAAAAATTAATGCACATAAACTAATAAATGTACTTTGACAATTAACTATCTAATAGACTAATAACATATACTAAAGCAATTCCCACCTACTCATTTTCCCTCCCAAATCTCATTAATTAATGATCGCATTAAAAAGATAAAAAATAAAAAAATTAATGCACATAAAGTAATAAATGTACTTTAACTACTCCCTATGTTCCCTATTATTCTTGACGGTCATTATTTACCATCTCATTTTGATATATAATATAATAATAATGGTGGGGTCAAATTGGGGTAATAATTGATGAGAGAGAAACAAGTTGCAACTAATAAAACCTTGATTAATGGGTAGTGTGTGGGGTCCATTTTAATAAAAAATGTTAAAAATTTAATAAAGTTGTAATATAAAGAAAAATATAGAACATAGAGAAACAAAATATGTAAAGAAAAATAGGGAACGGAGGGAGTACTACTCTTAAAACAACCCTTAATTAGCATAATAGCAATTAGCATATAATTTTTCTCCCAAATTACATTGAAAATAGACCTTTATACATTTATTTATCATGAACTATTGTGTATATATTACATCATTTTTTATGTGATAAAAAAAAGATAATTATAAAAGAAAATTCTTTTGTGAAATTGTGTATAAATTATTAACATAACAAGTGATAAATTACATTATTTTTTTGTATTATCCAATTGGTTGCTAAAAAGAATTTAATTAATTTTTTTAACATAACTCCTCAATATCTCTTAACTATCTGTCATAAATAAAAAAATCTTTATTTCCAAGTTTTACAAGTATTTTCCCTAAATAAATATTTATTATAAACAAATTTTACAAATAAATTTAATGAATGAAACCGTGCATCGTGCGGGGATTAATCTAGTAAATAGTCTATTTTGAAGTATTGTGTTAGTGGTTTTGATCGTAGCTTTCACCTTTCGAAGTATTTTGATCTCCTTGTGTTACTTTTTAAAGTACATTTTGTAATGTAAATGATTTTCAAGAATTTTGCGCCAAGGAAAATAGTTAGTACTTCTTTAATTAAGTGCATATGGGATTAACTAATTGAGTGGTTTCAGGCTAAAATAGCCTTGAAAAGCAAGGGATTTTTCCATATATCACTAAATTTTGTGGTATTTGGCAAAAAGCCCCTTGGTTTCAGCAGTATCTCAAATATACGATAATTTCAGGTCGTCTAAAATGTTATCACTCATGACAATACAGAATAGTCAATTTCCATTGATAACAAGGTGATTGCTCTTGAGGTTGTGCTTAGGGACAAGGTGGGGGACGTGGTTGGTGCAGCAGTCCAGTAGGTTCGAGCAATTTGGGAGGTCGATGTTGCAGAAGCAAAGGCACTTCTGTTTGCATTAAAGGTGGCACTAAACATGGGTTATGACTCAATTATTATTGAAAGTGATTGCTTAACTGTCATTAGTCAATTCCAGAAGCAGAGTTCTTCTTTGTCTTGGGGTTCATTTGCTCTTAGTAGTTCATGAGTTCATTTGCTAATTTAAGTTGGAGTCATGTCAAGAGAGGTGGCAACGTTGTTGCACACACTCTAGCTAAAATTCAGCCTATTGAGTTAAGGGATAGAGTTTGGGTAGACAGTGGTCCGGATTGCATTTCGGAATTTGGATGCAGTAGCCACTGATGTATGTGAAAACTTTATCATTGTAAGTTAATAATACAGTATTCCATATTGTTGCTTTTTAAAAAAATGTTTGTAAAGAACCAACAGTACAATATCATTATTAAATTTAGCTCACATTACACTTCAAAGTTTTCCATAGATTCCACCGTCAAAAAACACTATCTCAGTACGAAATCACCAAAAAAGTAAACTAAAACTATCTCACCTAGGGGAGTCAAAGCCTTTGAGGAGCAAGCGTTTTCAATCCAAGAGGCCGATGTCAATCACTCCGAACAACAGAACAGGCATCCATCAACTCTTTCTCATATCAAAAGCTTCTCAATTGCATCCTGCATTTCATATCAAAACATAAACCATAAAAAAGACCCAAATTTCACCAAGCAGTCCAATGAAGGATAATGAGTAGCAAATGATTATCGAATGATGAAGTCACCTTAAGTTGTTGAATTTGTGATTTCAATTGGCTTCCTTCGTTTGAGGTCACTGAGCACGCAATCACCGGTCTTGTAACTCCACAGGCACGACCAAGCGCTTGTTTTGATGGCACAAATACGTAAGGAACATTCTGAAAACAGCAAAGAAATAGTAATCACAATTATGCAAAACTGTGTTCAACATATTAGATTTCAATTCATCATTCTCAAACATTTTTAGAAGAACATAATTAAGGAGAAATTTATTGCTAAAGTGTTCAGCTTTAAACAAAAGACTAATCATGCAAAACCGGTCACACGTTAAAATTTACTCTTTGCTTAGTGCTCAACTGCTCCACAAAACTAAATCAGCAAGACAGCAAACAACTCACTCTCGCAAAGACAAACATCATCAAATCACTAAAAGATTAATGTAGTCAAGTATACTCTTCGACTAGAGATTATGTCCTTCACGTGAAATGACAAAAGCGAAAGCTATATGCATACAGTATTCCCAACAGAACATAAATTAGAGCACACTAAACTTTCGCAAAAAGCTACTACTCATTCCACATTAACATCAATCCCATCAGATACACAAATGAGCTTAATAGCACTCTAACCACGAAAGAAATCAGAACTTAAGCTTTGTACAAACATTCAATAAGCCAACTAGCCAAGCTCCCGTGCTACATCAAGGAGCATGAATAAAATTACGAGAGCGGAAATGGATACACCCAAACCAACAATTCACCCACAAAACCAGTGCTTTGGATTGCCATCATTCTCATGAATGTAAAGCTTCTAAAAGTAACTGATGAAACATTCCCAACTTCCGAAGTGCACACACACTCCATTCTAGCTTCAAACAGATGACTGCGCCTACGCATACATCAATAAGTCGGAAACCCAAACCTCCATCTCCGATACAACTACCAAATTCAACCTCAGTATCACACTAACACAACTTATTATAACAACTTATAACAAATTAAATCATTCAGCTTTATAAACTCATAAACAACACAATCATTTAAGCAAAAGCAGCATAATCATCATCAATTTGAACAATATGATTAATCACCTTATCTTCGGCGAGCAACGGAAGATGGAGAAGAATCTCCAAGGGCTCAGTATCAGCAGCCATAACCACAAACTCAGCAATTCCTCTGTTCAATGTTTTTGTAGCTGCAATTCAATTCAAAAACACCCCAATTCAATTCCTTTATCAAAATCAAAAATTTAAAAAAAAACCCATTAATTAAAACCCTAAAAAAAGTCAAAAGAAGAAAATTTTAAACCTTCATTAGCACCCTTTTTAAGTTGCTTGTAATTAGCAGCTTGTTGAACAAGGTCCATGATTGTTATGGTTAATTGAGCATCTGCTAAAGGGTATGCTTTAGGGTTTACTGCTAATTCTCCTGTCTGCCAACAAATTAAACAAATAGAATTTCAAGATTAATTCACTGATTAATCAAATAAGTATAAATTAAATTGAATTAGGAAGTCATAATGATTAAAACCCTAAAATTCCAAATTTTCAACAATTAATTAAAATTAGGTTATGTTAATGAAAACCCTAAAATCCCAAATTATTTGACAATGAAAGAAAACAGAAGAGAGAGAAGTTACCATGGTGTTGACTGATGAGAGAGAAAACAGAGAGCTGAAACTGAGGTTAGGGTTCTACTCTTTTCTCTATTTTTTTTTTACTTCCTCGTTCATCTGTTCAATTTAACGGGGAATGAGGAAACTACATTTTTACCCTCAAAATTTGGATGAGTTGCTATTGAACGTTTACGATTGCTTAGGGGCATTTACGATTCATTGTTCACTTTTCAAAATTACCCTTATTTTAAATAAATAAAAAAAAAGAAGGTTCTCTCACAACTCTTATTCTTTTCTATAATTATCACCGCATCTTCACCGGAAGTTCACCAGAGCACCACAACTTGGAGGGGGTGGAAGATTTCACTTGAAAACAAATTGGTAAGAGCCTAAATTTAATGAAAATGACGCATGTTCCATGGAACGGGTATTTGGATTAGGTGCATGTTCCATGGTACAAAAGCTTAATCAACAGACACCTAATCTAGACATCCGCTCCATGAAACAAGCGTCTAAACCAAACACTGGTTTCATGAAACAATCGGGAAAAAATTGAAAATTTAACCACCGCCTCTATTTCCTATTGTTGTTGGTGGTGGTTGCTATGTGGTGGGAGGGTGGTTTAGTGGTGCGGCTAGTGGTGGTAGGGTGTTGGTACCATGGTTAGTGGTGGTATGGTGAGAGAAAAAAGAGTGAAGGGGGGTAATTAATACGTGGGTTTAATAATCGATATGGAACAAATAAATATACAGGCCAATAACTTGTTTGTAGTAGTATTTACCCAACCGCAATTGATAACTTGATAAGCTAACAAATAATGATTAAAAAAATACACAATTCTCAAAATTATTTTTATTTATCAAATTGCTACTTTATATGCATATCAATTAATAAATTTGATAACCTTCCTTTTATTTTTATCATTCTACCGTTATTTATATGTTTTCTTTCTTTTTTACTTTCAAATGATTGTTTATATGAACCATAATGTTAATATGTCATTATCATTTAATTATTGTGGAAATATTTTAAAAAGATAATTCATATATAGTTAGTTTTTCTACATGAATGGTACATTCTATGAGATTTTTACAACAGGCAGAGAGCCATAGACTAGAAAACAATTTTGCTTGAAGTTCAAAAAATGCCTTTTGAATTAATTAAACTTCATTTCATTAAGGCAATCAATACATAGTCCAAAGAACCTAAAAGAACCTAAAATAAAAAAGAAAAAAAAGAAAAGAAAAACAGGTACATGGTACAGAACTACAGAAAGCTGAATATGAAAGAGCTACCTAGCAGCAAGCAACATTGCCTGAAAGCTGAATTTGAAAAGGCTACCTAGTGGCAAGCAACATTGCCCGAATTTTGGCTCTTAGCTCATTAGGAACTTCAGTGGTTTCAGGTGGGGGCAAAGATAAGGCCTTTTCTTTTGAAGCACTCACAGTGACTTCAGTACTAGTGTCATCACCTATGGCTGATGAAGAATGATCCGATGACTTTGTTATAATTTCGCCTTCTTCCAATTCAACTTCTTCCCTTTGATACTTCCTCTCACCTGTCTTTGATCTCCCTTTATTCTTGTCCTCACTTTTTTGAGAATGCTTGTGCTTTCGTTTACGATGCTTACGCTCATCTTCAGAACTATCATGCCTGTGCCTTCGCTTATGGCATTTTTGTTCATCATCAGTAGAGCTATCATGTTTATATGTACTACGCCGGTCATCATCATCAAGAGAAGAGGAGCTTTCCTGTTTGTGCTTATGACGAGATTCTTTACTTCTTGAAGATGCATGCTTTCTTCGATGTTTATGCATATCTTTACTCCTATCTCTATGGCGTCTAGAGGACTCGTGGGACCTATGCTTTTTCCTAGAATGCCTCAAATTATCTTTTTCTTCATCTTTCTCATCTCTTCCCTCATACTTGTCTTCTTCTTCACTGTCATCATGTTTACGAGACCTATAATGGCGTCTCTTCCCTACTTTCCTTTCGATTTCATCATCAGAAGAATTCCTCACCGACATCTCTATTCTGTTTGAGGTTCCAGCCTCAGCTGGAACAGAAGTCCCTTCTCTATCTTTATTTTCTCCACCAACATTATCTTTATTTTCTCCACCAACATTATCGGCTGAGCTAGGCAGCCCAACCTTGGGGGGTTCTACAGAAGTAGCACGTTGGGTTTCTGTCCCCAATGGTGCAACACCACCCTTAATCATTGCAGCAAACATCTTGGCTCGTCTCAATCTTTCAGCCTTTAGCTTCTGCTCCTTGGTCAATCCTGCCTCAGAAGAGTCTGCCTCACCAGCTGCTACACGAGCAGCAGTATTGGCAATTTCTTTAGCAACAGGAATTGTAACACCTGATTTCCCATTTTCCATTTTCCTCTGAGATGAAGTTTGATGCTGTGATGATGGAAGGCTTCCAACTGTTCCAAGACTTGAAGCCTGTCCACCCTCATTACTAGAACCATGACTTGCACTACTCAAAGATGACTTGGCCAAAATATCCAAATTAGGATTCTTAATACCCCTTGTAGCAGCCTGTAGTATAGCAGCAGCAGCTGCTGTATCCACAGTTATTTTAGATTGTTGTTGGGTCTCTTTGGAGGGATTATCCTGTAAATCCTTTTTTGACTTGCCAATTACCATTTTGAACCTCTCTTTCTTGTCACAGTCCAGCGTTGGGTCATGAATTTCAGATCCCATGGATGACATTTCGCTTTCCTTAGTGCTCTTATCCATTGTTAGCCTTGAAAAGACATCCTTATCTGTGCTAAAGCTCTTACAGTTTAATCTGGACTGTGACAAAAGAAAAAGAGTACTCAGGACATAAGATAATTTGCAGAGAAAGAAGTGTAAAAGCAGGGTATATCCAACAAAGCCCAGTGAGAAATAAGATGGTCACTGTGCAAATTGCAAAATACAACTAATAGTAAAAGAAAATTAGAACAATGGAAGAAAAATTAACAGAAGCCAGTGTTCTTTACTTATTTATGACTATAAGAGAATTTTGCATCAGATTGCTTAATTTTAAAAGGCTGTAAACCACAGTAACAGGTTTACACAAGTTGGCTAAGGTATCAGATTGACTTAAGTATTATATGACATAACCACTACTAACATGGAGAATAGAAAATACTACAGTAACTAGTAAGCTACCATTGAAAACATTGTCACACACAAAACAATTTATTGTCCGTCGAAAATTTGGGATTGCAGACATAGCAAGCAAATTAAGGGAGAATCGTTTGCATTGGTTCGGACATGTGAGACGGAGACCTGAGGGAGCCCCGGTGCGACGAGTGGAAGGGTGGGATCATGGAAATCTCAAACGAGGTAGGGCAAGACCGAAAATGACTTGGTGGGAAGGGGTTAAAAAGCATATGAAGCTTTTAGATTTACAAGAGAATGAGGTTCTCGATCGCAGGGGATGGAGGAGGAAAATTTATGTGGATGACCACATGGAGTGATTAATTTTGGTTCATGTAGCCGACCTCAATTTTTTGGGATTAAGGCTGTGATTGATTGATTGATTTGATAGAACATAGAAGCAAGTCTAACTGTCTGAAAAAAGCCACTAACATATAAAACTTCCCAATGCCCTAGTACCAAAACCCTAATATTAAGTGACACTGAACAGAACTTGTATGCATGCCAATTATATGATAAACAAAATACAAATAAATGACTTCATTTGATCAAGAAAAGGTAGCAAATACAATTAAGAAACAAACCTCTTGAGCTTTCTTCAGAACCTTAAGATAGTATTGATGATACTGGTTGGATGGCAGCAAGAATGAAAACCGACCATGCTTTTTATCCTGCTCAATAAGCACTGCTTCAAAGTCTTTACCATTTTTCAAGATGATTTCAACTATCCGATCAACCAACCTTTTAACTTCTGACGGAGGGTCAACAAACAATGTTTCAACTTTGGAAACTGGAAACAAACTTGAAGGTTTCGACTTGTCCATAACAGGACCAGTGGAAACTGCTACTATATCCTCATCTTTCTTCGGAATACTAGCATTTACAGATTTAATGCCACTGATACGGTGTGTACTTGATGCAACTGCTTTCAAATTAGAAGGATGTGCAACTTCAAGATCTACTTTGTCTTTTCTAGGAACAGTTATTTGTTCTACTGCAGATGTTTTATCAGAGTCTAGTTGCTTAGATTCTTTGTCAACAACAGCTGCACCATCCTCATCTTCCCCTGTACCGTAGACTGAACCCAGGAGAGATAGTGCTCCACCAGTCTGATCCTCATTAGTCTTCACCTCCTGTGGCTTGCCATCATGTTCAGCTTTCAGAAGTTCAAGGTGTTCAACAAGATATCTGAAGTATGGATGCAGGTGATGATGTGGCATCAAAAATCCGAATGTTGGATTATCTCCCTGTTTCACTCTTAAAATAATTTCAGACTGGCCACCATGTTCGCCAACAAACAAAGCAGTTCTTGCAATAATCTGATGCACTTTTTCTGAAGGAGGCTGAAAAATAATCAGAGAAAAAACAGAAGGCATGCATCAATAATTTGAAGAGAGTGCTCGCATTTTATAAGTGACCGATAACTCATCGAGAACCTAGAATTACAAAAGCCAAGAGAACAAGATAAGTAATATCTCACACACAGTTCGATAATCTTAAATGACAAAATATCAAAACAATACGAGGAAACAATTCAATCCGAATGCTCCAAGCGACTATGATGATGTGAATTTCCAGTTAATGTAATCAACTCTATCTTTCTAATCCCACCTGCACGAGCATCTGTCATGAGATCAAAAGGGAACAATGTGCCCCTGATGGCAACCATAGATCAGAAGAAGTCCATTCTGCTCCAAGCATCTGAAAACTTAGACATAGTAAGCCTCAGAATAACATATGCACTTCTGACAATACCATTAGCCCACGTCAACCAAAAAATACCCAAAGAAAAATCATTGTCAAATCCTCAAAACACGACTTAAGGCAACATGTAGGTTGTAAAGCTATAAAGGGATTAACTTACCAGGTTTTGAAGTAAACTTTCAGGCACAGAAAATGGTGGATGGAAAAGAGATTTATTTGAAGCCGCATCAGAATTCTTTTGGTCATATGATTCAGCAGAGTTTCCATACGAGAAAGGCACAAAATGATATCCAGAAGAATCCATCCTGGTTACTTCAGCTTCCATTTCTAAAAGAAGAAATAAATCCAACTTTATGTCAGTACCATTATCTTTTGCAGAAAGAAGTCAAGGATCAAGAAAATTTACCAAAAAATAATTGAAACGGAAAGTATTCAAAGAAATTAAGCATACTATGCTTCAAGCAGATTGAGCACAAAAACAATCTTACTTGTCATTTCGAGAGATCAAACTGTTGCAGATTAGTATACAAAACCTGCAAACATAACAATATGTATCGACGAAATATAGCAAGAACCTATAATTAACACTTTCACAAGAATACATTTCCTACATATTCTTCAGCAGTTTGGCTACATGAATATTAACCTATAAAGTCATATGTAAAGCCAAGTTTCAACCTCAGCCAGCACCCCTCACAAGCAATGAACTAGTGCACTCCCATGTCTATCAAGTGAATCCTAACACCCCCGGTATCAACGGATGATGAGTGCATCCTGAAGCAAGCAAGGTCACCTTGATTTCAGAAAACACAGCCTCATTTAAATCATACCACATTGTTTATCATATCTACACTGAAAACAGATTTCTGCCATAAAATCACCAAAGACTATCCTAATCAACGGATAACCTTTTTTTGTGTAATATGATTAATTTTCATCATCAAAAACAAACCTACTTGAGAAATCTACACTTCACTATAATATATAGTTTTCCTTCACATAATAGTTGCATAACTGCATAACTTCCAGCTCACAAACTTATGGACTTCAATAACAAATTTGAACATTATAATCACCGAAAGCTCCACAAATTAACTAATAACCTGATGTGTAATGCAATATCACCAATTTTCATTCTCATAACCAAACCTACTTGAGAAAGTAATATTATCCAACAATATATATTACTACTTCAAATAAAAGTTCCATGTTTCAACTCACAAAACTAGAACTTATCGACTCCGATAATAGTGTTCTCCAATTAAATCACTAGAAACACCCCTAATTAGCTAATAACCTAATTTGAATTGCAACATCACCAATTTTCATCCTGAAAACCAAACCTACTTGTGAAACTCTTCTTCATATAAGTATACTTCACATTAGAGTTGCATATTTTCCAGCTCAAAAAACTAAACCTTGTCAACTCCTACTCCGAATCTCCGACAACCGAGCAATTGGATAAAAAACACTAGAGCCTTATGCAATGCCACTAATTTTGCTTCGCTAAACCAAACCTACATCAACACTTCATCTTCAACAACAAAAATCAACTTATAATTTCATTATAAGTTCATTTCAACCTAAGCACAAATTCAACTTCATCCTCATTTTTTTTTTTTTTTTTTTTTTTGCGAATTTCAATTTCACTTTTAAATTTCAACCTACACACAGAATCAACTTCATCCTCATTTTATTTTTATTACGAATTTCTAGTTCAAACCACAAATCAGCTTAATAGACTACCTCTTCGATTAAAAAAAAAAAAAAACAAAAACAAATTTAATTTTTAAAACAAACAAAATAAAAAAAGGAAAAACAAAAATACCTTGTTGATGAAGAGGAGGAGAAGAAGGAAGATCAGCGTAACGAAGAAGATCAAGTTCAGATTGAAGATGCGAATCAGGAGGAGGACCGACATGGTTAGTGATGTTGCGGAAAGAAGAAGGAGGATCAGAGATTAGATTACGAACATCAAAACGATCAATGAACAGAGAATTCCATTCAATTAATGCATCTTTTGAGTTTACGAAGGCTGAAGTTGCGTCGTCATCGAATAGCATCGCATGACGGCCGACTACTTCTAGCTCGAACTCCACTTCGTCCGCCATTGTTGTGATGAGAGAGAAAAATTAGGGATTTGAAGATGGTGAATGAAAAGGGGGGGGGGGGGTTATTTATGAGTTATGTGCGTGGTAAAGTGAATTTGGAAATTTTGAGAATCTCGTGAGTTTTTTTTCACCGTCATAATGGTAATGATGTTGTGGATTTGTGATTGATTGAGAATTTGTGATTTGTTAAGTCGTAGCCTCGCACAGTAGCATAAACAATTTAAGCATTTTGTGTCTTATGCATAAACATAAATTTAAGCATTTTGTGTCATAGGTCGTCCGTTTTGTTGTCTAAGTATTAATCAATTATATTCATTTTAAAAAGGCCTTTAAAAAAACATTTTTACGAAAATTAAAACACCAGAATTTATATGTACATAACATATTAGACGATCATACTCTTAATTTATTAATTACAGCTAAATGATATGGGCTTGGTGCAAATTCTTGGGATGAAACCCAACTTTGAGCCTTACTACACGCATTTAGGAGGATTCCTTATCCTCCCCATCCCAAATATATATGTCGCATAATTTAGGTTAAGTGCACACTTGATAATAAGACCATAGTTTAGGTCTCTTATAACAGAAATACAATGAAATTGGAAAGTATAAACGACAGCAATATATATACATGTATAATTATTTGTCGTGACTTGTGAAACTTAAAAGCCATCCCAAATTCCCACTTGCCCCCTAATCTATTGATCGTTACATTTAAGGCATGTTTACATTTTACTAGAAAACAACTGAAATGAGTACAGGTGGTCTATACTTATTGGATCTAAATTGAGCTGAGCTATTAGAAATGTTTTTGTCTGAATTAATATTTTTTAACTTTGGATTATTAGGGAAGTAATCATTTTTTGTTTACACGATAAAACACAATTATTACACGATGGTATATTACAAAAAATAGAGTGTATTTTTGTTTCAATGGTAGTTTCATAATTTATTTATTTTTCGTGAAAATTATAATTTAATAAATATACATATGAAACAAAAAAAAAAATTAATGTTTCAAAGATATATTATGAACACACTAATAATATTACGAACAAAATTAAGTCAAGTACCAAATAATGATAATATTATGAACAAAAATATTACAAACAAAATAGTATATTATGAAAAAATAAATTAGCAAAATAAAAGCAGAATTGAACTGATTAGAGATGAACTATAGACCCTTAGTCTTAACTTATTAATCCTATCAACCGTTACATAGTTGCATGGTTTCACCAAATAAATTTAAACCCATGGCCTAGTAGAGGAGTAGATGGGGTCTTGTTTTGGACTCACAACAAACTTGTGCAAAGCTAAGTTGTGCAAGAATGAGGGATAGCTCATGCGGTTAAAGTTTTCCTTCCGATCTCAAAAAATCCTGGGATCAATCCTTACCCCACTCTTGTGGCTCCCTGGCAAAACTATGCCAATTTTACGTGTGCTCATTATTGAGTAGAATCTGATGCTCAACGTGCTTATTAAGAGCTTTCAACTTAGGTCAAATGACTTTCTCTAGACCAGTAGCGCCAAAGGAGGAGTTTTGACCTTATTAATAGCCATAGTGGTATACTGGTATATTAACATACTCAATTGTTTAAAGACTAATTAACACAACATTTTTTTTATTGCCTTCGGACGCCTTGATTTTATTATTAATTTGTTAACACCCTTGCATACACTGCTTAAGCAGCAAGATTTACACAATCGTGGACCTAAACCTCACAAATCGGCAGAGCGGTGTACCGCAGGTAAATTTGCGCATGCTTGTCAGCTATCGGATATTGTAACAATAGACGAGTGATTGGCAAGAAAGTTGGATGTTGACAAAAAGTAATTGTGTTTCGTGCTCAAACAAGATTTTGCAATCTCCACCAACTCAGAGCAGATAAGCAGCGTGGTATCATCCATCTGTAGGACATTGGTTGTTTTATAAATAATGCAATGAATCTCTTAAAAAAAAAAAAAATAATGCAATGAAGAAATGACAGGGCTTAGCAGTATGAAATTGAAGAGCAGCTTAGTGCAGCAAATATAAAAGTTTATAGAGAATCTAGACCATACCTTGAGAGCAGATGCTATGCAATTGCAAGCTTCAAGTGCTAGGCTTCCACGAACAATCTATACGGATTGAATTATTTGCATAAGTACACATTATGATAAATTAGCTTAAGAAACACATAAAACTCAAACATACAGGTGAAGCTTCTTCTTTGATAGCAAGAATCAAATCTTGAATAATATGATTGCCAAATGATGCAAGCTCTTCATGGTAAGACTGATCATTAAAAAAGAGGTCGTCGTTACCTGGAACCTGCATGCAAAACATACAACACTATTTATCCTGACAAGACAGCAAGAAACATGCAATCTTTCAGTATGATAATAGCCTTAGTTGTAGTCATGACAGGTTCAGATTGAACCTTCATTAGAAAGGGAAACAACACCAGATTCTTAAAAAAAAAAAATTTGCTAACCATTTACTTCAGGATAAATCCAAGGGAATGATCCCACTTTCTCATAATCCCATCTTTTTAATTAATTAGGTATAATCCCATCTTTCATACCAATTTTCTCATATTGTTCCATGACCTGTTGGGCTGTTGGTGACCGGTAGAATGAGTTAAATCAGCTAGTTGATATAAATCATTTGTAAATATTAAATACATATTTAACCACGGCACCACAACCCATGGACAACTACCCTGAACAGCCACTAATCATACTAAACCACCAAATTGACCATAACCCACCCAAACACAACCCAGTAGCTCACCATGAATCCGGAAACCACAACATCCACTAACACAATGAAACACCCACTAATACACAACTTCCCCACAACATGTGAATTATGATTGACATTTACTACATAGAAGAAATGAAAACAAGAAAAACAAATGGCACACCTCTTTCATGCCTCTAGGATTGTATGGGAGATTAAATTGTGACCAAGTCGCCAGCAACAAAATGTTTGCACACAATGTTCTGACTCTCGATCTGACAGTTATGCACCTGAAAAGAATTGTAAGAGGTGAGGAGAAAAACAAAGAAGTTACAAACTATTGAAATAAAAATACCAGCCGTGGTAAAATTCAACTAACCGTGAGTGAGAGTTAACTAGTGAGAATAAACTCTTTGGGATGTAGGTGACTCCAAGCACAGGATTACCTTCAATTGAAGCTACAGATTTAGCTATCTAATAATAATGAGTTTTGAAGCAGATATAAATACTTAAGAAGATTATGAGGAATGGAAAAAATTCATTTTGTGACCGCTCCTATAGACTAATGAGAAGCAGTACCCGGAACCATAACCAACAGGCCACACAGTTTTTGTATCATACAGGTGATTCTATCAACATCAATTGGTGCCTCTGAATACAAAAGAACAATTGATGTTAGGAAGCTTTGGCAATTAGCATATCACACAATATGGAGCAATTTAAACAAGAAAAGGGGGAGGAGGAGCAACCACAACAAACGAAAGCCTAAGAAATGATCAGGGTAACCAACTAAGATATTGTCATAACTAAGTAACAACGTTGAGTATATAAAATCACCGCAATGTGAGAGGTTGTCTCCACACAAGCAAGGTCAGTGTCAGGACAGCATGCTACCCAAAAAGGTGGAATTCGGCAGGGAAATAAAGTGAATAAAGTAGGCCAGCCTGAAATCTGTAGAGGACAAAACTGCTAGTTTGGGCTACACTTGGGTAGCAATGGCACAAGTTTAGATCAAAAATGTTTTGCAGTTGCTAGTATATACTTGTGAAAGTGTGTCAAATTTTGATCAAAGCATGGTTTTAAACTTCAAAGCTCAGGCACAACATTGCCTACCAATCAAGCTGTAATGGATTTCACATTTATTAAAATCAGATTTGACGGTTTGGTGCGGGGTGTCAATATACAATGCAATTTCAGGCCGACAAGTATTCAATTAAGTGCCCAAGATATTTCGCAAAATAAGAAGGAAGAGGAAGTAGCGACGTACAGGAAAAATAAATAAATAAATAAATAATAATTAATAAGATATAAGAAATTGAAATCACATACTAAATTTGAGAACTTGAGGAGAGGAATAAAGAATTTGGAGAAGAAGCATGCTCCTCTCTTTCTCATTTAAAATTCTGTTTCTCCTTCTCAAAATTCTGTTTTTGTTGATGTTCTATTATTTGTTTGTCTTTCTCATGTCAAAACCCACACACTCTCTCTAGCTCTTTTTCTTTTTCTCTTATTATCCTTGACCACTAAACTTCTTCATTGTACACACCATAAAGTCATGAATATACATGCCTTTCTTGCACTTCCAACACAATCGAATAACTTTTACAGTTCCTTGTCCGGGTACTCTCTCATGACACAAGGGGTTTTCATGCACAACAATTGGCCAATTTATTCAGAGACCTCAAACACCCGAACGCGTGGATTCGCCTTTGTTTTTAGTTTCCTTGGGATCATTTCGAACTTTGTATCATCTTCAACCTACCTTTCTCATACGTGCTGCTTGCAACCCTTGAAGCCCCACGTCCAGTTTTAACAATCAAAAAAATGTTATTTGCTCCCAGACTTAAGACTTTGGACTTTCACTTTGCATATAAATGTGTCTTTCTTTTGCTTCTAGCACCGTCTTAAGACCTTTATAGTGCCAACTAACTATCCAGGAACCCTTTTGTGGCCAAAAGGCCATCATGTTAATTTTTCTGACATTTTTTTTCTCATAACCCAAAATTTTTAAAAGCGTGGATTATAGCCTTTGTTTTTTCACTTTCAGCGGCCCATTTTGAGCTCCGTCTTGTTTTCACCCTAATTTTCTCCTATGTACTACCTGTAAACCTGAGAGGTCCCACACCTAATTTTATTGACTAAAAACATGATATGTACCCTCTACGAAGAAATTTCGAGCCATAGGCAAACTAGCCTTTCTTGCTGTCTTATCAAATGAATCTTTCTTGTGCTTCTAGCACCATCTTAAGACCTTTATAGTGCCAAATAATTATCCAGAGACATTTTAGTGGACCAAAGGCCATCATGTTAATTTTTGACATATATTTTTCTCATACCCTTAAATCCTAAAAAAGGGTGGATTATAGCCTTTGTTTTTTCGCTTTCAACGGCCCATTTTGAAATCTGTCTTGTTTTCACTCTAATTTTCTCCTATGTGCTACCTGTAACCCTGAGAGGCCCCACACCTATTTTTTTGACTAAAAACATGCTATGTGCCCTCCACAAAGAATTTGTGAGCCAAAGGCAAACTAGCCTTTCTTGTTGTTTTGGCTTTGTCTAATAACTATTATAGTATCAATTACCAACTATTCCGTAATTGTCCAAGTACGACCCATCAACCATCATATTGCTTTCGTCCATTTCATTTCTGAGACCTTCACCCCATAAAATTTGTGGATTGTAATACTACCTCCGTTTCAAATTAGTTGCTACAATTGAGTATTATTTTTGCAATATAAAATAGTTAATTGTTACAACTAATTTAATACGGAGGTAGTATTTGTGTTCAACATTTGAAGGTCATTCCTAGCCCTAACTTGTTTTCGCACAACTTTTCTCCCAAGAGGTGCTAGCAAGCCCTTAAAGTCTGGCGCTAGTTTTAAGACTTTTAACCACTAAAATATGTTATGTACCATCATCCATGGAGGATTTTCAACCCGTGGACATTGACTTGAAAGTGTAGGTTTTTGTGCATGCGTCAACGTCATCAAAAGGCAAGCAACATGCTTATCAAGTCAAGTGCATTGGGCATGCGTCACCAACAAAGTTAAGAGCACTAACTATACTAGAGCACCAACAAAGTTAAGAGCACTAATTGTTATCAATAATTTAATGATTTAAAACATTTATAAACACCCACACAAATTAAATTTGTGCATGACAGTCGCGAAGTGGTTTATCATCAACGCATTGAACCATTTACACTATCACAACAGATTGAAGACTTTCAAACTACAGAGTGAGTATCTAGAAGGCAAACTATTAGGATGGTAAATATTACGATACGTCGCCATACTGTTAGGAGCTGAGACTAGACAATTGCTAACGAATGGGAATCAAAATATTCAACTGAAGCAATAGTTTTATGAGAAAGAACCCATTTCAACAATACTAACTTGTCAACAAAGCCTATGAGATGTGAGCATATAATCTCAGATGACAAATGAACCTCTCTAGTTCTCTACAAAGCAATTTTACAAAAAATTGTATTATTTCTTTGAGGCAATAGCATGAATTGAAAAATCTTTTATTTCAATTCCACAATTCTTACAAATTGAATTCCTTCACAATGTTTTGGAAACAAACTACCTTTTCATCAGTAGCTAGTAAAGATTGCAGTTATTAATAGCAAAGCATATACATGTCCAACTATGTGTAAACAAAGTACACAGAGTGGAAGATAAATCATGCACTTGAGGAAATTTGAGGTAGTGTGAAACAAACAAGACAATAAGGGCAGCTCTCGGGAAGAAGAGGGAATTTTTAGCTAAAGTCTTTCATCCCCAATCAATTTAAGAGATTACTTGCAACGTGATTTATTTCAAACAATTATTTGGCCTTCTTTCCATCCTAAAAGGGTAACTACATGACAATGATGGCTCGAAAAAGTGACTTGGTGGTTCAGAAATCAGAAATTGTGACATTGTAATTTCAAAACTTTCCGAAGTATATGATGCTCCTACAATTCTTAAAGCCATGACAACATATCCTGACTGTTTGACACTATAATCAAGATAATAAACATGCCCTTAGAAAGAAAATAAGAAGCTGAGAAGACCAAAAACTGAGAGGACCAAATATTCACATGTGAAGCTGGAACCTGCAAGCAACCTTTGAAAAGGTCTCTGATCACCAGATACAGAGTGTCATCACTGCTACAAAGAAAAATAGGATGCAGTGACCCTGACAGTGTTCTTCGAAGTTTGAACCATCTCAATTTTGACGTTTTCCATGTCTCTAGTGTGTGGCTTAACCTAATGGACTCTATTATACCATCATCAAATTCAGATTGGAAAGTTATTGTGGCTCTAACTGGACACAAAGGCCTTAAATTATAAAAGTACAACTATTGCATAGGAAGTGCAGTTATGAGTCCTGTACTCCTGTGTCCTTATACTAAAAGCAGGGCAAAAAAATTTTTTTTTTGAGCAAAGAATAAATAGTGAGACTGGAGTGGAAGTTTTATATCAATGAACCATTTCATGCATCAAATTAATGGTTAACAAACTATACATCAAGCTACATGGAAAAAATCATTGAAAAGAATGCTTTACAAACGATGAAAGCAGCAGACTAACCATCAACAAGACTTTGAATAGAACAAATAGCTGAATCAATCAATCCATCTGAGTGACAAACAAAGCAACTCATCAAACTATACCTCAGCGGTTTCTAGATATAGCAACAACTGCTTTACAGGACTCGTATTAGAAGGAATTGTAGCCTCATAAAATGCTACACATGATTTGCGAAAAGCGACAAGTTGTTTGGAATCTTTTAAAGCCTTCACCAGTAAGCAGTTTGCATGATGAACGAGAGTTTCCTACATAAATGGGAGGGAATAGAGTATCAGTTAAAAGCCTATTAATAAAGAGAGTAACTGATAATATCTAAAGGTTTTCCATACATATTATCATATCCTTACAAAATAATAGGTTATATTTTACTTTAATAATGGTCTATGTATACTAGCTTTGTGTACGAACTTATTGTGTCAAAATGTGTATTAAGCCGCATCGTGAAATTATCATATTAGATATTTCTTTGGTTCTGCACAAATGCTCCAGAGATAAAGCTTTGTTATTAGCAAAGAGACTCTGCATATCAGACCCTTGATCTCAATTTACATAAGCTAGGTACATGAGACTGGAACATATTATATATAGTACACCGTATTCAAAAGATTAACATAGTTACTAATTCATCATATATCTCTCTTGGGAAGTTGNTGAAATTTACATAAGCTAGGTACATGAGACTGGAACATTTTATATATAGTACACCGTATTCAAAAGATTAACATAGTTACTAATTCATCATATATCTCTCTTGGGAAGTTGACAGATGAAACTTAACCACAGCAATGAATTAAACAACGTTTTTTTATGCAACCAAAATTATTTCAGAGTCCAATACTCAATAACAGTAGGAAATTCTTGTAATGGATGATGAGTCATGAATTAGAGCAGTGAAACAAATTGGAAGTTCATGTTTCCTTCTTGTCGATCTCATTTCTAAATCACTGACAAACAATGCTGATTTTATATATCAAGGAGGTGAGAACATAAGCAAAGGGAAGAACAATTTACAACTAATCATGACATTATTTCGCTCAACTAAGTGGTATGCCTGCTCAAAGGTACAAACCTTCATTTCATCTGCATTAGCAAAAGTAGCACGGCAATCAATCAAAAATGTCAGGTGACGCTCCCATTCTGTCCCAAAATCAACCTGTTCAACAGTAACAATTAACATCATTCTCAATCTAAATGCTAGCAAATGATGGTGAAAAGCTTCATAATTCACATTACAACTTTTAACAAGGGAGGGGGTTTGATATTGTATTACTATGAATGCATTATTGATTACCATGTGCACAAAACGAGAGAGTAAACGCTGTAAAGGTTGATTATCACTGTCCAGCATGTTTGAGGAATCTTTGCCATCATGCAAACCCAGAGCAACTTCAAAAAGGAACTGTATAGTAGTAGGGCATCTGATATAGCCATTCCTGCAAAATAAGTATACTTGGAAATGAAAATTGGCTGCAATTAATTTTGATAGGCTATGCATAAATATTGAAGGTAACATATTCAGCATACAGATAGGCAATGCATCAGGCTGTCAGTTTCCTAGTCAACAACACAAAACAGTTGAACGTTACTAACAGACTAACAGCATATTATCCAAATAAATTATAAACTCAATCTCGGAACTTGTTTAGTTGTTTGGACAGCAAATGACGTCTTTTTTAGCTTCTTGATAAAATTCAACAATCATCTTACTTTGACAGCATACACGTGTAGAGATAACTAAACTAAAAACTACATTTTCTTATGATGCATATCCAACTCCAACTGATCTAAAAACGGATGACATGCTCAGGCAATTTATTTATTTCAAATCCGAGTGTGGTAAGAAAATCATAGTTATCAAAGTGTCATATTACCTCTGTAAGTTGTACATTTTATGCTTTCAACAAGTCACTACAAATTTCTTGCTAGAAATTTTTTTCAGAAACAGTCACTGATAGTTACTCTTTATCACCTACCCCAGTACTTACAAGCAGATGTAATGTTGTACATTTCACCACTAACAAATACAAAAATACGTTTTACAAAATACTTGTCTACATCAAGATTCAAGACAGAAAGTTTTGAATCTTCAAGTAAATGACGTTTACTATAAATACAGCTTGGAAAAGTAGCAGAAACAGTTTGAGTGGGCAAGATCGCAAGAGCACATTAATCACTATGCTATGCATCTCCCAATGCACATCAAGTAATAGGTTTCAAAACAAAATATCTAACCTGTTAAGAGTTCACCAACATCGACAAAAAGGGAGTTTGTTACCCAACATAATAGATACAAGGAGGCAGCACCAATAAGAAGGAATTGAGGAACTAATTGTCGACATCAAAAATTTGTAGTTTTAAGCGTCACATCTATCCAAATAACTAGATACTATCACATAAAGTTTGTCAGAGTTTGCAGATTTCATTTTGAGATAGTTTTATCTTATTCTCCAAGAAATTGTTTTCTACAAAAAGGGAGTATTTCTTAAATAGAGTTTGAGATGGACCAAGTCACAAAGACCTCATCACTTCCCTACTACCAAATTGTGGGCAAATAAGCCGGAATAAGTTGATAAGACACCGATGCTATGAGAAAACCAATTTAAGTACCTTACCATTGGAGAGAGGAATCAAGAGATTTACTAGAATTGTAACTCACAAATTATCAATGAAATTATTGTTTGCCATTTTGTATTTTTGCCTTTTTATGTCAATTTGCAGGTTTAAAATTTTATGATTAACGCCAATATTATTCGTCTCTTCCAAAAAGGTAGTTAAACAAAAGCATGCATGTCCCTCAATCAATCATGGATTTTTTTAGCACATAAATGCATTCCTACGATGAAAATCGAGTGTAAATGCAATAAGTTTTGGAAGAGATACAAGAATAAAAAACACTCTTAATATTCCAAACAAAAACAAATGGCATTAGACAGAAAAAAGAATATTCAAACATCAGGACACAACTTGCAAAACCAGATTATACAATGTACCTTGTACCCATTTCAAGAATACGCATATTAATGGCACTCTTGGCAGTTCCACGCATGACATCAATAATATCAGTAAAAAATTTCTGCAGTTTGACCACAAAATTGATGTTAAGAAAATTTTGTAAGTAGTAACTTCATTTACCAGCACAAAATTACAAATTGGGTGTAAAGAAACAAAACTATCGGCAGCACAAAATTTTATATCAAATATTCTATCTTTTAAATAAAGTAGTAGATAGACCACAAACGTAGGAATGTAGGATTCTTTTGTAACAGCAACAACAACAACCAAAAAACTAGTATTCCATCCATTTTCAAAAAATTTGTTTGCCTAATTAATGTTTTTATTCCAAATTGAATGAAAAGTTTATCCACTGTTATCAGAATTATGTGACATGTGACATACCAATGCATTACTACATGTAGGTTTTTGAGTATCATTGTTATAACTAACAACAATTCTTAACCATAAATATGACCATAGAGACACCATTATATAGAGGAATGAATTATTAATTAATCATCATCATCATAACCAAAGCCATAATCTCAAAAGGATGGGGTCAGCTGCTGTGCACTTCAGAACAGAGTGTATATAAAATATTGATGCATGAGTGCACAACTACATTGGAGACGGTCTTTGGTCTAGTAACATAGCATGAGCATCATCTAACCAGATGCATCAATGTAAGTGCATTCAGCATTATGCGCTCAGCCGCTTGGTAATTAAAAGGTGGAAAAGAGCCTACTTGTAAGGTCAATGGAGGTATACCAGTTCTAAAACATCTTCCAAGCATTTTGTATGAATAAGAATCTTGATTAAAACAGATTGCAAGGTCTCAAGCTCTCTGTCAGCTATCCATTTGTTGCATGCTCGCTCCGCAACACCTTCAAGTAACAATTCCAATTGATTTTTCTGCTGTGAAACAGAGTAACCCATGAGGAAGAGCAGAATTATTGTACACACATACAAGCAAACATACACAATTACAGTAGACAGGAGTAAAGTAAACTTAACACAAATAAATCAAATTATAGGTGATCCAACAAGATTAAACCACCAAAGAACTTTTCAAAAGCAATGCCAACTAACTACATCATTAATAAACATGCATATAATGAGAGTGGTGATGGTATATCTGGTGAGTGATGAGCAGGAAAAAAAAGCTATGTCATGAAGAACTAAAAATAAGACTGTAGAATATAACGGCCACCAGTCTTTACTGCTAATAGTAGTAGTGAGATCAAATCAAGACATTTAAACAGCTTGCATCTTCCCTATCAATCAAAGTCATGCTATTTCCTACACATACATGTTCAACTCATATACATGAGTCATTACAAGATGACAAATGCAAAGGGAAAAAGAATCTGAATATCAGCACAACATTGACTGGTAAAAAAAGCTTGGGGGGAGGAGACGTCTAGCTTTGAATCTCCCTAACTAAAATTCATAAGATTGAGATGTTAGCTAAAAAGCTGACAAGAGCTCTAATGCTTCTAATGCAACCGACAACCTAAGTAAGTAGTAAGAACTTTTTTTCTCTAAAAGCATCTTCTAGAGTCCAAGGTAAGTGTTTTTATTAAAATTAACTTTTTAATAAATTACCTTTAAGATAGCTAAAAGAATACGTTTGACACACAAGATTTAAAACACCATAAGAATCATATCCTATATAATGGCTTTTTGGGGTATGAGACCAACTCATGAAGGCACTCTAATCTGGGAATATTAAAAATAATAAAAACATGGAAGTCACTTCTAACTTGGGATTAATTCTCACGTTTTTTTCTTACAATATTACAAGATGTGGTGTCTAAAAATCCCTAATTAAAAGATGGTATAAGACAAACAAAACACTACAAGATATAAATCAGAAAACACACCTAAAAGCTGCCTGCTTATAGGCAAACCATTTTAATGAAACCAAAATCAACTACCAGTATTTGCAACAAAAACTCATCTTCACATGAAGAATGATTGTGTCTTTGAAGCTGCATGAACAAATTATAAAAAAGGCTGGAGCAAATATTGAAGATTTCCTTCACTTAAATTATGAGGAAGATGGAAAACAAGAGACCATGCAAAATTTTCTTGTATCTTAGATAACCACCTAAATAGTGACAGTCAACAACTAATCAGACTCACCATCTGATTCTGAAGGATAATTTCAACAAAACCATCCACGACTTTCAGAAAAGCATCCAGGTCTTGGTGCTGACTTACTTCCTGAAATTGCAGACAATATTCAATATATTAGTTGAAAGATATTAAGAACATTTATAGGTTTGTTCTACGGAATTTACTACAGCATGATGCATAGAAATATACAATCAGCATATAACCTGTCACATTATTATTATCATCAGTCATGCAATGGAAGACGTACGCACCCAAACAATGCTTTACTGCTAACTAGTAAGTAGTAATTACTATTTAAAACCAAAAACAGATTAACCTGCAGCAAAAATTAGACTTCATCCTTTGACTTTCATTCCAATGTAGGAAGAGAGCAACCATTATAGGAATCCACACACACAAACACAATCCATGTAATTAGAAGAGATCTAAAGAAAATGATTGTCCAAATAGAGCAATGTTGCAATATATTTCAAACTGGGAGCAATGTCAGCTGCGCAATACGAAGGAAAACTAAATGTACATCTGCATGACGGAGGTGCAAATTCTTCCTATGAAGAAGCTGCATCACTTAACTCCCCCCACACCAACCCCAAATATAACAAAAAAGAAAATGATGAGTGACAGTGGAGGCGTTGAGCTGTATCGAACTCAATTTTTCTCAATGTATCAATATGCCAATAAGGAGATAACTTTCAGTCATTCATCCTACTAAAGCATCAAACATCATTACATCCAAAACCTACTAAACTAAATACCTTCAAGGTCTACCAGCACAAGCAAATGATTGCATGCAACACTGCAAGGAACAACTATTCATAATCATCAAGTGTTTAAATGAACAGAAAGATATTGTATAAAACATGAATAACCTGAATCACTCGCTCCAGAACTACAATGACCTTGTCCACATGAGCGTCTGTTTCATAAAGCCTGAATCCAAACAACCTGAAATTCATACACTGAAGGTAAAAGGGAAGAGGGGGAGGATAAGAGAAGGCTGATTAATGAAACTTCAGTTTTGTGGAGAAATAGGTGTGCGTTGAATCTATTTATGAGAGGTAAAAGTGTAAAACATACCCGATCAAAAAAAGACCCAATGCTGCACTCAATGAGTTCAAGAATGTGCAGAACATTAGATTTAACTTCTTCAGGCGGTAGTTCCTTCAGAAAATGATGAAGAACAAGTGGGACACAAGAACTGCCAAACAGCTCTGAAAAATTATTTTCTAGTCCAAGCTCGAAAAGTATATTGCATCCTTCCTTTCAAAAGAAAGAAAAAAAATTGGGTCAAGTAACAGAACAGGCACGAAATTGGTTCATTTAGAATTCTAAGAACGTGATCTCATGGAAATGAGCATCCAACAACTATAATAATTATATAGATCATAACCTCACAAACCTGATAATCCTTGAACATGCATTTCATGATGTATTCCATGGGAGGTTCCATTAGGTGGATGAGCACTTGTTTGCTCACACTGTTTCTTTCACCTGTCATTTCTTTTGATGATGCCATAGGTAACATCATCTGACTAATGTCTCTCACACAAGTCACGAGAAATCCTGCAACGTGATCATCAACCAATAAAATCTTATTTATTTAAAAAGAGAAAGACAATATGCAAAATCATAACACATAAGAGAGTAAAAATGAAATTAATCAGTCAATAGATGAAGCAACTGTCTCACTCTAACACACAAGCCCCGATTTTTTTTTAGTATTAACCAAAATTTGATAAATTTAGATCCCCCAAACAGGCATCTCAAACAACAAAACCATTAAAATTATATCTATCCATTTAAAAGCTAGCAAAGCTAGCCACATTTAGCAAATGTTGGTCAAATGCTTCAGGTTCGAATCTTTATATATCTTAGTGTGCTCTCACATGAAATCTCACATAGATTATTCAGCAACCAACAGCTCATTTGACACTTTGACTTTCATTTCATAGAGTTTCCAGATCAACTCAAAATCATGTCACAGTGAGGTTTCAAAATTTGATTGTTATTGGTTTCCAAAAGGCAGTTACTAACTACACATCAAAAAAGTTGTGACAAACTAATATTCTACAACTCACAAATAATACCCCTTTGTTGCAACTATTGTGATGCAAAGGTAGATATTGTATCATTGTCTTAACATAAATAAGAGATTTCTAAATTAGTACTCAAAAGCTTATAACTCAAAGATGAAAAAAGTTGTTATTAGTTATTCAACAGCCAAAGTTTACAACAAAAAATCTATTTTTTTTCCAAAACAGATAAATGTATGAATCTGAGGAAAAAAATTCAAGGGACAAAATTGAAAGAAGATTGCAGTTCTAAAATAGAAATTCAGAAACATTCAAAATAGTAGCGCTTGAGCTCCCACAAAATTGAAAAGGGCAACACAACTTCAAAATTTAACAGATCCACTAGTGGAAAACTACATGAAACTTCTCTGGATTAACCTCCTTAAATGCACAGCCTAGTTTAATTTGAAATAAATGGCTTTGATTAAATTGTGTCAAATTAAGCTTTTTGGAGAGGATGTTAAAGGCCATATGAGAAGTTAAACAATATATAGATTGTCATTTTTTAGTTTACCTTCTTTTACTAAGTGAACCATATTACTATAAGTGGTTAGACATCCAAAGTAGAAAAAAGTAAACTTTGGATGAGGTGACAAAGTCCATTCAAGGTGAGGTACCTTGGTGGCTTGGTGGGATATTGTGTTTGTGGATGAGAATGGATCAGGGTTAATGATAAGCTAGAGCAATGGAAACAAAAGTTAGAAGCTCACTAGAGTATACCCAGATTTGCACGGGATCACAATATATGTATATTAATTTTTTTGGAGGAGTGAGGCAATAATAGATAGAAACTAAAAATAAGTAATATCATACAAAACACATAAAAAATGGAAATCAAACATACCTACGTGAAATAGAAAAGGCCTACCCATCATTTATTTATTCTACAACTACTTAATCCATATAGTAAAAAAGGAGTGTGAAGAATTTATTCAGTCTTGCAACATGGAAATAATGAGAGGGTAATTATAAATCGAATAACTACCATATTGCCGACCATATTACAAAGAAGTACTGCTTCATGATCATATTACAACATCATTTGCGACCATATTACAAACGCATACAATAATACAATACAATTTCCAATTTTGAATAATCAAAACAACATCAATTACGAAAATCATGAACGGGTAATCAAAAATATCAAGAAATCAAAAACTAAATATTGATTCTTTGGTAACGAAGACGACATTAGAGTCATCGAGTCAATCTCAAACAAAACCAAATAAATATCGAGCAAACACATCAATAAATGGAATCTTTGACACACCTTAAAAAATCCTTAATAATTCACTCATGACACCGACAACGATGACAGTAGTACATGATCATGATATGGCAGTGTAAAGGGTTTCTTGATTAGCATTTGTCGTTGGTTGTATAATTGGGTTTCCAATATTAATGAAAGATACGCTACGTATATTAACTGATCAATTATGAGTTGTGTTTAATTATAACTGATATTATGCTTTAAAATGGTTAACCGCCTTACTTAAGGGAGGATTGAAGGACGAAGCAGCATTGGGGTTTCGGAGCAATTTTAGGCCAAAACTTTTAAATATACGTAAATCGGAGTACATGGAAAGCTATTTTAGCTCAGCGGAGATATATTAGCTTTGGACAGTAAGGAATTACTGCTTGGGGTGGTTTAAGTAACTTTTTCATAGGAATGGAGATATTAACCAAGATGTAACCTATCGAATTAAATTTAGGTGGATTATATGGACAGCAGCAATTGGGCTGTTGTGCAACAGAAATTTGCCCGTGAAATTAAAAGGGAATATAGGACTGTAAAAAGATCCGCATTACATACATTTTAGAATGGTGTGCAGTTAAGGAGCATATTAAGAAGTTAGGTGTCATAGAAATGTGTATGTTGAGGTGGATGTGTGTGTGGTAACAAATTGAGGGACAAAATAAGAAATGTAGATACTAGGAAAAAAGCTGGAGTTGTGAATATTAAGGATAAAATACTAGAAAACCAGCTACGTTAATTTGGGCATGTGGAAGAGATGCATCAGTCAAAAGGATAGAAGGGTGGGATTACAAGAATCTCGGTTGAGGTAAGGGAGACCAAAGTTGACTTGGATAGAAGGAGTTCAAAAGGACATAGTGAGGTTGGGTTGACAATCTTATTTGGCTTCAGATAGGTATGAATGGAGATGGATTTTTTGAGGTTGACTATAAGGATGAGAATTGGTTCATGCAATTGGCCCCGTCTTTTGGGGATTATGGCTTTGATTATAATGATCATCATCAAATACTTCATGAATCAGTATACCTAATGTTTATTAAAGAAAATTGTTTAGTAGATAATAATGTAGAAACAAATTGCCTTGAAATAAGCAAGAATATCCTCAGCAATCTAAAAGTATACTAAGTACATATATGCAAACACAGTAGCACAAGCATAAATTGGTAGCTAGTGTAAGCATGAAAACACGAGTAACTCCGATACCATAGATATAATAACATTTTATAAACAATAACAAGTATCCATCTTACAATAACAATGTTCAACAACAACAACAACAAAGCCTTAGTCCCAAATTAATTTGGGGTTAGCTAGACATGAATCAATACGAGGAGTCGCAAAAGTCATCGGTCATATCCTCTTCCTCCAATCTTCCCTATTTGACACTAAATGTTATTCAAGCCCCAACACCCTCATATCTCCACTAACAACCTTCATCCAAGTTTGCTTTGGTCTTCCTCTACCTCTCCTCCTTCCCTCTTTCCCTCTTGTCGCCACCCTTCCAAGCTCCTTACCGAAGCGTTACTCGATCTCTATCTCATATGACCTAACCATCTTAGCCGATTTTCCCTCATTTTATCTTCGATAGAAGCAACACCCAACTTCCTCCTAATTATCTCATTCCATATTTTGTCCTTTCTTGTATGCCCACACATCCAATGTAGCATATGCATCTCTGCCACACTCATCTTATAGAGGACTAGAGGTGGCAGTTTTTCAATGCCCAACATTCGGTCCCATAAAGCAAGGCTGGTCTAATGGTTGTGCGGTAAAATTTTCTCTTCAATTTATTAGGCATACCCTGATCACATATAAACCAGAAGCTCCCTTCCACTTAAACCAATCCGATTTGATCTTGTGGTCCACATCTCTGTCCTATTCACCATCCTTCTGGATAATGGATCCTAAATACTGAAAGAAATCCGAACATTGGACGCTCTTTCCATCCAAACTAATTGAGCTTGTCGTCCTGTTCCCTGTCCCACTAAATACACACTCCATATGTTCCGTCTTATTTCTACTCAACTTAAAACACTGTGATTCCAAAGCTCTTCGCCACAATTCCACCTTGCATTATCGACCAACACTAATCATTTGCAAACAACATGCACCAAGAGATACCATCTTGAATTGAACTCATCAATTCGTCAATAACTATGGCAAAAAGGAAAGGGCTAAGTATAGAACCTTGATGTACACCAATAGTGATAGAGAACTCCTCTGTTTTCCCAACACGAGTTCGTACACTCGTGCTAACCCCCTCATACATTACTTTAATGATATCAATATATTTCTTTGAGATACCTTTCCTAGTAAGAGCCCACCATAGCACATCCCTTGGTACCTTATCATATGCCTTCTCCAAGTCAATAAAAGCCATATTTAGGTTTTTATTCTCATCTCTGTAGTGCTCCATAAGCTGCCTCAAGAGATAGATTGCTTCCATAGTTGACCTTCCAGGCACAAAACCAAATTCATTCTCCGAAAATTGCACAAATCTTCTCAACCTCAATATAATAACTCGTTCCCAAAGTTTTACGGTATGGCTCATTAGCTTGATCCCTCTTGGTTAGCACAATCTTGAACATTACATTTATTATTATACATCGGGATTATGGTGCTCTTCCTCCATACCATTAGCATGTTGAAGAGAGTTGCCAACCACCCAATTCCTTTATCTCCCAAACATCTCCATACCTCAATAGGAATACCATCCAGTCCCTCCGCTTTCCTTGACCCCATCTTTTTTAAAGCTCTTTGAACTTCCCCCTTTTGAATCCTCCTCATAATATCCCGATTTACCATGTCCTGAATAATAGATAAACCCTCGATCTCTTTTAACTTCCCCCTTCTGAATCCTCCTCATAAAATCCCGATTTACCATGTCATGAGTAATAGATAAACCCTCAATCTCTTGGTCTCGAACCTCATTAAATATATTATCAAAGTAGGACTTCCATCTACTCTTTATCTTGTTATCATCAACCAACACCCTTTTATCAACATTTTTCACACACTTAACCGCCCGTATATCCCGAATTCTTTGGTCTCTTATACGAGCAATTCTATAGATGTCTTTCTCCCCTTCTTTAGAATCCAACCTGACACAAAGGTCTTGGTTTACTTTTGCCCTTGCATCTCTGACTGCCTTTTTAGCTTCTCTTTTAGCTTGTTTATAGCTCTCAAAAGTATCATCATCTCGAGATGTTCCCAGCCTTATATAGCACTCCCTCTTGTTCCTTATAGCTTGTATTACCTCTTCATTCCATCAAGATGTGTTCTTAATTGGTGGCATGCTTATTCCTTTGGACTCTCCAAAAAGTTCCTTTGCCACATCTTTTAAACAATGTTCCATTTTTGTCCAAACAAAATCTACAATTGAATCCATACCCACTAACCAAATATCTATACCAGTCATTTTCTCCACAAATTCCTGTTTTTCTTCTCCTTAAAGCTTTCACCACTTTATTCGAGGTTCCACAACAGGCCTCTTTCTCCTTAAGCATTTCTTTCCTCAGATAATCTAGCACCGCCAAGTCGCCAACCTATGTTGGGTTACCACACTCTCGCCAGGAATCACTATACAATCAATAAAACTCTTTCTCCAAGTGTTCCTCACTAAAAAGAAGTCCATTTGACTTGCATGATCCTCGCTCCAACAAGACACTAAGTGGGATAGTCTTTTCTCGAACCAAATGTTCATTATACCCAAGTTGTAAGCCAAAGCAAAGTCCAAAATATCTCTTCCTGTCTCATTTCTCCCTCCAACACCAAACCCTCCATGCACACTTTCAAAGCCCTCCCTCTTGAGCCCCACATGCCCATTAAGATCACCACCAATGATCAACTTCTCTCCAGTAGGGACCTGCCTCACAACCTCCTCAAGATCTTCCCAAAACTCATTCTTAATAGATTTATCCAATCCAACTTGTCGTGCATAGGCACTATCAATAGTCATAACCTCATCTCCCAATAACACTTTAATGCTCATTATCCAATCGCTCTTTCCAGACACCTCAACTACATCATTGCTATATGCCTTATCATGAGAATACTCACTACATTTCTTCGCGAGACAACTCCGGAATAACAAAGTCTAAACCCATCTATTTCCCTTGCCTTTTGTCCAACCCATATAGTCTCTTGCAAAACCCTCTTCATAGTCTCCAGAAATTTTTATGATCTACCACACAAAGACCCGACGTTCCAAGTCCTAAACCTCAGCTTACAACTCTTGCCCTATCCCTTTCCCTGGACTAACTTCTTTACCCAAACCCGCCCATGATGCGGGAACCCTTGCCCATTTGACACCACCCCCAAGGCACCGGGATGGCGCGTCACTTCCGGGCGACGACCTAGCGACCCTTGCATACTTTTCACTACACCGCGCCTAGGAAGTGCAGAAATATAATAATAAGTAGTATTTCCACAATAGTAATTTGAATAGATATGATTAATTAATTGGTAACAAAACATATACTCCGGTATTATTCAGACACAAACAGAGCTCTAAGCCAATATATGAGACAAACATTCACTACTACTACACTTATAATATTTAAAGGAAACCACTAGCACATATATTAGCTGTAATCATAATAACAAAAGAAACTGAAATGATAAGTTTTTAGATTTTAGAACTTGTCTAAAGCATTTCAAAGGTTAACAAACACACACACACACATATATGTAACACATAGAAGTATAATCCACAAAGCATAGCAGATGCATAGAGCAAACAAAATGTCAGAAAACGGAAAAAAGGGGGTTGCACAAGCTCAGATTGGATATACATACCACTGTGGCAAGAAGGTAATTTCTGAACACAATAGACCAGATAAAGATGACAATACGCAGATGCCAAGGGATCGCCAAGACCACGCATCATTGCAAGCAAGCGCTGGATCACCTCAGCAGAATCATCAAGTAAGAATCGCCAACAAGGCAATACCGCAAGCTCCAAGCAGCTGAATTATAAGTTCCATAAGTGGAGACTAAAACATAAACAATGTTCAAACCCACAGAATAAATAAAAGAGGAGCTTGATATGATACTTCTTGCTTTCTTAAGATAAATGATAGTCATAAAAGTTCCCAACAAAAAGAAAAAAAAAGTGTCACGCACAGGAAGTCATTAGCTATGACCAATTTTTTCAAGACTTTCATGAGCAATCAGCAGACCAGGTGCAGATATTAAAGTCATTTTGCATCAGATAATATCTGAAGACATTAACCAAAGCACTAAACCTAACTACATAAGAGAGATGCATTTCCTTAACAATTTTAGAATACAAATAGAATGTTACAGGATAAGAGGGTGAAAAGAGATTGGCAGAAGTAGGACAAAGCAGCTACTTAAGAAAAATCAATCAAAACAGGACAATCAATAAAAAATTACAAACTTCAAACTAGACTAGACAGCAGTTGTTTTCAGCACCAGTACGAGTCCTCATATTTATCACCTAACAGCTAAGCTACTCGGACTCTTGACCTCAAGCACCCACGTTAGATACTTAATACTTTGACATAGATATGAAACTTCAACACTTCATTTTGAACAAAAATCATGCAAAATTATCATAATATGGTTATGTCAGACACATGGACATGTATCCATGTCCTACCCTTTCCGGCGTAGTCCAAGGTTCTAAGCTACACAGCCTATCACTAAGTGCATGGATACTTCGTATGTCAGAGAAAACTCATATGTGTCCATGCATCTATGGGCATTTATATGCAAGCAAGACTAGAACAGGAGGAAAAAACAAAGGCTAAAAATAGGCAGAATATCACAAACAAAACTATTGAAAGAGAACAAAACAGAGAACACGAGATGTAGTCTCACATGCGAGGCAGCAGGTCATGTATTGAGCCAATCTTGCAAAACCAATTGTGGCAGATTTCCTTTGCTTCTGGCCATACTTCACTTGTTTGAAAATCCTCTACCATTAACCAAACACAAGCCTCAAACAAATAAAATAGTAATAAATAATGACCTACATTAATTACTTGTCTACTCCTAAGAGTACACACATTCATGTAATTGATATATAATCAATCAATCAATCACAGCCTTAATCCCAAAAAAAAATTAGGGTCGGCTATATGAACCAAAATTAATCACTCCATGTGGTCATCCACATATCCCCTGCGATTGAGAACCTCATTCTCTTGTAAATCTAAAAGCTTCATATCTTTTACACAATTACACATAATAAAGGAAAAAGGATCTTAGTTCTAACTTCTGAATACAGATTGTTGTCAAAGAACTAATTACGAAAATTTGGGGAGCACAAAGTTCCTTTAATTCCATGCTTATTTTGAACGGTTCAAGTATAGGACAAGAGGTAATTAACAAGTAACACATGAAAGCCCTCCCTTCTGGATATTGTTTGAGTGGTGATTTCAACACCGGATCTTCGGGAGGCAAAATGATTGCCTTTTAAGGACCTTCCACCAATTCAAACTAGAGCCAAGTTCTCATTAGGATACAGTGACAGTTCACAAGGTTGCGTTCCAGGAAACGTGTCACAATGTTAAGCCTAGAACAGCTATCCTTTTTGGATTAGAAGAGTGAACATAATATCTGCAAGTCTATGGAAGTTGCTGACTTTTGGTCTAGTTGAAGGTTTTTAAAAATAAAAACAACAGAAAAGTTTTAATCTCAAAATAATTTGAGGTCGGATAGACATGCATCAATAAGAGGAATTGCAAAAACCACCTGCATGGCTGCATGTATCCACTCCCTCCATTTTTCCCTATTAACCACAGTAGCCCAATCGACAACAACCACACTAATACAAGTTTCTTTTGGTCTTCCTCTATCTCTCACCTTCCCATCCTTTTGCCAATCTTCTTTCCTCCTTGCTAGTGCATCACTCGGTGTCCGTCGTAGACCACCAAACCAACAGCAAAATTCCCTTGTTTAATTCTCAATATAAGCAACCCCTAACTTCTTCCTGATTAAGGAAGGGACAAAAAAAAAGACATCCTGGATTGAGGAAGAAATTCATCTTAGAGCATAAAAGTCACCCTAATGTAGTTGGGAACTTACGCACTGTCACATCTAGATTCTAGCTGTACAAATAAATTGGGGGGAGGGGGATGAAGATATAGGAGAGGGGTTCAAGCAAATGCTGAAAGATGAGAACCTCGTAAAACATGATTTTGAATGCCATCTTCCAACTGTTCACTTTTGCTCTTAATACGCTCCCATATCATATCACCCAGCATATCCAATATCTCAGTTACCAGAGTAAATAAGGTTGGATAAAATTGCAGCAAAGATGTATCCCTCAATAGTCTAGCTACCTGCAATTTGTAAAATCTTGGGTTCCAGAATAAACAGAAAATAAATTCAACATGCCACAGAAAATACAGTTAGTCAAGTACATGTTGCAGTAAAGCTGTGTCCCTCAATAGCCAAGCAACATAACATATTGTCAAAATCATATTAGGGCATGTAAGCACACAATTCATTTGGACAATTTAAAACCAAAAAACAGAACCTTTTATTTCAATCAAAAAGTGTAGACAATGAGGTCTCAGTCTCTCAGATACCCATATGTATTTACTTACAAGCACTATTGGATACAGCTTATGAAGTATTGTTTAACCCATTTAACTAGACTTAGGCCCTGTTTTCCTCGTCTTATAAGTTCAGTTCAGCAAAAATAAGTTCAGATCAGCAAAAATAAGTGCAGTTCAGCAAAAAAATCAGTTTCAATCCTTAATAAATTGTTAATGATTTCAGCAAAAATAAGTTCAGTTCAGCAAAAATAAGTTCAATTCAGCAAAAATAAGTTCAGATCAGCAAAAATAAGTTGAGGAGAACAGGGCCTTACTTTAATTAGAGCTTTCTTTTTCAAACTGTTGCTGACTTCTATAACTTGTTTTAGGTTTTTAGAAAAATATGCCACGTACTTTCATTTCCACGTGAAAAGGAACGGATCCCAACTTTGATAACAAATTCCATCTTGTTTTCTTGAATACCTAAAATGGCACTATGACACATGAATTTAATCAAAATACTTTTCACCTCCCCTCTCTTGTTAAGGCAATAACCCTTCACATGTAGCAAATAATTATTCTTAAGTTTGACATTATTTGTTCTTCCTCTAAAAAACTCCCTCTTCACCATCATTTGTGGATTAATTTTTCCCATTCTCCTGCTAGCTCACAGAGACGTTTAAAAAGAAAGAAATATAGTGAAACAACTTGGCCTTATAGCTTTCACTGAACAGCTCCTTACACAACAACTCAATGTGTTTTAGCATACAGCTCAAACCCCTCCACATGATCCAGCCCCCAACGTCTTGCAAAAAAGTACCTTATAAAGCTTCTTCGTTATGTAATGACTACAGCTTCTTTCCCCAATATTTTTCATGAGTAATCCAAGAATATTTTAATATACTTCCAGCAGTACTCAAATCATTTTTAACTCACTAAAAACATGTAAAAGTAAGCTAACAGAGAACTTGAAGAAGAGTATCTTTTGGTCAACATTCTAGAACCTTTAAAATTGGTGAAAAGCAGACATGATATCATCCAGCCAGTTTCCATCCACTAGTTGCTCCTCCAGAAGCCTGGTTCATCCAAAAATATAGCCTCAAATCATTCACCCACAGGTTCCCACACCATTGACCACAAATGCATCAAGCAAGCCCCACATCACTAATCAAATGAATAGGAGGTGAACCAGAAAAAAGAGAGGGAAGATTTACAATCAGCCAAAACTTCTGCCAATACTGCTTTTCTCAACCTAGGGGTAACCTGCTCATATCTTAGTCCTCTAGCAACACCATAAGCTTTTGACAATTAAGAGATTTATGCATTTTTTTATCTTTTTCTTTCCTTACAATCAAAGAATCACAAATTTATCATAATTCTTGAGGTGCAAGATCAGACCAGTAGACCCCTTTACTCTAAGGCCATTTCTACTTCTAAACTACAATATGTAGTACTATAAAGATAAAGCAGCTGGAAAAAAAAGGATTTGCATTCCATTACTTGGAACACTCCAAAAATATTGGGAGAAGAAGTCTCTAAAGATTAACACTGTACCACTTTATCTTGGAATCATCTTTTTCAAATAACTTAAAAACTGAAAAGAACAAGCTTGCTGATCTTCCAATCCCTGCAACACCGCTACCCATGAACATTACAGTAATCAACAAATTCATATTCAGGCACAAGCATCATGAAGTGTAGAGGTTGGAAATGATGGGGAAAAGCAGACACAATAAGTTGAAACCCTATTTGTATAGTCTTCTAAAACCTAATACAAAGACAAAATCCTATCTTGAACCTAATCTATAAATGAATAGTTGACAATAGACCCAGCAAACTCTACCCATCCCATCTTGGCACAACCTGCATTTGATTTTCATACCAATATAGCATGATATCAATTGAACTTCACTTCAAGTAGCTAAGAATTAAAACTATCTACATGACATGAAACATTCTTAGCCACCTATCTACTCAAATTTAAACAAACCACTTTCCACATTCTTCTCTTCCTTGTGACTTTTCCTTTCACAACAATTCCAAAACACGGGGATTTTTAACACAAAAAGGTCATACAATAGCACAAGAGAACTAAAAATCATCAATAACAGATTTAAGTAGCTTTCCATCGCTGAAATCACATGTCACAACAAAATGATGCACCAAAAATCTTAGAAGCTCCAAACTTTTTCATTGACATCAAAGAATCTCATCAACAATCATCATTCCCAGAACTATGGGAACAAAATAAAAAGTAATTAGTTCTTCACTTTCCTAGCACAGCACCACTATACCCAACAAAATAGTTTTATCACATCTCCTAGCTACAAGTTACTACCTCTATTCATCTCGTGTAAAATGCTCAATTCTTTATCAAGTTCATTATTGGCATTAATCTTGCCTAAGATTCCAAGTCCAAACTTCATCAAAAAATTTACCAATTTGGTACTAACACATCGCAACAAACAAACAAACAAACAAACAAAAAAGGAAAAAAAAAAAAAAAAAAAAAAAAAAAAAAAA
>PYUH01000238.1:158259-196433 GCA_016808085.1 Suaeda aralocaspica | reverse complement strand
AAAAAAAAAAAAAAAAAAAGCAGAGTAAGATGCTGGTGTATGGTGTTACAATCACTTTTGACTATTTTTCTCCTTAACACCCTCAATCTCTTCAAATGGCATACTAGCAAAATTGGAACTAAATGGATCGGAGTACTTATGTAAGCAATATTTTGAGCGCCTACTCTTTCTCAATATAAACTTCTCAAAAAAACTGAAAAAAAAAAAAAAAAAAAAAAAAAAGCAAGATTAAGATGCTGGTGTATGGTGTTACAATCATTTTGACTATTTTTCTCCTTAACACCCTCAACTCTCTTCAAATGGCATACTAGCAAAATTGGAACTAACATGGATCGGAGTACTTATGTAAGCAATATTTTTGAGCGCCTACTCTTCTCAAATCAACTTCTCAAAAAAACTTCAAATACAAACTAGTACAAACAATGAGCTTTCAAGTGCGATTTTCACAATACAACTGAACAAGTTTAAAATACAACTTTCCAAATGCATTATCCAACTTCTGAAATCAAATTTGGCAACTGTAAATAAGGTCTCTGTCAAAGTAAAGGTGTTGATCAAAGCAAAGTGCCGCAAACATGAATTTCAAATACAAAAGAGTTCAACAGCGAGTTTTCGAGAGTGCGAATTTCACGAAGTAATTAAATAAGTTCCAAAACGCAATATATCGAGTGCAGAAAAAAAGTTCTGGAATCAAATTTAACAATTGCAACTGAATTTTCAGTAAGATTAAAACTATCGCTCAAATCAAAGTGTCGAAAACATGCATTTCAAATACAAAAATAGTTCGAAAATAACAATAATACAACTTTCGAGTGCATTAACAAGTTCTAGAATCAACTATGACAACAACAACTGAAATTTCTGGAAACGTAAAAAAGCGCCGATCAAATCGAAGTGTCGAAAACATGCATTTCATATATATAAAACAGTTCGAAGTTGCGATTGAGACGAATTACAAAAATGAAATCAAAAAAGTTTCAAATGCAAATTTCGAGTGCATTAAATAAGTTCTGGAATACAAAATTGACAACTACAACTGAAAATTCTGGAAAAGTAAAAAGCGTCGAACAAATCGAAGTGTCGAAAACATGAATTAGTTAGGGAAATTGTAAGAAAAATGAAAAAGAAGGAGAAAGGAAACCTGAGGAAAGAGAGAAGGAGCGCAGGAAAGAGGATGAACATCAGCAGGAAGACGAGGGAGAGCGTGTGATTTCGCTTCAGTAGCGTAGTCTCGAGGTCGGAATTCGATGATCATGGCGTCGGATTTAGGTGATTGTTGTTTGCTATTAGTGACCGCCATTGTTAAAGAAGCTTCAAGCTTTTGAGTGTGCTCGGAAATTTGTGTCGAGTAGCATTTTGCTATTTGGCGACAATAGAAAGAGTCCGGAGACGGTTTGTGTACTCTGGGTCAGTGTGACTAACCGACTTTGTGTAGTTGGTGACCTGGTTCAATTTTCCTAGCCTCAAGTCCTCGAGTTGATGAGTGTTTCTCTCCGAGTCTATGTACGCTCAAAAATAATTATTAAATATAAAATCTCTATTCTCTGGTCACACTTTTCTGAAGGTCCCACAAAAAAATGTCAAAATTTTTGGAAGGGGTTTCTTGGATGAAAATGATATCCTTGAAAAGTTACTTGAGGTTGATTATAAGGTTATGAGACGAAGAGCAAGAAAGATCAATTTGTTCTTACTTTAAAAATCCTCTATAAATGTAATTTAACAAGTTTTTAGATACTAAAACCGAGTGTGAGGCGTCTTAGGGTCATATACAAGACTGATTGCGAAACAACCCTCCGAAATGTGAATATAAATGCTATCATTCACACTTTTTGAAGGTATTGATGTCTCGGAGCAAAAGTGTCTGCAAATATTACATGGCATCCCTTTGGTCAAAATAGGGTACATTGGAAAGTTGTTTGGGGTCAAAAGGTCATATGACGACGTTAAGATATCAAGAATGACCAGTGTGTTCCTACTTTGAAAATCTTCTACAATTGGAGTTTAACAAGTTTTTAGATGTTAAAACCAAGCGTGGGGTGTCCTAGGGTCACCTATAACATATGAGAGAAGTAAAGGGAAAAATAACACGGAACCCGCAACTACCCTGGAAGGCAAAATAAAGGTTATAATTCACACTTTTTGGGATTTCGAGATTCTGAAACAAAAATGTTCAAAAACTTTACATGGGTCCTTAAGGTCAATAGAGGGTGCTTGAGAAGTGATTCGTAGTCAAAAGGTCAAAAAACGTTGTCAAGAGATCAAGAAAAACCAATATGGTCCTTTTTCATAAATCCTCCACTATGCAATTTAACAAGTTTTTAGAGGCTAAAATTAAGTCGAGCATGGGACATCCCGAGATCACCTACAACATTTGTCAAAAGGCCATAAGAATTAAGACAGTACCAGGAGAACAAGAAAGACCAATATGTCATTATTTCGGAAAACTTATATAATTAAATGGAACTAAGCAAGTTCGTAGAGGTTATGTGATAGCGAGAGCTGAGTGTCCTGGGACACCATCATTACTTGGGAGAAATACAAAGCACAAACAAGACAAGGCCCAGAACAACCATCGAACTGGTGTTGGGGAGTCCGAAGGAGCAAGCTAAGAAAGACCCTAGATTGTGAATGCATGTAACTTGTATAGCATTTACTTTTTACCTCTCATCAACTTTATAGTTTTAATTGGTTTTCTCCTTTGATTTAATTATGATTTTGATGAAGTAAATAAACGGGGTTGACTTTTAGTTGATGTTCCTGCAACAAAAAGATGGACCTTCCGCTTTAATTAATTAAGTGTTCAAAAGTCAATGGTACCTAAAAGTGTTAGCTTAATTTTAATGTAGGATTAATGTAGGAAGGGGTTGCTTTAAAACTTAATTAGTTAGGAACTTAGGACACCTGTACCTGACCATTGATTAACATAAAATGGTCGTATATAAGTTATAATTAGAGAAATTCCGTAATGAAATATTAAGCAATAATTCGGCGTAGTTCTTTTGTAACAAAATTAATTAGCCAAAATAAGCTAATTAACTAAAAACAACAGGGAGTTCTTCTATGGTTAGTTAAAAAATGACCACTAAAGTCAATGGTGGTCAAACCAATCACAAAGCGCCAAGTGTCGTATAATATTTGTAATTTTAATTTATATGTAATTAATGGAAATTATTAAAAATACGTCCTACATTATACATACGATCAAATATGCTAAGCTATACATAAGTAGTTAGTTGTCCCCGTATTATTCTAATTCACGAAATAACTCGATATTCATTGTCTTCATCCATCTTCGACAAAAGCTTTTCAGAATTTTATACTAATTGTTCCATCGATTCCGCCATGTTTTCCTCGTCACAAAAATCCACCTAGTATTTACATATGTTGCTCTTTATTCAAACCACCATTAGAGAGAAAGCCAAAAATTTCAGATTTTTGATTATATGGTTCAAATCATTATTTTTTCAAAATTAGATGCAAGGTTCTCAGTTATCTTCATTTAATCTTTATGAATAGTCTCATTTGATGTTTTCTCCTGGTCTTTTTTGCAAGGTCTCAATTCAATGTTCTTATGTACAGTTCATCAATTAAACCGCAAATGAAGAAGACGAAGTGGGGTGGGGGTGGATATGTCCATAAATCATGTGGTATATGACCTACTCTAGAGAAAGAGAGTCCCTTGTCTTCATTTATAATTGCTATAGGCATTCGGAGTTGCAGCATTATAAAGAATTCGTATCCAGTTTAAAGTAATGTATAATTACGTTATAAAAACAAAAATCCGCTAGATTGCGTCAATGGTGAATAGTAATCCGATGAGTTTATGCAAAATCTGGCTACTATACATATTCGAGAAGACAAGAGCTTTTGGAAAATTATGGAATTATAAAACTAAAATTCTGCAATTTTTCGGTCTCTAATCGTCAACCATGGTTGAAGAGCCATTGAAGGCAGATGAAGCTTTAATGTAGAAGACCAACGATTTACTACTCCGTAACTTGTATAAATGTATAAATACATATACAATATACTACTCCATATTTTAAATAATACATTGTATATACATTAAATTATAAAATACTCTAAATACGAAATACTTATTTTACAAAAATACTATACGACACTTGGCGTTTTGTGATTGGTTTGACCACCATTGGCTTTGGTGGTCATTTTTTAGCCAACCATAGAAGAATTTTCATAAAACAACTATTAAAGTAGCCCAAGCAAGTTATATATTGTATGAGGCACATTCATAAGTTCTTCTGTATTTGTGTTTTTGAAGTAACATAGAATTTGGGGCTAGGAAATTTTCATGTTTAGCTAGGCGCATGCATTCACTTAATATTACTAGCAGCATAAAAGATAATTGAGGGTGCAACATAGTGAAGTATGCAATGAATTGAACAAGGCAATCGAATCACCAAACTCGAGTATGTATTGAAATACATATTGATGTTACACACCTACACGCCTATACGCTCTGATTTATAATGTTCAACTGAGTATTATTATATTATAGGGATATAAATTATGAAAGTGAGTGGAGCGGCACGCGTATTATTTGTGCATTCTTACGACCTTATTTAAGGATATATTTACTGAAGTTAAATATAGTACGGAGTATATGAATATTCAAGGTAAGTGTATAATGAAACTTCAATCCCTTGTCCACCCAAAATAATTACCACAAAAATGTGAGTATATGTATATCACACATCAATAATCTTGCTAGTTAGCTAGCTAGGTATATAATAATTATTATAATAATCATTGGATTATTGCTAGTAAAGGGATCAATAACAGAAGTGTTAATGTTTTCCTCAAGATACGATGCAAATTGTGTTAGTTGAATCTTCTTCCAAATTGTAGGGAAGAATCTTTAAGAATCATTTTGGTACTTTTTCTTAATAGGTCAAATACAATTTGCAATCTCTTGGTACTAAGCAACATTATTTCTCAATTTTGAGTTGGTGTCTCCATAATTTAGGATGATCATTATATTATAATAATTATAATTATAATTTTCTTTATGAGGGAATATAATAATGATTATAATTCATAAAATCATACTTGTATACATTAGAGACCTTAAGTTCAATTCTTACTTTTTTTAATTAAATTAAATTATACATAGCTAAATGATGATCACGCAATTTTAATTTGTTACTCATGACTCAAGTTACACACAAACTTCCAACCATAGTTATCTTTCACCATATGCATGTTACGTACCAAAAGATTTATTCAAACATACTCCATGCATGCATCACCTCAAAATAACGTAACCAACTTACCATAATCCACTTTTTTGACAATTTAATTTAACTACAATATTTTTAGAGTCAACTAAGCTCCTTTCCTAGCTAAGCTAGTTTTGTTTCTTTATAAATAACTTTGATTTCTCTTATAATTCTTAAGCCAATTCAAGTTAGTACTACAAAAGCTTAATAAGCAAAGAAACTTATTCATTCTTTGATTTTCCATTTCTTTGAATTCAATTTAATTATTTCTTACATATACACACATAATTCAAACAAAATGGTTTCATCAATGATGAATACAACAATCAAGGCATTCGCCTTGGTTGCTATCACAACCATGGCTATAGTTGTAATTGCTCTAAGTTCGTCTTTCACTTTCAGCTATCAACAATCAGATCATCTCCATGACTTTGAAAAGGTCAACAAAACGGTGTTACTCCCATCTAAGAGGGTAAACCGGTTCCTAGCTGAGAGTAACTACGATCATCATGGAAGAAGCTTGAAGCCCGCGGATCATTGTCACAAGGATGAAGAGGTTTGTGATAGCAAGTATGGTGAAAACTTCTATTGCTGTGGAAACAAGTGTTTCGATTTCTCCATTGACAAGAAGCATTGTGGGAGTTGCAAAAACAAGTGCAAGTTTACGTATGATTGCTGCAATGGTCAGTGTGTAGACAAAGCCTATGACAAGAGACATTGTGGGAAGTGCAACAACAAATGCTTGGAAGGCCAATACTGCATTTATGGGATGTGTGATTATGCTTGATTATTAAAAATTACATATACCGAGTATTATTTCTCCTCTATGTGGTTGTACGTAAAAGATGTTCTAGCTTAGATGAGAAAACTTGCCAATTGATGAGCTAGTACTTGTACGTACCACTATATAATTTTTGATGATGAAATTTATTTTAGAGTATATATATATATATATATATATATATACATTTAATTTCCTTTGTATTATATTCATTATATAAAATATATACTTGTTTAATCAAGTAAATATACAGATTGAGTGTTGCATTGGTACATTGATTGAAACGCTTATATGAACTACTCAACTATTTGAAAAAACACAATTGTTGAACAATGTGAAACAATACTACAATCTGATTAAAGTAAAATGATAAACTTTAATTTGAATAAATCGAAGAACTTACAATGTGAGTTGTCCACTCATTATCAACAAGTAAAAATTAATGAAATATCGATATTTATTATGATAGACTTGTCGTTGTATGATCATTATTGTATGTACGTTGTAGACAATTCAACTTACTCTATGCATTATTCACTACGGTATTGTAGCAGGATTATTCACTTTAGGTCGTTAGCTTGTTCATCACTTTATTATATAACAGCATACTTGTCTAGTTGTTTTGAAGTTAAGCTCACAAAATCATTAAAAGCAAGGCTGCTAATAGATGACTAGTATAAGTCATTCTTTTGAAAAGTTTTTTTTTTTTCATTATACAATTGCAAATTTAATGCAAATGCAACTCATACATACATACTATGGTTTCACATGACTTAAGTTATTTCTTCTTCAAGGGACTGGCGTTTCTACTATAACTAGTTTGTGTAGCAAAAAATCAGAAACATCAACAAAGGTTTTATAGCGGAAATTTTATTAATTAAGAAAAACAGGTGCATAAATTATGTACATAGCAATTGATATACTCGTATATAAAGCTAGTTTATGTACAATAGTATACCATTGTACATTTGTACGTACCCTGCAGGTAGTGTGCATCATTGAGGATTTTGGAATGCATTGGTATCTTTACACATTTTTTTATTCTGAGGTTTGAACCTGTGATCATTGAGTCACGTTGATGTTGATGTCATATTAAAGGACTAACTTAATTAAAACACTAAACTTATAATGAGGCATAAGAATAGTTTATATATTTTATAAGGACCATCACGTCGTTTCTATTGTTGAAATGACACTGGCTACTTTAATTTTTTATTATTTTTTTTTTACTATTTCCTCATGGCCTCATGGGTGTTTGACGCAACATTTGTAAAACTCTAACTAGGTACATGCATGCATTATAAATAAATGTTCAAAGACTATCAAGTACATTATGAAAAATTAGTTTATTAAAATTAATCCTTAAACATATTCGCAATTGGTGTATGTAGGCAGCAAAATTTTTGCAAGGCGTTTGACTTAATGTCACTATTATTGGTTACTTAATCTTAAATTATTGGTTACTAGGCCTACTAGCTAGCTATAAGCCTATAAATCACCCTTCTTCAAGTCCAAGGTTAGATTTTGCTTTATTTAATCATGCATCTTCTTCCCAACAATTCAAGCTAATGAATGATACACACAAACTTTGGACATAAGTTATTCACCACAAACTACATATTACCAAAAGTGCCCCTAGGATTTAATCATACTCCATGCGTATCCCCAAGCCGTCCTCTACTCCTCTCATCTTTTAAAAAAATGTTCTAATTTAATTTACCTCCTTCATTTTAGAAGTCAACAATACATCTTCCCTAGCTTTACCCCCTATATAAACCTTCAATTTCTTACATCTTCGTAATCCAACCTCATCATACACACCATCTTTTCTCTCACACACCCTTTTCATCAATTCTATCAACCTACTTCCCCCTCATTAAATTAAATTTCCTCGACCACAACGTAACAAAAAACCAAAAAAAAAAAAAAAAAAAAAAAACCTCAAAAAAACAAAAAACCAAAAAAAAAAAAAAAAAAAAATAGCGTCACAAATGATGAAAACAACAATCAAGGCAGTTGTATTGATTGCAATAACCATGGCAATGACCTTGATCGCACTAAATATTACCTCTCAACAGCATCCCAATGACTATGACACGGAGAAAGTCAACAATCCAACGTTACTCCTCCCTTCTAAGAGGTTAAGCCGGTTCCTAGTAGAGAACAATAATTACAACCATCATGGAAGAAGCTTAAAGCCCGCGGATCATTGCCACAAAGACAATGAGGTTTGTGACATAAGGTATGGTGCGAATTTCACATGTTGCGGAAACAAGTGTTTTGATTTCTCCATTGACAAGAAACATTGCGGAGGTTGCAAAAACAAGTGCAAGTTTACGTATGATTGCTGCAATGGTCAGTGTGTAGACAAAGCCTATGACAAGAGACATTGTGGGAGATGCAATAACAAGTGCTTAAAAGGCCAATTTTGCGTTTATGGAATGTGCGATTATGCTTAATCAATTGTATACGAAGTATTTAACTATCATTACAGATTACATATAGTATTATTTTCAGGCTAAGGTCCATAAGACTATAGCCCATGTGTCTTGACTAATATAGGAGCTGAGTTTGTTTTCATGATATGCCAGTACATATATATTTTTATGTACTCAAATTTTTTTATTCGTTGAAATTTGTAGGTTGTAATATTGTAGAGTAGCCCTGGCCTATTCGCATCAACTTAATTTTGTTTATCTAAACTTATATTTGCTAAACTGAATTCATTTTTACTAAACTAAACTTATTTTTGCTGAAATCATTAACGATTTATTAAAAATTAAAACTTATTTTTGTTATAATTAAATTGAACTTATTTAGACTAATATAATTTGAACTTATTTTTGTTAAACTGAACCCATTTTTTTTATTGAATTGAACTTATTTTTATTGAACTGAACTTATTTTTTGCTCAAAAATAAGTAAAAATAAGACAGGAGAGCAGGGTTTTATTTTTGCTGAACTGAATTTATTTTTGCTGAAATCATTAAAAATTTAGTAAGAATTGAAACTTATCTTAGCTTTGCTAAACTGAACTTATTTTTCAAAAAATAAGTAAAATTAAGATGAGGAGAACGGAGCCTAAATCATATTGTTCTTGCTTCATTAAAATAAAACTCTTTTGGAAAATTGTATCATAATAATAATAATAATAATAATAATAATAATAATTACACAAAATCAAACAAACAAAAAAATACTAAATTTTAGTGGGGAGCCTAGATATTTATTATCATGATTATTTTTTATTTGTTACTATTATACGATAATCTCTGTATGCATATATTTGTGAAAAGAGTTGAACGATAGAAGAATTTATATATAGAGTTGAATCGTAGTATCAAATAAATTAAAAAATAGTGCGGCACATTGTAATCAACCATTTCTATATACATTTTTTCAAAAAAAAAAAAAAAAAAAAAAAAAACCATTTCTATATACATTAGTGTTTTCTCATTTTCTGAATTTTAATTGGTAGAATCATGGAAGACTTTATGTTTCTCATAAGCAATGTATTATAAGAGATCTTGAATTTAGCTTTTTTGACAACTTGACATCCTATGCATGCCTAAAGATCGAAGATTCATAGGTTCATAGTGCTAATGCAATTGATATAGGCTAGCTAGCTAATTATTAATTAAATGATTAATTGAGAATTAATCCCAATAAACTTGATTGTTTTTGGGATATTGTCGAGCCATCAATATGATGTCATCCCACATTGTTGGAGACTTGGAGAAAAAAAATACAACTAAAATAAACATAGTTAACTAGAGTATAAAACCTATTGTTAGGCCACAATCATTGGATTAAGTTTTTAGTTAAATTTTTTGGTCCTCTAATATGGTATCAAAACCAATGTGACACAAAAGCCACAAATTTAAATTATTTCATCCACCAATGGGCTCTCAATCCTCTCGGTGAGGGGGCATGATATATTATAAAACCTATTCCTAACCCATAGGTCTCAACCATCAGCTTAAATTAAACTTTTGACTGAGTTGATACTCTAATAGTAACTCCTTGACTGTTCAATTTTGTCATACATGGACCTCATTTTGACATGTGAATTGTAATAATTTTCCTCATTATCATGCATCCCGCCCCCGACACTCAAATTAAGAGGCTAATAAGCGATGTACAGTTTAAAGTATCTAAAGGTAGTGCATTCACATAAACACTCCACACTCTTGCAAAATGTTACAATACGTATACCATGTGACCTAGTTCGATCACTTAGGTGAGTGACCATGAATTTAGATTGTATACTTGTGTCCAATTATTCAAAAAATCACCCACTTGTATTGTTTGTGAGGATATATTAATGAATAAATTTCAATGATCCGAGCTCTAAAATCCTCAAATTTTGGATAAAGATAGTGCAAAATTGCACAAAAAAAATTAGCTAATAAAATTATCCAAATCGACCTTTATGCGTTGATCTGATCACGAATATGACACATGTTAAGTTGTATATTGTATTTTAAGTAGTATAATTTGTTTTATGTAATTTAAATTATGTATTTTCAATATATATTTACATGTTAAATTATGTAATTTAAGTACTCCGTAGTATAATTTGTTTTCTGTAATTTTAAAGTATTGTATAATAGCGTTCAATATAATATTCCGTATACTGCATCACAATGTATAATTTTACTATTGTATTTAAATTGTATTGCTAAAGTATATTTAATTTTACCTATACAAAATACTACATATTGTATTAAAAAAAACTAAATATTTTAAAATAATAGGTGGCACATTTTTATTAGTATGACCTTCGTGGACATAACCATGAATCTTTTGTTTAGCTTCAATTCTTGAACCAACTAAAATGCCTTTCTTTACCTACATTTTTAGGGTTTAGGAGCTAGTTGATATGTCAAAACAATGACGTTAATGTTTAAAGACGGGTAGAGGCCAGGGGATACAATTGAAAGCCAATGGAGTCATACCCAATTTAGTCGTATACTTGTATATCAATATATGAACGGGTCGACTAATTGCTTCAAATTGTAAACTTATCATATATTTAGGGTCTGTTTACTTCAACTAAAAACAGGTGAATTGAACTGAAATGAACTAAACTGAACTGAACTAAATGAAACTGAACTGAACTGAAAGTTTTTATTATGGATTAATGATTTTTAATTATGGATTATTGATTTTTAAATGTTGATTATTGGTTATTGATTTTTACCTATTGATTATATATTTTTAACTATTGTTTAATGAGTTTTAACTAATGATTTTTAACTATTGATTTTTATAGATTGACTAGGACTATGGATTTATAACTACGGATTATTAATGTTTTTTAAGTATGGAGTAATCACATAGTAGTAATTTTGATATTAATCCACTAATAATTATTAAACAAAAAAAAATCATTATTGGTAGCTTATATTTTATGAAATTAAAATCAGTAATACGTTTTCATATTTTTGTGAATGGTAATCCACTTATGTAGTATAATAATATTATATTTTTGTATATAATATTTCACTTATATTTTTGTATCATTTGCTGAATGGTAGTTTCATAATATTTTTTTGTATATATATATGAAACAAAAAAAATGATGATTAATGTATCATAAATATATTATGGACACTTTAATAATATAATGAACAAATAATATTAGGCACAAATTAATCAGCAAATTAATTTTGAACTAAAATCAGTTCAGTTCATATATATATATATATATATATATATGTATATATATAAGTGAGTAGTAAAAGAAGTTTGCATTGGATTTTAATTACTCGGTACTAAGGCCATGTTCTTTAATTTTGAACTAAAATCTTTGGTACTTCAGTTCAATTCAGCTTAATTCAGCTCAGCACCATTATAATTACTACTTCATTCCATTCAACTTCAATTCATTTCATACACATTGAGGCAACTCTAACAAGCTAAGTTCTCACAAGACGATGATTGAATGAATATTTTTATACATCTATCAATCTCACTAAGAATCCATTGACATCAAAATAATCTCCCAAGCTCATCACACAATTCAAGTGTATCCACCTTCATTAAATGAAAAGGTGAACATGCATGTATCTCACATCTCCAATGCAATTGGACGACACAATCACATAATCCTCTCCATTGTCAACAGAAATACTACTGTAAATAAGTAAATTATACAATTCCATGAAGCATAATTAAGCTAACCCATACAATAATACTACAATAAAAATACAGGAAAAAGGGAAACAATGGAGTACAAAAATTCTCATGTAACACTTAATATTATTATATATACAAAATATAAAAATAAAAATACAAGTATGTATTGTCAAGTTGCACGTGGCATTGTGGCAACATTCGGACCACTTATTCTATACATTTGCTTGTTTTACATGGTTTTTAATTAATACGCATAATCTAAGAAAACGAGTAATTATATTTGCGTTAAAACAAAGTTTTAATTTGATTTAAACATCATATAAAGTCAGCTTAGTTAATGATTAGCTATTTAGCTCATTTTTTTCATATTTGTTTAATGATTTTTTTTTTTTTAATTTTATTTCTCACCTCACAAAAACGTATTTGCGCTTTACTTCGTTATAGGGATTGACCAATTTAATTCCATGATGGTCGGTATTTCTTGTGAGGAGAGTACCTTACCATAAATTTCCATAAAGGTCAAAGGCTACAAAAATGTTTTCGTTTTTTTCCCTTTTCTTATGAGATTATGAGGGAAGTATGATATCACACAACCTTATTATGACCGATTGTGTGGAAAGTCAACTTTTAACCCTCTTATCAAAAAAATCTGGAAATGTCGATGCATTACGATGATGTAAAAAGATAATAGATTGAACACGCGCGCCTAATAATATTTGTTGTGAAGCCTCAAATATATGGATTGGACACTCCTAATGATGATATCTAATTTTCATTAATTGTATATACTTACTCGTTGTTTGTAAATGCCCAATTTTTTTTAAAAAAATAATTAAATCATATTTTTGCTTTTCATTTAAATATGAATGTGATCTTTAACTTCAATTAACTCCTATAATGTCATAGTTACATTAAATCAAATATACAAAACGCTTTTATTTGGAGGATGGCTAATTATATTTGGGCACTTCCTAAAATATTGTATTTGATATTACGCTGTTGTTGCATATCGGCGTTCACAGAAGTGTTACCTCCTATTACTGAGAGTTTAGACTTATAGTAGTGTAGTTATAGTAGTCTACTTTGGAAATTTCTTTCACGTTTCACCTCTTGATGAAATGGTTAGACTAGGTAGTGATAAATCCACAATTTTTTTTTTCCAATTTCTTGCAAACTAGTTTTCTGGCCTGAAAAAAAAAAAGAGTTTGTCCTCCCTCTCTTTCCCCTAACCAATTATCCAAATAAGGAAGCTTGTCTACTTTCCTTCCCATTCTTACGGTCTTACCTCCCTTTCTCTCAATTTTTTTGTATCCAAATAATGTATAAGTACATTTAATAATGCACTTATATATATGCGAGCTGAGTCACGGTCATATATTCATATCAAAATGTTAAAATGTAAATATTTAAATACCAACTCACCAAATTGGTACGTTTAATTGGAACGGCTTACAGCTATATCAAATCAAATAATATGATATTCTTGTTAACTTAAAGAGCTATGCTTACCATTGTATGTCTAGTAGTCATGGTAAGGAAAGGTCTATGTTATCCTTTAATTAATGATAACTAATTTAAGAAAAAAATATTTGGAAAAAACAAAACATAAAGTGGGATGAAAAACTTTAGCAACTCACATTCATTCGAAAGACCTTGATGAGATATTTTATTCAATTAGAACAAACTACATTCTACATGTCTAGTAAACTCATAGATTAAAGTAATTAGAAGCGCCAAACTTAGCTTTGACATTTGACTCAAATCATATACTTCGTATTACTATACTAGTACATACTACTCCTCTTATTTTAATCATAATTAAAACTTAATTAATTCTTAAGATCACATATTCAATCTTTGGATAGTAGTCACCTTTTTAATAATATTAGCTAGTGAAACCCCATCATAAAATTATACCATACTCCATGCAAACTTCCCTACAAAATCACCCTACAACTCTTTTAACCACAATTTTCGCGTCAACTCTTTCCTTTATTCCCTCTATAAACCTTCTTACAACTCCTCATTATATCATTCCTAAGTTGCATCCTCCTTATAGCTCATTATATATATCATAAGCTATATAATACATCTAGCAAAACCTAAATTATATATAATCCTACTAAACAACATCTTAATAATTTTACTTCTTTTCTTTGGTTGACATTTTTTATAAAATGTCGACGACCATTAAAAATGTTATCAAGACATTGGCCTTGATAGCAATCACCATGGCTATAGCCGTTGCAATAAGTTCAGTCAGTTATTCGGCCTATAATGACCAACAATCCGAGCATATGAATGGAAGCTTCGAAAATGTTGAAGGAGAAGGAAATGATACGGCATTGCTACTTCCTTCAAAGAGGGTAAGTAGGTTTTTAGCCGAAAGCAAGTATGATCATCATGGAAGAAGCTTGAAGCCCGCGGATCATTGTCACAAGGACGAAGAGGTTTGTGGAAGCAAGTATGGTGAAAATTTCTATTGTTGTGGAAACAAGTGTTTCGATTTCTCCATTGACAAGAAGCATTGTGGAAGTTGCAAAAACAAGTGCAAGTTTACGTATGATTGTTGCAATGGTCAGTGTATAGACAAAGCCTATGACAAGAGACATTGTGGGAGGTGCAACAACAAGTGCTTGGAAGGCCAATACTGCGTTTATGGGATGTGTGATTATGCTTGATTAATCATTGATTGAATGGTTAATAATCCCATTTTGAGTCTTTATTATTTAAGGTTTGTGATTTTAATTATAATTATAATTATCATTTATTATTTAACGCAATAAAAAGCCACAAATTAATAGTGGCGTATACTTTTAATTTCTGTTAATTAAGTAATATTGGTTTAACCTTATACGCGTGATCACTTGTTTGATTTATACATGTCTTGATGACTATTTGAGCTATCAAGGCCAATGATGTATGTTCTATACATATAGTTTTCAAAATTTTCTCTCAATTGTAATATCGTCCTTGCGTCACAAGCCTTAATTATGCATTGTTATTATATTTGTGTTATAAAAACTAATATATATATTGTGTTGTGATATAGGAATGATCTCAATTTCTTGAGGAATCACTTGATATCTATTTCAAGAGTATTATCTAAACAAATTTAGAAAAAGTTACCCTTTGATGAGTTTATGAGGTCAATTGTAATTCCAAAAAGAAAAAAAATCGGAGTAATATGAAAAAACCCTTACAACGCTGTGATGAGCTTGCATAAAACCTCTAGCTAAGGATCACCAAATTGGAAAATTCTATGAGATTATTCATGTGTCCATAAGATAATCGAGGTACTTGTCTATTTTTTAATCGAGACTAAAAATTACTCCGAAGCATTAACCCTTCGATTTGTTTGAACTTCACGTACTATTCATAAATGCATAAACCTCCATTTTAATACATTAAAATAAATGATTCAAACTATACTATCGTTCAATGATACATATTTATCTCCATTTCTTATCGATTGCAACACTTGGGTATTATCTGTAAGACATAAAAAATCTAGTGTTGCAATTAATAAAAAAACGGTTGCAATAATAGTTATCCCAACTTTTATAGTAACAATGCTCGAAAACGATTCAATAATAATGTTCAATTCAAAGGTTTCGTAGCATCATTTTATTGACTCATATAGTCCACTAGACATCTTAGCTAGTGTTATGCAACTTATTAGGCTAATTTTCAGAAGAAGAAAAAAAAAACATATTTATTAATCAAATAATTAGTATTACTTATTTCTTAGTCAATACATGCAACAGGTAGATCTCCTGATGCTGGACTTGTGTGTTGATGCAAAAGGCACAGATTTCATTCGTTATGCAAGAAAAAGAATTTTTAAGTGTAAATGAAGTTTTAAATAATTCCAATTTTTCCACCAAAAATTAAGGGTTTCTCACATTGTTGCTTAAACTAAGCATATATGATATATATATTAACATTGTTGCTTAATTATATTATTTGTTTTATGGTCAATGATGTGATACCTAAGTTTCTTTAGATACTAATGTACATGACTTATACAGCCTCATAAACGTATGATTGCAAATTCAAGAAGAAAAAGGCCAAAAAGGAAACCCTAAATTAAGAAATTACAACCTTGAATTTCACAGAAAATATTATTATTATTAATAATAATATTATTATAGTAATTATTATTACTTGAAAATTAAATAAAAGATATAACACATCCACACTCAATTCGCCTAGAACCACATGAAAAATACACGACCCAATAACTATAATTTGCACAAATATTGGGATTTTTCACATGCCCCTAGTTATAGGACTCTCCGTCTATCCCATTGGCTTATGTGAGTCAAGATAATCAATATAAATACAAGTAATGTTAGAGACTTTGTACCACAAAAACTTGGAAACTCGAATTCTTGATCAAGAAAAGGAAACTGGAGAAATATGTATAAGAAAATAAAGAAATTTAAAATAATGTAAACAAAAGCAAAAATATATTGCTTATATATATATATATATTATGAAATATAGAAAGTGAGACTATAAATACTTAAGAGAATATAGAATTTTTATTATTCAAGTGTGTCTATTCCACATTAGGAGCTCTCTATTTATACACATGACTACCTTGTAATTCCCTAAAAACATTGAAAGTTCATAAGTGACTATAATGAAGGGAGTTACATGGAGGAGTAAAATCATAAGTTATAAGAGTATTTACATAGGGCACTTATGGTGAGAATTATGATGAGAATTAACACATGGGGAATATGGACATCCACCATTATGAAAGAATTATAACAATATATAGTTTATATGTTATTATAAATAAAAAATAAATCTTGAATAAAACATTGATTACACTACGATATTGCAGCATGTATTGACCCTCAGTGTCAAGAATAGAGAAAGCGATTAAGATATATTGTGTGTATAAATAAGCGTCTAAAAATAGAGAAAGCCTTGGCTTAAAAATTTGAAACAGTAGATTCTCGACAAACAATAGTTGTCGGTGAAAATGCATGTTAATGAGATCTTTACATCATTTATGTATTTGTGTCTTTACTTCGGAAATTTTCTCTAAAGAGGTAAGACAACCGTTTTTAAGTGCTAAAATTGAGTGTCGGACGTCCCAGTGTCACCTACTACACATAATACATGGTAAAAAAAAATCAATGCGAAAACAAGATGGAGCTCGAGAAAGCCATCCGAAAGTCGTAAACAAAGGCTATAATTTACACTTTTCAAGGGTTATGGGGTCCCGGGAAAAAAAATTATCGAAAACTATACAATGTGCCCCTATGGTCAAAAGAGGACCCCTAAGTAGCTTTTTCAGGTACAAAAGGTCGTAAGGCGAGTCTCGAGAGAGAGAAAAAGACTAGCGTGCCATTTTTCGAAATTTGTTTAAAAGGGGAGAATAACATGTTTTTAGAGGCTAAAATCAAGTATGAAGCGTTCAAGGGTCACCAACAACACATGAGAGAAATACAGGAACAAACAAGACGAAGTACATGACACCCCTCCAAGCTTTTGCATGGTGTCTTAGGGTCAAAAGTTGGCCCTTGGACAACTTATCAGGGTTCGAAAGGTTATAAAAATATCCTGGAATAAAGAAAACGACAAGTGTGCCATTTTTCAAAAATAGTATAAAGAGGGGGAATAACAAGTTTTTAAAGCCTAAAACCAAATGTAAGGCTTCCAGGAGTCACCAACAAAGCGTGGGAAAAATAAAGGGAGAAAACAAGACGTAACCTAAGACAACCCTCCGGTAGCTAAAACGAAAGGTATAATACAGATGAAAAGTAAAGCGAAAAAAATAGAAAAAAATTTTGAGGCAAATAAATAGAAAACCACAACAAAGATGGGACAGAGGGAGTAAATCATTGTCAAACAAGGCCTTAAGTTTCATGGTTAGGCTTGAAATTATACACCACAACCAGTTTTCCCATATCCTAAATGGGCATACATCTTTTTAAAGCTATATTAATCAACAACGAAAGGAGTTTATATTTTCCAAACAAGTAATTTTAAAATTCTAACAATGGCACTTGTAATCTGTAACTCCAATTTTAGTGATTTCAGTTTCATTTACATAGGTAAATAGGTGAAAAAAGACAACTAATTAGAACCTGTAAACCAGTTTCTTGGTAAGTATTTCTGACATAGCCTGCATAGCAGTACAAAGCATGATATTGCAGGAACTATCCTCTATTTTGGTTCATTTTACTTAAAGGTAGGAAAATGAATGTGTCACACCCATACTCATACAGGCATTATTATATCATCAACACGCCACTGGAAATCTTCAGCAATAACTCGACTCGATAAGGTTACGGATCATCTTAGAGGCAGCAGAATTCTCAGCCATCTTGACTTTCGGCTTCTCATCTCCAGACATAAGCAGCTTCATATCTGATATTTCGACCTCGACTGTGAAAACATATTTCTTGTTTGGAGGCATCCCCACTTCCTTCTCGATTCTGTGATTTAATTTAATTAACAGGATGAGAAAATAAACCTACTGGACTCAAACTGATACATTATGTCATTTCAAGTTTTAATTTCCTGGTTTTCGAGTGCCTAATCACAATTTGTGGTTGTATACAAGCTCAAACACTGTGTCATCACAGGGTTACGTTCTATAATCGTGGTTGCATAGTTCGTTCAAAAGAATGCATGCAGACGCAGTTCTAACAATGTCATCAGCTATTAGTTTACCTTATTCATAAATAGCAAAGACTAAAGATCCGGAGAGATACCTGAATATTGGCTTAGGCCATTTCTGTTTGGCACATAGCTCACATAACTTCTGCTTAGCACATTCAATCTCGTACTTATCATCATTAACTTGATACTCAATATCCATATCATTGACAGATTTGTTGAGCTTCTCTAGTGCCTGTTTCGCTGCTTTAAGCTGAGCAATACCCTTTTGATCAGAAGTTCCGGTTGCAATAAGCTTGCCATCAACATATATGCTACAAATATTTTTATCAATCTTCTGCGAGTGCTTGATGTCAAATTGTTTCCCTTGCTTCCGGCAAAACTCTGAAAGCATCATCACTACATGCATTGGCAATGTCTCAAGAGTAATAAGTGGCTCTAGAAGACCGCTGATAACCTACAATCATTCAACCATAATAGCATTGTTATCAGCCAAATGAGCAAATAAATTCAAGTTTAATGGCAGAACAAAAATACCAGTTACAACCTGCCAAACAGACTTCAAATCATAATCACAGTCAAGATAAACAGCTCCGATTAAAGATTCTACTATGTCCGCGAGAACTTTTGGGGCTTTTACTGCACGTCCATATACAGCAGTTTCATTTGATTCTGAAGTAGCATGTACAAATGCTTGAACCTTTAAACACACAAGGCAGAATTAATCAGATGAGACCAAGGTAAAGGTCAGAAACTGGATATCATCTGTATAACACTTAAAATAGTTCTGAGAACTTCCCTACAGCACATCAAGTTTACAAATAGCCAATATTACTGTTTAGTATATTGCAGGTCGCATCACTCAAGCATTCTTAAAGGTGGATGGGAAGTAAGATGTCAAGAGATTTGGATACTAGTAATCTTGTCACAATTACTCTTCATCACTATAGCAAAGAGTTTTAAAAATAGCAAGTTTTTAATAAGATCTTTTTGTCACCACAACAAAAAAACAATCTAGTCCAACATTTATCAGGTTAAAGATTTTCGTTTTCTCCTTTTTCCTTTGTTTTGTTTACTGAGAGGAAATTTGATCTTCAAAAAAGAAAATTCATAATCAAAGTAACGTACGCTACATTTTCGCTGTCACACCTTCCTTAGTCTTTACTTCTACAGTCATTAGAGGCCTGTTTACTTCAGTTGAAAACAAATGAGTTAAACTGAACTGAACTGAATGGAGTTGAGCTGAACTGAAATGAAGGATTAATGAATAGCAAAATAAGAGAAGTGCTGAGCTGAGCTAAACTGAACTGAGCTGATTTTAAGTTAAAGTAAACAGGCCCTACCTTCCATCCTTTTCCCCTTTACACTTCCAATATTCTTTATCTCCATAGTTTTTAACAATCGTAATTTCATAAAAAAAAAAAGAAAAGGAGCCAAACGGAATGCATTAATTGATGAGTTCATTCGAGCATGCATAAATCAAATGTGGATTACAGGTGAAGAAAACGAACAATACTACATCTACATAATGGGTGATCAATGCAGTAGAAATTCACATAAGCACATGGTGGAATCCAATAGCAATTTAATATAATATTTAATTTTAATTACCACGTACGTACTATATATATATGTAGAATTGTAGACATGTAGACATGTAGTGGGCCTTCAAGGCACTAGGTCAATAGACTTTTCTAAAGGTTTTAGACAAAGTAAGCCACCAATTCAAGTGTTATGTACTCAACAGACAAACATGACTACATAAGTAGAATCTCAATATCACCAAATTAAACAAAAGTAGTGCGCAATAGAGGTAGATATAGCTTTGAGGCTGGGTGTTAGCAATTGAAGTAGCTATTAGCCATAAGTGGTAACGTTGTTGGAAGTAACTATTAAAGTAAATGTGCATTGATGGTGCTATCAAAAGCTAACATTATATTATCAACTATGTTACTCACGATTGTAAAAGTGTCAAACACAAGTATGTGTATTTTGTGAAAATTTTGCATGATTTTGGTTCAAAATGAAATGTGAGTGTCCTATCAATGTCACATGTCCAACGTGCGAAAGAAGAGTAAGTAACATAAATTATAGGCTTTTCGAAAACACTACTTCAAAATATAAAAGCTACTTTAACCATTAATTACCACCATTTCAAAATTGTACCAACATAATTAGTAACTTTGCATCAAATCATCAAAAATTGCAAACTATCCCAACAAATTGACAAATATTGCCATCCAAAAACAAATAAAATGCATGTCAAATTTCCCAACAAACCACCCCAAAACAAAACAATTAGAATTACAAAGTAATAAAAGTATACCTGAGAATCAAAATGAAGGGAATTATGACGAATATAAGAATAAAGACGATGACGAACAGCAACACGAGCAAGATTAAGAGTACTTGTATTAATTGACCGAAGAAGAGTAAGTATGCCTTCGTCAACAGTTGGGTAACCCAAAAACGCAGCGTTTGCTACCACTAATCCTAAAACCGCGTCACCTAAGAATTCTAGTCTTTGGTACGAGGTTGACTCAATTGTTGATGACGATGATGATGATGGGTGAGTCAACGCGTTTTCTAGAAGCTTCTTGTTTTTGAAAGTGTAGTTTAGTTTTTGTTCAATTGCTTTAATGGAGTTTTCCATGTTGTTTTTCGAAAGTTCTTGGGTTTTGGAGGTCTCCATTAGAATTTTAGTAGCAGTAAGTTAGTAACCTGGTTTTTAAATTATTTACTTTTTTTCCTTTGTTTGCAAAGGGACCCACAAAGGCGTTACAAGTCATGAAAGCGGTAATTAGAGATTGGGGGTAATGTAAATAGGAGTGTTGTTTAGTAATTTTTATGTAGGGATTATAAGTTTGATTTAAGTTTTTATCAAATCTCGTATGTATATGATGATATATTTTTAGCTTTAACGACTAAGCTAGTACATGTAAATTAAATTAAAAGACGAGATTATAGGACACAATTCTACGAGTAATGAAAGTCGTAAGTAGGTGATCAATAATTGTAGTTTTCTTAACTAGAACTAGAAGGTGATCAACTTTAGCCCGCCCCGAAAAATTGGGGGTTTTGGACAACATAATTCCGGCCCGGCCTGATTTTTGCAACTTTTCCACGGGCTTTGGCGGGTAAAATTTAAGAAGTTTAGTTGATTTTTTAGGCCCGGTCCGAAAAAGTCCGCTCTAAAATTTCGGGCTTTGGACAACAAAATTAGGCTCGGCCCGATTAGCGGGCCTTCTTTAATGCGGTGAGCCCGGCCTAGCCCATGATCACCTCTATTTGTTACTCTCAATACTATGTTTGTGTGAGTTTATTAATGTTATTGAGTATGTGATTGGGTACATATATTGATCATGGTATGCGCTCAATAGGCTAGGGCTGAGCCTAGCCTAGCCTCTCTTGGTTTCTAGACTATATAATAATACTTCAATCTATTTCAAATTAAATTTTAGTTCAATTCAAACTATTCATATTTGTCCAATTAAGATCTAAATAATTTCAATTCGATCTATTATGCCCTGTTTTGTTCATATCTGTCCAATTATTTCGATCTATTTAATCTTGAGGCTGAGTTAATTTACTTTAGTTCAATTTAGGTTCACTAAGTTTAATTACTCTTATACAACTCGATCCAACTAAAAAGAAATATGGGAGGATGTAGCTGCACTTGTACAACCAATTTTGTTCATAATTTTTAGCTCATTATGAAAATTGCCGAAATAAGGCTCTATATTGTGAACTAGTCCTTGAATCGAGCAATATTCCTAGGAAAATGTTGTTAGTTGAAAATATTCTACAAACCATACTATATATATATCCTAATAATATGTATGTATCACATCTACTCCTACTTAAATTTAATTTTGCAATACCAAAGTGGCAAAGTACACATGTTTTGATCCCGATCTTTATTTTTTGTTGAATTGAACTAAACTATTTATTGCTAGGCATTTTATTTCTATATCAATTAAAATAAAATCGGTTATACCTTTGGTACACACATTTTAAAAAAGAATGTATTATTATAAATGAGTTAAAATTAATTTCAAATACAAGTCTAAATTGTTGTCCCAAATTTTGTGTGCCACTTGTGTGCCAAACAATTTGATTTTAATTAATACAAGGCTTCATCACTTTTGAAAATAAAAATAAAAATTTAATATTGTCAACCAATCAAAACAATAGCACACGAGTGATACACAAAATGGGACAACAGATTTTTTTTCTCTCCAAATACGAAGTAATATTAAAAAAAAATTGGGTTTTTCTACATGGTGCCCCTGGGGTATTCGGTTTTCTACGTTGTGCCTTTCCAAATTAAAACTTCCACATGGTACCCCTAAGTTTCATTAACTGACTAAGCCATGACCTTTTCGTTAAAAATGTCACAATTTCAATCTCAATTTGGTGGCTCATACGCTTTTGTTAATTGCCCATACTCTTACAATTTTCCTTGCAATTAAAGTGCACTATGAGCACTATGGTTCATGCAACCAATCAAAACAATGGGACAACAGATTTTTTTTCTCTTCAAATACGAAGTAATAATAAAAAAAATTTGGGTTTTTCTACATGGTGCCCCTGGGGTATTCGGTTTTCTACGTTGTGCCCTCTCAAATTAAAACTTCCACATGGTACCCCTACGTTTCATTAACTGACTAAGCCATGACCTTTTCGTTAAAAATGTCACAATTTCAATCTTAATTTGGTGGCTCATACGCTTTTGTTCATTGCCTATACTCTTACAATTTTCCTTGCAATTATAGTGCACTATGAGCACTATAGTTCATGCAACAAAAAATTTACTTGCATTTAATATTTGTTTAAGTACAAGGTCATGACATAGTAAATAGTTGAACCTTAGGGGCACTATGTGGAAGTTTTAATTTGGGAGGGTACAACATAAAAAACCCAATACCTCAAGAACATAATGTAGAAAAACCCAAAAACTTCTTTAGTTAATTTTACCTTATAATGTATCGCGGGTTGTACCATACATGTACATCTAAGCTAAACTTGTATTTTTTTTCTGAACTCATGAACTAAAACTAATAGTTAGACTTATATTTATAGTTTTGACTGAATTGAAGCACTTATATTTACTAAATTACTACTCCGTAAACAATAAGGTAGGGAGATTGGAGAACATATCCTTAATTACGTTTGTATAGAATCTCAGCAAAATGTTACTACGTATATATTAGTCTAGTAGTCTGTAGATGATCCTTCCGTCCTTAAGTGTTTGATACATTTGGAATTTTGACACTAATGATATTATGATAGAATCTTCTAATTACTTTCAATATATAAAATATAATAATAGAGTTATATGGTTTCTTATTTGATTCGTCCCCATGAATATGTTATTAATATCCAATTATTATAATTTTTACGCATATACAACAAAAAACATTTAAGGTCAAATAATTACATTGGCATATGTGCGAGTCAAAACGTATCAAACAAATGGAAACGGATGGAGTAGCATTTATATATATTTATATAATTTTTTGTTTCTTATGAATGATTTTTATTAGAGGTGGGAGAAATTGACACGACTCGATAATTCGACACGAAATCGACCCGTTATTAACGGTTTTGGGTCAAGAGTGTTGACCCATTTAATTAAACGGGTTGAAACGGCACGACACGTATATTAAACAAGTAGGGTTAGGGTTAGAGAGTTCAAACCGTTTAAGTAAACGGGTTGACTCGACACGACATGATTCCACCTTATTGTATACAATAGTATGTAAAAAAAAGTGACCCGCTAACTCGACACGAAATTAATCCGTTATTAGTGGGTTTGGGTCAAGAGTATTAACCCGTTTAATTAAACGGGTTAGTACGACACGACACGACACGTTTATTAAACATGTCGGGTTAGGATTGAGGAGTTCAACTCAATTATATAAGTGACACACCTCAAAAACGACACGGCACGTTCCCAGCTCTAATTTTTATCATTCTAACTACACGATAAAATCTGTTAACAACAACAATAATTTTGTTTTTATTTGATAAATCTTTGACACAATATATTGTGTGTCAACTAACAACCTCAAAACCATAATACTAACATTTCTTGATTTTCTTCCGAACCATCTATAATCATAATTCCCCTAAAAAAAATCTATAATCATAATTGTTCTCTAAAACAAAATGACATAGAACAAACATCTCCTTCACCATTATCATTTCATATACCGATAATCAAACAGAAATGTCTATCTTTAAATTCCTAAACTGTTTTTCGGCCCGGAAAAAACGTTGGATGGAAGACCTAGCAATTCGTATCTTGTATGCTGAGAATTTAAGCGAGGAAATTGAGCAACAACAACGTCGTGAATTCGTGATCGACAAAACAACATTGACGACGCCTCGATTTTACGTAAAATGCAGGGTACGAGGCCAAAATTTGCGAATGTGCCAAAAGACACACGTAACACACCTCATTAAGACGGATGAAGGGTCGTCTTACATGGAGTGGAATTATCCATTGAACTTTAAGATTTGCGTTCAAACTATGTTTCATCAATCCCCTACTACGCTCGAGTTTCGTGTCATCAAAGTTCAAAAGAATAGGGTGCCTCTAGAGCATGAGATCGGAGCGATTAGCGTGTCCGTTAAGGAACTGTATAATCTCAAGCCATCCACTGCGACGACACGGCTTCCTCTCATACCCAAGTTTGGTGGGTATAGCAAGGGTGCACTTTACATTAGCAAGGTAATCAATTGAATTATTGGTTGTACTTTTGTTGGCACTTCCTTTGTTTGTGTTTAGCTATTATACTTGTGTGGATATTTTTAAAATATTAGAAAAACATATGTTCATGGTCATGACTAATTAATGGGATTTCGTTCGGGGAAAATCCTATTTTATCAATAAGCACCTTTTTTAGTTACAACATTTATTTACACACCTTTTAAAAAGCTATTTAAAGGTATAAATGATCAAATTTATATAAAAAAAAAAATGAGTTTTAATAAGGTCTAATTATCACCCTACTATATTAAAATTTTGTTGGCTAGCTAATTTAGTCATTTACAATCTTAAATCACTTTGTTAAAATTATGTGAGGTAGTGATTTATACATTTATTTCATAATTGCGATAAATTAGGTATCCCATCTCTTATATTCATGTCAATATTTATTTCATTAGAATTAGCTTTTTATAATTATTTAATTCCTATTGATACCAAATTTTGTACGTATTAAGCAATATAATAGTTTCATTACTTGGCAAGGGAAATTTGATGATGTATTTCCAATACCATTTACCTTTTTTTAAGGATCCAATCCAATATCGTTTACCTAATTTGACAAATTTTGTGTGTCTAAGAGTCTAAAGACTCACAGTATGTTGTGAATATATATGTCCTTAGAGTTATAGTTCAATTGATTGCATGACAATATGATAAAAATTTATCACTAACGAACTCATATTATTAAATGGATCCGCTATATACCCCCGACCTATCCTACATAGATTGATATTTGGACTTTTAAATTAAATATTATACTTATAAAATTATGAATAATAAGTTTAAACAAATAGTAATTAATTTAAAAAATGAATATTTAGACTAATTTAAATGCACATTATACTTTCAAAATGAGCAATAAACTTGAAAAAAAAATGAATATTAAGGTTTAATGAACACAATAAAAGCCTTTCAAAAAAAAAATGAACACAATTAAAGTATGTCATTAACCTTAGTAAGAAGATGAATAATTATGGTTTATGATCGAATATAATATTAGGTTTATATATGGTTTTAAAATAATATTCAAACTTAACATATTGACATCACAAGCAATAACAATAATGAAATGAATATTTAGGTGCAAAAATGAACATTTACTTTTAAACAATTAATATCTATAGTCAAAACTCAAGTGTTTTTTTTTTTTTAAAAATTTTTTTAACGGCTTTTTCACGTAGTACCTCTGAGGTTTACTAGATTCAACGGGGTATCCTTATAATTTAAAAAATGTACTTTGTACTTTTGTTATGCACCAAATGCCCTTCTATTAGTTTTCCGTCAATTAAAACTTATATTTAGGTTAAAGTTTACTCAGATTTTGTGGTAGCGGTGGTTGTTGTGGTAGAGTTGTGGTGAAGTGTAGTGGTGGTGGTATCTAATCCCTTAATTAAATCTTACTAAAAATTTAACTATAATTATTGATCAAATTAAATAATTTATTTTAATAATTTTTTAAGTGAGGACATCATAGTAATTTTACAATAATATTGAGGAAATGATGTAAGCTAATGGTCTTATTTAATTTTGAGGTAAAATAGTAAATTTGTACTAATCATTTATCAATGAAAATCTAACGTAAGGGCATTTGGTGCATAATGAAAACTTAATAAGGGAACAACGTGCGTTTTTTAAACTATAAGTTTACCTCGTGTAACTTGGTAAACCTCAGTTGTACCTGGTGAAAAAACCATTTTTTAATGAATTTGACAAAAACAAAACCGAATTGTTATTTGGATGAACATCTTGCTTTTAAAAAATGAAAATTTAGCATCTATAAATAAACACTCAGATTTATTAAATAGACCTTTCAAAGGACGGATGAGATGAATATTAATTTTGTGTTGTTAAGCAACATAATTAATTGTGATATCTATTATGCATAGTATTCTTTTCCAAATCAAATTCAAAGTAAGTAAACTAAATAATATTAATTTAAAACAAGAATACAAGATAAATTATAAAATTATATTCTTTAACATTTGGTTTTATAAAATGATTTGCTTACTAATATAAATATTATGTGCACATAATTGAATATTTTGCTCACTAATATAAGATTTGGTTTTGCTTGCAAGTTATGGATGAAAGCGGATGCACAAATAGCTATATGGTCCTCGATCCATATAAGTATATAACACCCATTGACCAAAGACTCTCTGTAACGACCGGTTCTTTTGGGCCTATATTAACTGAACTCAAACTGAAATGTATTGGACTGAGAACTAAGAGCCACTAAACTGATTTAACTTGTAATTTAACTTATTTTAAATTATGTTTTTAATTTATTATTTTTGAAATTATAATTATTTTTTGTATTTTATTTTTTATTTTAAAATTTATTATTATTTTTATACAAAAATTAATTCAAAAAAATAAAATAAGTAAATTGAGTTGAACTAAAATATATAAAATAGGAAGGATAGGGTGGAAACTAGGTAATCTATATCCATTTTAATATTTAATTATTTCCATAGTTTTTCAAATCTATTTTTATATATCTGATTTTAAAATCTTTATTGTTAAATGATCCTATATATAGTATAATGATAATTAAGTAAACTATATTTTGTATTTTTGAAATTAAGAAATACAAATATTATTATTATTATTACAAGCAGACGCTAAAAAGAAAAAAAATAAAGCAATTATTTTCTTATTTGAGTCCAACGTACTGAAAAATAAAGTTGTGAAAATTTATTAAATTTACCAAAATTCTACTGAGTTTAATAAAAGTTTGGTGGGTAGATACTAGATCACGTATTAACACACTATATTAGAGGTGATCATGGGTCGGGCTGGGTTCGAGTTGGGCTTGACTAATGAAAGAAGGCTCGATAATCGGGCTCAGGCCAGGCTTTCTAAGTTCGGGCCTAATTTTGTTGTCAATAGCTCGAAAATTTGGACCGGGTTTTTCGGACCAGGCCTAAAAAATTAACTAATTTTTTTAAATTTAAGACATCAAAGCCCGCTGGAAAGTTAAAAATTTCGGGTGGGGCCAGGCCGAGCCCGAATTCGGGCCGGAAATATCACGCCCAAAGCCTATTGGCCACACCGGGTCGGGCTCGTGGGCCGGACTAAGGTTGATCAGCTCTACACATATGCTAAGATTTGTTCTCATAATTAATTAAATGTTATATCATTTTTTTTTTCAAATAAAATACTCCCTCTATCCCTTTTGTTTGATACACTTTGACTTACTTGTACGTATGCCAATGCACTTGTTTAACCTTACATATCATATGTAAAAATTATGATAAAGACGAATCAAACAAGACCCATATAATTATATTATGGTTTATATATTCAAAGTAATTTGAAAGATTCTCTCATTTTATGAATAGTGTCAAGTTTCCAAATGTATCAAACATTTAGAAATGGAGAGAGTAAAATATTAGACAAACTTATTAGAAATTTAGAATCATTATAAATATTTAAATGTTATATCATGTTTTCAGGAATATTTTTTTTTAAATAAATGGAGCAGTATTTTCCTTTTTCTAATTTCTAATTAAATGAATAATCTCTTATAGTGGATATAATTTAGGAAAAATTCATAAATATAATCCCAACTATGGACGTTCACCTAATAAAAGACCGAACTTTGATTAATCCAAAAATAGACCCAACTTTCATGCCCATTTTCCAATTTTGGACCCTCTTAAATTTTAACTTGTAAAATCAAGTAAATCTTACTAATTATCCGGTTTTTGCTTAAGCAGGACCACCTGAACCACCACCACAACCATCTCTTTCACCCGAAACCTCTAAATGTGAAGAAAAGACCGAATAATTAACAAGTTTTACTTGATTTTACAGGTTAACATTTAGGAGGGTCCAAAATTGGAAAATAAGCATGAAAGTTGGGTCCATTTTTGGATTAATCAAAGTTCGGTCTTTTATTAGGTGAACGCCGATAGTTGAGATTATATTTATGAATTTTTCCTATAATTTATAAGAGAACATGAATAACACAGAGTGGCATATACTATATTTATAAGACATTTACATGAATAATCGACAAAAGTTTTCCACAAGAAGTTCCAGAATACTAGAGAACATAAATTCAATCATTCAAACATATTAATCTGGAAGTGTAATTGTGTAACTCAGCCTAATCCTTGCGCAAAATCTAATGTTACAACTCTCAAGTCTCAACCAATTGTTTTCTTATACTCCCTATGTTTCACAATACGGTTATGTTTCCTTTTACGGTACTTCCTTTTGTTGATTACAATTAGAATCTTTCTGTTTTTTATTTAAGTATTTAGGGTATTTTGATTAGTTAATAAAGTGATTCATAATTAATGTTTTCATGAGAAAAAACAAAACGAAACAAAAACTTGGCCTTTTCCAAGTACTTAGCTTGGATTGTGCTTAATTTCATCCAATTAAATAAAATATTCATGCTCACTTTTAAGTTCTTTAATTTACGTGCATAATACCAAACATAACTAACAAACTAAAATGGAGATAGTACAAGAGATGCCCATTATTTCGCAACAATTAGGAAAAGGGAATGTGGGTATACATACATGGGTTTCATGAGTGTAATTCCCAAGGTAGGCCCGTTTCGGGCTCAAGGCTGCTTATTGGTAAGCTTTTGTTAAAAATGCAAGTTCATTAGTAGACAAAAATGGAGTATACAAAGATATATTGGAACATAAGTCAATAATTGAATATTTGTTTTATTTTTTTAAACCGTGCATTGTACGTGTGCTAATCTAGTGCACTAACAAATAAAACTTATCATACTTTTTTCGCTTAAATATATAATGTTGATTTGCATGCTCATAGGATTTCACAATAATAATCTCATACGAAAATGTATAACATTGTAAGCTAATTTTTTCTAAATTGAATTTACTTTATCTAAACTAAATTTCCTATTATTAAATTGAACAAAACTTATTATTACTAAACTAATTTACTGAATTGAATGATGTGAATTAATATTACCAAACAATACTTGTTTACTATGAACCAAACTTGTATTTACCAAAAAAAGTGAACAGAACATGTCCATAAGACCATAACTATGTTATATAAGAATATTGGAAAGACCTCATACTTTATTTTTAGTTTCTTTTTATAAATGCATGATTGCATTTTTTTTAGGAGACTCGGTAGCATATATTTCAATTGATTGATTCAACATATAAAGCGCACAATTTTAAAATATACTACCACGGTTTTTATTTAATTGTAACAATTGAATATTACATATCTCATAAATAATAATACCCAATTGTTGCAGCTAATAAGAAACGGAGGTAATATATTTTTTTTTTCCGCTCTTATAAATTAAAGCTTATCTTTCTACCTACAATAGGATAAGATTTGTTAACAAATAATAAGAACACAAAATATCGTTTGTCAACTAACATCCTAAAAACCATAATACATAGATTTCTTCCGAACTATTAATCATCATAATTATTCTCCAAAACAGCTATATGACATAGAGCAAGCATCTCCTTCTTCACCATTATCGTTCACTTATAATCAAACAATGTCGATCTTAAAATCCCTAAACTGTTTTTCAATAATTTCGGCCCCGAAAAAACGTTGGATGGAAGACCTAGTAATTCATGTCTTGTATGCTGAGAATTTATGCGAGGAAATTGAGCAACAACGTCGTCGTGAAATCGTGATCGACAAGACAACATTGACGACACCTCGATTTTACGTAAAAAGCTGGATAAAAGGTCAAAAACTGCGAATGTGCCAAAAGACACATGTGACACAACTCATTAAGACGGACGAAGGGTCTTGCATGGAGTGGTATTGTCCATTGAAATTCAAGATTTGCGTTCAAACTATGTTTCATCAATGCCCTACGCTCGAGTTTCGTGTCATCAAAGTTCAAGAGGATAGGGTGCCTCTAGAGCATGAGATTGGAGCGATTAGCGTGTCTGTTAAGGAATTGTATAATCTCAAGGCGTCAACTGCCGCGACACGGCTTCCTCTCTTACCCAAGTCTGGAGGGTATAGCAAGGGTGTACTTTGCATTAGCAAGGTAATCAATTAAATTGGTTGTAGTCTTGTAGATACTTTCTTTGCTCGGATTTAGCTAGAACAGTACACTTGTGTGTGAGATTTTTTTAGAGAATATGGTGATTACTCATGAGGTTTTTCTTTGTCGAAAAATCTTAATTTATCACTTGATTTACATATTAAGCTAATCAAGTGAAACTTTTGTAATTTTTTACACATTTATTCATGCCAATATTAAAAATTTAAGTTAATTTACGATAGAGGTAGAATATGTAACCCTATTAACATGTCATTATAATATCATATACTTTGTATATAATCTATAGGAACAAACAAGTTTAGGATATCAAAGGGTAAACATGTCACTATAATGCTTACATATTTCATTCGTGGAAAAAACGACATGCATTACACCACAAATTGTGTGGTTCTTTGGCAAATACTATATTTTGTTTTTGCTTTAAATGGAAAATCGCAGCAAAATAGTAGGAGCACATTTTGTTTTTGCTGGTTTTTTGTTGTAACAATAATTTCAATGGAAAACAATGTTCTATCATCTTAGAGAAAAAAATGCAGATTTTTTTTTTGGGGCTACTATATATGCTGCTGAGAGTGATGTGTAGCTTAAGTGGTAAAAGCTTCCCTCCCGATTCCAGGAGATCTTAGGATCGATTCTCATCCCCACCCTTGTGGCTCCCTAGCATAAAAATATATATATATGCTGCTTTTTAAATAGTAGTCTATGTTTTTTCAGAGGGATTGACTTTTTGATGTGTTCATCAGTTCATGTAATCACTGTGGCATATAAGGTTCTTGACCTTTTGTTACTCATTTAACTTTTGCGGTCAAAAAAGCACTATAAGGTGATTGATCGCAACAAAAGGGTTTTTTTCTACTAGGCTAAAACTTTACGGGAAAATATAATCCTAACTCAAAGGATTATTAGGATATAAAGTTGTGAAAAATTATCAAACTTAATTATTCAGTCAAAATGTCAAATAGTGGAAAAAATAGGTGATATTTTCTTCTGCCAATTTTTATTCTAGTGGCTTCTTTTTCATAAAAGTTTTGTATGTTAATAGATTACGCTCATCACAAATTAAAAAGGATTAAAATGGATTAAGAGATTAATGAATTGGGTGGAGGATCATAATTTAATCCCGCGAAGAAAAAACACACAGAGTTTGTTTAATAAATTTAATTGGTCCTTACTAATAAAGGAAATGGGTCCATTCAATATCACTCTCATACATTTTAATGGCATATCATATATTTCACAAATAAAATATTACCTCCATTTCACATTAGATCAAATTTATTAGAAATTTAGAATCATTTTAATTTTGAATAACATTTAAGTCAAATTATGAGATAGCACATTACAATTGTAAAAATGACAATATTATATAACGCTCTCCCTTAAATCAGTTAAATGTTCATCATTGAAACCTTACTCTTTTTACTTCATTTTTCACTGCTTATCAAAAGAAAGGAAAGTCGTTTTCCAGGAATATGTTTTTCTTCAAAACAAATGAAGCACTAATCTCCTTTTCTCTAATTAATTACAGCAAAATATGTCCACAATAAGTTTCAGAGTACAAGAGAACATAAATTCAATTATTCAAACATAAGAATCTAGAAGAATAGTCAGCAAAATCCTTGCACGAAATCTAGTGGTACAACTCTCAAACAGTGGTTTTCTTGTACAAGAGAGGCCCATTCTTCTGCAACATTTAGGAGAAGGGAATGTGGCTATACATGGGTCTCATGCCTGTAACTCCCTAAGTACACGAGGTTTTTCAGCATACCGTAAACCAAGGTTATTGCCTCTTCTTAGCGGGATTTCCCTTCAAAGTTACAGACATGAAAACATGTACTTTCCTACAATTCCTCCACTTAAATGCAGCGGATGAATAGGCCGTATCAGCATTCAGCAGAATGATCATAAAATGGCTCAGACATAGCGCGACTCCATGAGGCTATGGATCATCCTAGAGGCAGCAGAAGTTTCAGCCTCCTTGATTTTCGACTTCTCATCTCCTGACATAAACAGCTTCTCATCAGCTGTTTCGATCTCAACAGAACATATGAATTTCTTCTCATGGGCCAGTCCCTCTTCATTCTCAATCCTGCAAGTTTGTATCACAGGACAGAACATGAAATCAACGAAATCATCTTCAAATTTACTAAAATAATTTGACATTCTAGTATTCCAAGTAATACAAATCCCAGAAGAGGATGTAATCAATCAATCAATCAATCAAACAAAGCCTTAATCCCAAAAATTGGGGTTAGCTACATGAACCAAAAAAATCATTCCATGTGGTCATCCACATAAATTTTCCTCCTTCATCCCCTGCGATCAAGGACCTCATTCTCTTGTAAATCTTAAAGCTTCATATATTTTCTAAACTCTTCCCACCAAGTCATTTTCGGTCTCCCCCTACCTCATTTGAGACCTCCATGATCCCACCCTTCCACTCGTCTCACCGGGGCTCCCTCAGGTCTCCGTCTCACATGTCCGAACCAACGCAAGCGATTTTCCCTTAATTTGCTTGCAATGTTTGCTACACCAACTTTTCGACGTATGACTTCATTCCTGATTCTATCCCTTAGAGTATTCCAGAAGAGGATGTAATCATTAAACAAAAATATTTTCAACTTTGCTAAATGGGATTTCAAAAGGGCTGCAAACTGGCCTTATGTTATACAGCTTTCTAAGAAATAAATTAGAAGAAAAATACACCATTGAAAGCACGCTTTTTTAGGTTATATACTTCTACTGACGTCAAAAATATAGCAGAGAGAAAGTGATACCTATATGATGGGTTAGGCCATTTCTTTTTGCCACATAGCTCATGTAACTTCTGTTTAGCGGATTCAATTTCATCCTTGTCATTAATTTCATAGATAATACCCATATGGTTGATAACAGATTTGTTGAGCTTCTCTAACGCCTCTTTAGCTGCATTAAGCTTAGCAATATCCTTCTGATCAGAAGTTCCAGTAGCGATGAGCTTTCCATCCACATAAATGCTGCAAATGTTTCTATCAACCTTCCTCCAGTTCTTAATATCAACTTGCTTTCCTTGCTTCTGGCATAACTCAAACAGTGATGTCACTGGCTGCAGTGGCAAAGTCTCAAGCGTAACGATTGGCTCTAGAAGACCCCGAATAACCTACATATAACAAGGACAGTTTGGAAGTCAGACATGAGGGTATTGTGATCAACTGCCAATACAAATTCGAAGGGAGATTTAGATCAACTGTACCAACCTGCCAAAGATACTTCAAATCAAAATCACAGTCAACATAAACAGCTGCTATAACAGATTCCACTATGTCAGCAAGAACTTTTGGGGCTTTCACTACACCTCCATAAACAGCAGTTTCATCTTCTGCTTCCACAGCAAGTGCAAACTCTCGAACCTTCAAACACACACAAGTAAAACAATATCAACTTATACACTCTAAAATTACATGAAAAGTGGTACATTATGTGTGTTCAAAGTAAGGTGACAAACTGAATTAATCTCAGTTATGATAGTTAAGGCTATTCAAAGGAGTTTACAGTTTGTGCACACGATCCAGTGTCTACTGATATCGTCTTAGGTAATGTGACAAACAAAATATTGCAGTCAAATTTTGTTTCAAAGCCGCTTAATTTGCACAAATAAACTATTGGCTCATATAATGGCTACATCATGTAAACAACATATCAATTGCTCCTATCCCTTGCACCATTATCTAACTTCTATTATGAAAGAGTTAGAGTTGTAGCTTATACTACATCTTTCCTACATAAATGAGTCACAAATACTATTCGCCAAACAATCACCCACAAGCATACTGCTAAGTTTACTCCTAGTGACCAACAATAGCTCAAATGCTACTTCTTCATTCTAAATAAACACCATATCAATGAATATGATCCTTCTACAAACGAAATTCGAAAGTTCAAAGATAAGCATTGATGATTCTTAGGCTGATTTGCATGAGAAATTGGATTAAGTCAACCATCTACTCATTAAAAGAGACAATAAAAAAATCCTCTTTAACCAACTTTGCCTTAAGCACCCACCTCTCTAAGATAGTAAACTGGCTAGTCAGTCACTAGTGCTTTGGCCTTACTGTAATTAGGCTGAATAATACGACCCTTCGATAAGAAGGCGCCATATCGCACAACACATAAAGCAAGCATGGCAGAAAAATTCATGAATTTTCTCTTTGAAATCCAGTGTTTTATATTACACAAGGCCTCTGGTTTCATTAAGAATCCACATTTCTCATTTAGTCATTACAAACAAAGTAAAAACAAATTTGCTAATGATTTCATGGTTTAAATCTCTTTTTTGCTAAAGATTTGGATTGATCTGTGAGGTATTGTATGATTTCATACCCACTAAAGACAAATACATATTCATTTTCTATTCATTCCAACATTAAAAACTTTTGTCATGCGAGATCTTCTTTGATTTGTTTCAATGTGCATCTAAAAATCGATGCGTATCAATTATTTATAATGTCATTGTGTATTTGGTTAAAACTGAGCATTAGAAACAGCCAAAAGGCATCAGTCTTTGTTAATAAAAGGCAAAGCTTCAACAACAAATCATTAGTTATCAATTAAAGTTTCAAAGTTTGCCCCATTAATAACAATGGTGGTCCTTTTCTTTTTCTGAATCAATACTTTTATAACAGTATTCCATTAAAGTTGTTCAACATACAATTAAAGATAACGGTTAAACAAAAACCAACTGAAAAAAAAAAAACTCCAAAAAAAAAAAAAAAAAAAAAAAAAAAAAAAAAAAAAAATAACCTGGTCATAATTTCAAGAAGAGATACCCAATGAGGTGGTGATAACAGATTGTTGAGCTCGTCTAACGCCTCGGCGCTGGAGCTTAGCATATCCTTCGACAGATGAGGTTCCGAGGATGACGCTTTGGCCTCCACATAAGTCGGCAAATGTGCTGATCACCTCCTCAGGCTTAATATCAGCACGGTTGCTTTCACTGGCCTCTGCATAACTCAAACAGTGAGTCACTGGCTGCAGTGGCAAAGTCTCAAGCGTAACGATTGGCTCTAGAAGACCCCGAAAACCTACAATAACAGGACAGTTTGGAAGACACAGAGGGTATTGGTGATCACTGCCATACATTCGAAGGGAGATTTAGATCACTGTACCAACCTGCCAAAGATACTTCAATCAAAATCACAGCAACATAAACAGCTGCTATAACAATCCACTATGTCAGCAAGAACTTTTGGGGCTTCACTAACCCCAAACAGCAGTTTCATCTTCTGCTTCCACAGCAAGTGCAAACCGAACCTCAACACACACAAGTAAAACAAATCAACTTATACACCTAAAATCATGAAAAGTGGTACATTATGGTGGTTCAAAGTAGGTGACAAACTGAATTAACTCAGTGATAGTAAGGCATCAAAGAGTTTACAGGGGTGCACACGATCCAGGGTCTACTGATATCGTCTTAGGTATGTGACAAACAAAATATGGCAGTCAATTTTGTTCAAAGCCGCTTAATTTGCACAATAAACATGGCCATAAGGAGGCCATCATGTAACAACATACAAGCCCTATCCCTGCACCAATCTAACTTCATTAGGAAGAGAGGGTGAGCTGTATACTACACTTTCCTACATAAAGAGTCACAATACTCATTCGCCAAACAGCACCCACAAGCATACTGCTAGATTACGCCCTAGGGACCACAATAGCTCAAATGCACTTCTTCATTCAAAAAACACCAACCATACAGATGAGCCTTCTACAACGAAATTCGAAAGTTCAAAGATAAGCTTGATGATTCTTAGGCTGATTTGCATGAGAATGGATTAAGCAACCATCTACTCAAAAAAGAGACAAAAAAAAAATCCTCTACCAACTTTGCCTAAGCACCCACCCCTAAGAGTAAACGGGCTAGTCAGTCACTAGGCTGGGCGCTTACGAATTAGGCGAAATACGACCCTGCGAAGAAGGCGCCATATCCGCACAACATACACAGGCAGGCAGAAAAATCTGATTGTTTTCTCTGAAAGCCAGTGTGTATATACACAGGCCGCGGTGGCAAAGAACCACACCATTTGCTCTACAACAAAGTAAAAAGAAAGGACAGATTTGCGATGTTGGTGCATGGTTGGAAAGCTATTTGTGAGCTAGAAGATTGGATGATCTGAGTGAGGGATTGGATGGATTGCATGACCCACAAAGAAAAATACAGCACATTGGGCAGCATGTAACCAAACTTGTGGCAGCGAGGGTCTGTCTGGATTTGTTTGTGCAAGTGGCATGCTAAAATCGATTGCGGATCAATGAATTGAATAATGTCAGGGTATTTGGTTAAAAACTGGCACAGGAAACAGCCAAAAGGCAGCCAGTCCGTGGGGAAAAAAAGGCAGCGGCAACACAAAGCCGGAGTGAGCAAGGAAGGGCAAAGGGGGGCCCCAGGAAGAACAAGGGTGGGCCTGTGCCTGGCGCGGAAGCACGGACGGGACAACAGTATCGCCCAAGGGGACCGGGAGTCCGTAAATTTTTCAACATACAATTAAAAAAGATTACGGAATAAACAAGCCACGG